>OZ025869.1:9899879-10079879 GCA_964019415.1 Ianthella basta
TCCTTCCACTAAGAGGGTGACTACCGAAATAGACACCACATTCTAGTGTCTCCTGTCAGCAACCTTACCTGGTCTTCTGGTGGTGCCCAAGGAATATAAAAACTGTTGAAGTTTGAGTAAAGTATCACACGTCATTCTCACTGTAGCATAAGCCTAAACAAACTGCACAGGGTAGTTATACCAGGAAACCTGTACTTTAGGTGAAAGGTGTGGATAACCGCTAAATTCCTTGCATTAACAGTTTCGGAGGGAGAAACTTAGTGATGTCACGAATGACATCACTGATGTCACAAGTGACATCACTAAGCTAGAGCCTACGCAACAGACCAGCACTCAGCTAGAGTGCTCATACAATAGACCAAAACGCAGCTAGAGTGCTTATACAACACACCAGCACTTCGAAGTACTCACAAAACAGACTAGCCCTATGCTAGAGTGCTTACATAGCAGATAAGCACTTGCTACAGTTCTCACACGAGAGTCTTTGCCCAATGAAGTTATTCTCTGTATTCCAGTACTTGTCTACAGCATAAATCAAGTTGGTACTGAGTATGTGTAGAGCGAGACAGCGTGTGGAATGAGAAAATGCTTGTGGAGCGAAGCAGCGCGTCGAATGAGACTGTGTTAAATTAGCTACGTACGTAGCATGTAGAGTGAGACAGCGCGTGGAGAGAGGCAGTGTGTTGAGTAAGGTCGCGTACGGAATGAGGCAGTGTGTGGAGTGAGACAGCGCATGGACTAAAACAGCGCGTGGATTGAGGCTGCGTGTGGAGTTAGGCAGCGCGTGGAGGGAGACAACGCGTGAATTGAAGCTGTGCGGTGACTTAGGCAGCGTGTAATGTGGCACACATGGATGCACCCCAACGTACCTTTACTAAATCATACTCTTTCAGTTTTGTAGGCCTGACAACAATAACAGATACTGTCCCCGATCTGCTGCACTTCGGTTGACGAGCGGCGTCCTAACTTCCCTTTAACACATTGCTAGTCGAAAACGTAAGTGACGTTTGTTGACGTCATCACAATGGCCGGTTTGTTGTTCAGGAAATTTTGTATAAAAAACCGGCATACTTAGAGCCCCATCTTGGTGAGTGTGCTGCACATCATCGTGTTTAGTAGTAAATATACCTTCATATTCGACTGAGAACAGAAGTGTGCTGTAGTCTCTTTTCGAGAAAATAACATTTGAACGTGCGAATTGTGGCAAAATTACTACCAAAAAGGTGTTTTTCTTTATTTTCTCTGCGAACAGATGCATATATGCCCAGTTCTCAGTCGATTCTGAAACTTTACATTTCCCTACACCTAACCAGCGCAGCTACGTGTGTTTCAGGCGTCGTCTAGATATGCCGGTTTTGCTCTGAATGTCGGCGAGTGTGCCATTTTCAACACCTTCAAACATCTTTATCCAAGCTTTCTCCGTTGCGCCGACTGACTTTTCTGATAAAGCTAAGATCATACTTCCTTCTCCTGCCATTCGATTTTCGTAGAATCATTCAGAGAGCGAAAATATAATGTTTCAAAAAGGTGCAAATTTAGCGGCCATGTTAGCGGTTTCCAGGTATAACGACCCTGTGTGTGTACAGGCTTCAGTAAGTACAAGAAAGACACTCAGCCTGTTTTGTGACAGTACCAATTACTGCTCTCCTTACTTTGGCTGTTCGGGCTGGAGAAAAGACTAACATGATGCAAACATTACCGAACATCACTATCTTCCTCGCTGGCAACCCTAACCTGTGTGCAGGGTCCAGAACAGGCCCAAAGACTATGAATCATCCTCGGTGGCAACATAAAACAGGTTACTCCTTTTCCTCTTCGTTCAAATCATTGAAGAGCTCTAAATATCTTCCTACGCAGTGCAAGATTTGCAACTGGGTGCATAGCTTGAGTTTTCATAGATATACGAAGATAGAGTGTTTTGTCACATAATGTAATGTATACTTCAGTCTGTCTTTCACTTCACCGTCATTCAACTGTAGAGGCCCGCTTGCACTAAGTGTTTGAAACGGTTCGAAACCAATTCAGTTTACCAACTGCGTAGTGTAAATGCAATCCGACTCAGAAGCAGTTTAGCCAAATCCCCTACAGAGGTAGTCTGAAACCAGCTTTGAGTTGATTTCCTCATTGTGTAAACACAGAATCATCTTCAAACTGGTTTAGCAATAAGTGATAACTGCTGTTGTCGAAGGAGCTGTTCAACTCTCAGTCTTCTGACAACTTCTCTCCTTCGCTGCAATGGTTGTACAGTCGTACGGTCAGCAACAGTGACAAAACACTTTCCTGTTGCTAGTAAGACGCCATCTAACAAAGTATGTGCGAACATAGAACTGCCTGTTATGGTACGAGGCAACATCCTACATCTCTCATAATGCTTACAGAGCCAATACATACCCCTTTCTCCTTAATCCCTAAAATATTTCATCTTTTCCAGTCTGTGCGTTCGTTTGTTCATTCATTTGCTTGTGCGTGGCATTAAAAACGGGCATTTGATTGTACGACGCAATGACGTAACCACAAACATGGCCGCTCTGGCAGTGTGCATGTGTCTCACCGCCAGCCGTCTCTTAGATATTCCGCGCTCCTCAGTTTGCGCCTCCCAGGCACGATGCGCACTTGCACAGAAGTTTACTGTTATTGTCTGGTGCAAGGAAACTGCTCTGGCTATCGGTGCGTGGGTATTGCTGTTTTGCTATTTAGGTACTTTAGCTGTCAGCGTTCTGAGCAGCTGAAAGCCCTTTCTCTATCGCAAAGTAAGCTATTGGGCAGAAAGCTTGCTTGGCTTAGGCACTGCCTTATTGGCTAAGGAAAGACATAACCAAGCAATACTTTTAACATGGTGTAGGTGTAGCTAGCTATATGTATATATGTGCATGCAAGTGCATGACAGTGGCCAATGTCAGTGCAAACAAGATCAGCACTATACCCAGGCAGTGTCACCCAGCTGCAATCACCCAAATGGTGATGAATGACCTGCGTTGTCTACTGGGCGACATGACACAGAGCGAGCATGGCGGAAGGCCCTGCTTGCTCGTATGCATAAACACCTACTTCCCATAATTATATGCACACACTCTAGTCCAACCATTTCATGCAATACAAGCGAATGTACTATACATGCACAGTGCAATGCCCACATATATACCTTGTGAAGCACTCTCCACCCCATAATACTGGAATCTTGCAGGTCTTCTGTCTTCCACTGGTTGTGAAACAAGTGAATCCTGCCTTTCCATCATTGTAGAGACTGCAAAAATGGTAGTGTAATGTAACCTACTCCACTGCTATGCTGCATAATATTTACAGCATTGAATACCAAACATCTTCCACAAGCAGACAATCAGTGACAAACCTTTCCCTGTTTGCCAAGTAGGATGATATGTGGTGGCTGTTCCATCTTCTTGTTCTACACGAAGCCCTCTGTCATGCTCAGCTGAAGCTAACTGTGAGTTAGAGGGATACCCAGGAACAGCTGCTGATGGATGAGTACCATCTGTTGTAAATGCAGGCTGTAGGCCTGGTGTTGCTAAAGCTAGAAAGAACAGAGTGAACAAATTTGAGTATAAGCCTGTTACATGTACAACATATTTGTAACAGCCAAGTGTTCATTTAGCTATAGACCTGGCAGTGATCATACATTCATTGTCCAAGTGTACAAAGATATATGTCAACAGACAGCAGGATTACAAGAAACAAACTGAAGGGACAAGATAACAGCTCTCTGCAACAAAAAGTGGTTACTACACAGGGGTTGGTTCACATGTGTTCTTATCTGAACCACTTCCAGTGACACCTGCACGATTCTGTTAGGCCTTCCACACAGAGTAACCATATACAGGTTGCATAGAGGCACCTTGTGGCCATGACGAAGACCAGCGGGAAACCACCTGTGCCACAGCTGCTCGAGTTGCATGTGGATCGCAAGCATCACCTGACCGGAAATTGTGTACGTCGGAACAGGAATCAGTGCTGACATATAGACTGATGCTGACATGGCATATTAGTGTCCAGTCGACAGGCACTCCCTTTAGCATTGCTTTCAGTCACCTGCAGCTAGCATTAATTCATTACTGTAGCTGTTAGCTTACAACTAGTTGAATGTAGAAGCCGTCAGCCCTGACATATATACTAGTGTGTTATGCTAAGAAGCCCCAATACAGCAAACACAACTACAGTGGAACCCTGCTTTGTGGACACCCCGGAAAAGTGGACACCTCCATTTATGCGACTTTTTAAACTCTCGATGATTGGCCCTATTCTATCATTATAAACTTTGTGAAAACGAGGACAATCCTTTAATCTGTATTGCAGACAGCGCCTGGTGCACTGGCCTACACAACACTGCATAAGCCTCATCCAATAATTTGGCCAGTTAAATCAGCTGCCAGAAATCGCCACTCACTGTTTTGCATCATTATGTTGGACAAGTGATGGGAACAGCACAGAAATTGCCAAGCGCCATGAATAGTGTATACCAACAGTTGCCAAGCTGTCTGTAGTGTGCCAGAGGCTCTGTGCATACAGTTACCCTTTCATAGTGTCTTTGGGAATGGCGTGTGTGTAGTGTACTTGAGATTGTTTAATAGATGGACACCAAGGCACACATGCCATACCTATGAAATGTTGACAGCTCTGTGATCAGGACACCATGTTCTGAAGGTTGTCCACATTATAGGGGTCTCACTGTATCTCTGTTCTCAAACAAAACGAGTTTTACGTGGTTGGAAGTCATAAACCTACACACATACTCAAAAGAATTACTTATCCTTTGAATATTTGGCTACCAAACGAATATTTGGTTATTTGTTTGACCCTTATTCCCAACTCCCATTCAATGATGGCACCATACAACATCTTAGCCGTGAAGGCACACATTAAACATTATACTTTTGCTATAGTAGGCTGTAATAATTTGGTGCTTCTAATGGTGTTGACAATGTATGTATATGTGACTTGCTCTGTCTTTGGTATTGACAGTCCAAAGTACACTGCCACCACTGACAAATTCCTACGTAAGAAACTTGAAAGCATGCACACTCACTCTCTTTCTGGATTTCTTCAGCAATACTGGCATGCTGAGCAGCACCACCGCAACCTTGCGTATCCAAAAGAGACTTGTACAAAGCAAAAAGAACAGCCTGGGGATTTCGTCTAAGTGCACTAGTGACAATGTCCTTGAACTGGGGTGTGTTATCAGCAGTAAGTGCATCCAATTCAACATTGGTAAACAAACTGAAATGTTTACCAACAAGCTCAGCAGATAATGAACTCCACTCAATGCTCTTCAAAAGGGGTTTGTTTCGCAACTTATACCAAATAAGTAAAACACTTTCTCCTGTCAGGGTCAATATCTCTACAAAAAGACAAGCAAACAAAATCATATGCAGCAAGACCATACGCTAACATCATGTGTCATGCCCATGCCTAAGATCATGGGATCATCCCTTTCACATGGACCTCTAACCCGGGTTTTAAATAGGTTGAATCTGGATTAGTTGCATTCACACGAATGGTTTAACAAGTGAGTTGAACCAAGAGTAGATAAGAGATGAGAGTGTGCAACTGCGTATACGCACCCGTAACAGCATTTTTCTAAAATGACGCAGCAACGCGTCACACGTGGGCATGGTAACGCTACTTAATAATCTGATGTAATGGATGAATACTATTAACTCGATCTGCCAGTCTGTATGTACTCGGCAACGATTGCGAGCCTTTCGGTTTGCTGGTCGGGAGTTGCAAGAATGTCCAGGACACCTCTGCAGCGCCCGCGAGGAAGGACCAGGACAGCAAGCGTGGATTTGGGTCACAGCGCTGCCATCCACAGCTCCGCAGTGCTGTCCTCCGAGTTTCACGGTGGCTACGCATTAAGTTCTAGGCTCGATCTATCCAGTGAAGAGACCGGCGTCAACCAGCTGGTCCTGGACATTGTTGAAACTCGCGACTAACAAACCGAGAGCTGCGCAATCGATGCCGAATACCTACAGACTGGCGAGTTAATGATATTCTTCCATTACATCAGAATATTTAGTAGCGTTACCATGCCCACGTGTGACGTGTTGCTACGTCATTTTAGAAAAATGCTGTTATACATGCAGGGATACGCGGTTGCATACTCTCATCTCTTATCTACTCTTGGTTGAACCCACCTGGCTAGTAAATGGGTATGACCCACTTGTAATCCAGGTCAAAAATGGCGAAATGTAATATGTGGAGAGACTGAGATGGAACACTAGTGAACATTAGCACCAAATCACTATGCTGTGTCCTTGCACCGAACTCTCAGCCACGTGGCAGTGTTTCAGTTGTGCACAAACCTACCTCAACGCAATGACTCCCCTAGCAGCACCTGACAAGGGGGGAACTGGTATCCTAGAGGGGGAACCACAGTCCTAAGCACTAAACTCAACAGGGGGGAACGCAAATCCGGAGGCAGAACCCACTTCCTAGGAGGCATGTTTTGGGTGGGAACCATAATCCTAGGAGCCCAGGTCCGCCAGAACTCGCATACTCGTATTGGAGTTCCAGGGGGAACTGAAATCCTGTTACTCCAGGTTCGAATCCAGATTAAAGCGACCGTGTGAAATGGGTTTTAGGCTAGGGGACAGGGTTACGCAGCTCTCAATCCGTTACTCTCCCAGTCAGCTGCTCAATTACTGTCTAAAATGGTACAATGTATTGTAGATGTAGGCACTCTAAAGATCTGGATGGCTACACATTCCATCTGTCTCACACCAGAGTCATCTGATGCCGAAGGGTCTGGCAATATACCACGCCACTTCCATCTCACAGCCCAGCATATCGGAGCCAATCAGATTGGAGAATGCAAGAGAAATGCAAAAATAACACACAGGCTAATCATAGTACTCCTTACTGCCCTCCTTGTGAAGAAATCGCTGCTGTCCATAAATGGCTCACTAGCAAAATACTTGGTAACACGTGCACACCCTTCTCTTCATGGTACAGTATGAGATTCAACACGTACTCTGTGTTACTTATATCTGTATCTTGCATTCATCAGTCTGACTGTCCCCTCATTTAGCTACCAGGCCATCACACAGAAAGTGGTGTGTAGGTTACCAAAGCCTTTCCCACACAGATGGTTGTATGAGACTATGTATACCACAGTAAGCAAATTCGCTTTCTTACGAATGAAAGTACATAGCAATTGGCCAAATTTCAAATGTGGAGAGAAGTATCAACTGTGGTTGTGGGCATCTCTCAAGCCCAAAACTAGCGACGCCAACCATAGAAAAGGTAAACCGGGGTAATTCCGTCGCGTGACTCTACCACTACTTATCGAGAAGGAGCGCGCTCACACCCGTTCAGGTTTAGACAGTGCAGTGGATTGGTTGTAAAACAGCGGTGTTGTGGTGAGCTAAAAACCCACCGCCAAGGACAAGAGTCGAGATAAAACCCTAGTGACCCTAGTAACCCTCATTGCCCCGGTTTACCTTACTCTAACACAAGATCTGTGGCCTGAAACGCTTTCATCCACTGAAAACTTTCGTGTCCCGCCATTTCTGTAACCATCTATTATCTATGCTGTAACATAACCATTGCAGAAGTTTGGGCACGAGTCGATCCGTGTGTCACCAGACGCATCCTGACCCATAAAAATAGAATCATTTTCAAACAGTTCCCAGTTCCCGATCAATGACTTACGTTCTCCACTGAAGCCGTTCCCTGCCATGGCAGATTACCAAAAGTGAACAATATTCAGCTGATTAGGTTGTCATGTCCATCCAGTAAGCCTTTATTGTCGACTTCGCAGAACCACACTGACAGAACATTACATTACGTCATACGATGAGGCTGAGTCAGCAAGCGCAAGCGCGCCGGGGGCGCCCCGAAGGCGCGTGTTGCGCCGCAAAACGGAACAGCGCGTTTCACTCGGAATTCCGTATTCTACAAGGCGTTGGCTGACCTTCTGTCGCTGTGTTGCAGAATGCTGAGGCACAGACTGACTGTCGCACACTGGGGAGCCTACTTCAGCTGTTCATGTAACGCTCTGCAACCATTTTGAAGAAACTGGCATTAGCCCAGACTCGTGGTGTCAATTGTCTTTTCACCTCCCAGCCAGCTTGCAGCTTAGAGCACCCGTCCGGAAGAACTGAAGCAGTACAGTGCATAGTGCTTAGGGTAATACCATTGACTGACGTTAGCAGTGGGATGTCCGGAGTAGATCAGTGAAGTTAGTGTGAAGTGTTTCTTCAGGTATATTGGCCTTTATGGTGAAGTAGCTATACATCTGTGCCTTTGTCTCACATATTTCCATGTGCATAGCTAACTACAGTATACACATACACAGTGCATGCAAGTGTGTAATTAGCACACAACAGTGGTACTGTGATTGCTGTGTAGTTATGGTTGTGTGATGTTTTCACAGTTTTACTCAGTCGTGACCAAATGCAGCATGTGTATTAAACACCTGCACAGTTTGGCCTACTCATTGCCCACTTGGCAATGAGTAGCTAATGTCTCAGATTTACTGCATGGGTCTCAATAAACTGTTCTTGAGCAATGCTGGACAGGTGACACATGTACAGCTGACAACACGTTGGTTTGAGTGCAGATCACAAGGCATGACTGCAAAGCAGTCATACCTCAAAGCAGTGACTCTCACAATGTGCATTCATGTTGACCTTTAATGTGCTAGTGTGATGTCAGTTTTGATCTTCTCTTGTACGTCTTCAAGGAAGTTAGGGTTTTCACCTTTTGGTTTGCTGTAAAGCGTTACCTTATTTAGTATGTTTTCAGGATCCAAGGCTTTCTGTGTTACTTTGTACTAATCTTATGATTTAGCTTTGTTTTACCTATGATTTAGTTTTGCATATTAATTAAGTGCTTTCACTTTTGCTTGAATGTATTGTTTGAAGTATAGCTCTGTAACCATAGTTGAGATCACGCTTGCCACTGTTTTATATTTAAGTGGCTCTTGCGAGCAGTTGAGCGTGCAGAGCGAGATTGAGACATTTCCCTGTACGTGAGGACCTTGCGGCTACTGTTCGGCTAGAGATGCTCGACGAGGTCATATAGGAAGTGTCCCTTCACTATTTAGCTAGTCATTCCCCATCCTACTTTTCAACTCCATCTGATGCATATACAACCACGGCAGGACCAGGTGGCTTATGGGGTATGTTTGGCTGTGCAGAGATGAGGTCACTTGTCAACAACTTCACAATCGTATCAAACTATTGAGCAACTCTGTTAAGGCACCTTTGGTACACGAGCACGCTGAGTACCCTAATCTACCCCTTATCATGCGTACGCGGCTCAGTAAAGAGATGGGCTGCACCGCATCAAGGATTGAGGCGCTTAGTAAGATGTTCATAAGCGCCCAAATAATTGGACTTAGGTCACGAGACTAAGCATGCGGTGACCCGCCCCTTGACCCTGACGTAATGGGAATTTTGAAGGGGAATCTCTGACTACTCGGAACCGCAGGAGCATGGCGCATAGCAATTTTCCTCCAGGTAAACTCATACTCATAGCGAAATGATAAGGCGCCTAATTGTTCCCTTTGATGGGAACACTTGTGATGGTTTGGGAATTGTTGCATATTCTAAGGTAGAACGGAGCATTCACTCTAACAAATCATAAGCGATACTTTACGGATGGCTATCTTCAATGTTTTGGAATGCGTATTACGGATCAACTGGACAAAACGGACGTTCCTGTAGCGCTTATTACGTTTTTATGTTTGAAAGGGCCTAATCCCGAACTAGTGTAATAAGTGCAATAAGCGCCTCAGATGAAAGAATGTTGATTCTCTTCAGTCCATCCTCATTGCTAATGCAGATACCCTAAGATACCCTGCTCTAAGTATCACCATGTCAAATCCAGATTAAGTGTAAAGGGTGCAGACATCCAGAGTGCAGTGTTGTGAAACGAGGTAAAAGGGCGACATGCAGTGATCCACTTCTCTTAGTCTGCCTCTGTCTAGGATAGCCGACTTCTATTCTTCCAATAAACACGTCCCTATACCAAATGACAGATGGTGTGCTGTTGCTGTTTGCGAAGAATGCTTGCCACGAGTGGCACTTAGTGTGGTTGTGTGGTGGAGTGGCGGCCTGTACAAAGGAGACACAGTTTAGGATGAAGTCTGGCTCGAGTCACTGTGAAAGGGGCCTTGAATAGTTGCCAGAAGGAGAAGTTGGCAGATATCCTTCAAGGCATTTCCTTCAATCATCACTGTGGGTCCAGGAGTGCTAGACTGCTTGTGGACCAGTAAAGCGAATGTTAACCCAGTCACTATTGTGCCAAGTGATGATGGTAGCATATAGAAATGGAGGCAGGAATCAAGCCAAGGTGGTGGTCGGCTAAGTGAGACTTTGTTAAATTTGCTTTCATTCTAACAAATTCGATGAAGACTGCCTCACAGCATTGCATGCTGCAGTAAAGGTTATGACGAGTGACGATGACATTGCTGTGTGCAGTTAAATGTTTGTCTCATTGTTTTGTTAGAAGCATAGTCCATTACACCAGCTTGAGTAAACTGTCACTTGATTCCGTTCCAGTGACAGTGATGACATATTCAACGCTATGTGGTGCGCTTCTCTTCAGACTTGGACATCGTTACTGCAGTGGGAACTGCAGTAAGTCATCACGTGTCGTGCTGTGTTCAATTCGTACCTAAAGCATGCACCTCAGATGTTGAAGAGTGCCAGTGCATGGATTCCAGACCCAGCTTCTATTTGAGCCCAGACTCTATTCGAACATACACAAAAAAGCCCAAAAAAGCAGCTCTGACCTCACAACAAGTGCCAAGGAGTTACATTATCCAAAAACTGATAATGGTAATCACCGGCTATCATTAGCAAAAGGTGAACGGTGAACCGTTAATCACTAGCTAGTGACAGTTAACTGTTAACTAGTAGCAGTTAACTGATTTCATACTCTACTAATAGTAAAGGTGACAGTAGGCGTATGTACGGCAACTCAGTTTTAGCACTGGCAAAAGGAGAGAATGGTCTTATCAATGTATTGCAAGCAGCGGATCTTGCAACTGCACTTTGAACGAAGAGTATCGTATGGGAACATCACCCAAGTCCTGGCTGCAGAAGGTTCAGACTTCCAAAACAAACTATGTGGGCTGTGATAAAGAAGTACAAGGACAACGGAACCCGTTGCGTTCTTGCCCCTGTGCAGCATCGAGATTGCTTCCACGTACTCCTTGCTGTCTTAGCTCAGGAACCGTTGTCCGTGTACCACGTCTCCAAGTAGAAGCTAGTGTCTTCAACCCTTGGATTACGACAATCGGTTGTATTGGGCTGCCATGTGTCTTGCCTTCTTCGGCTTCCTCTGCTGTGGGGAGTTCACAGTACCGGAGGGTCAGGAGTGTGATGCCTCTGTCCATTTAATGGTGAACAATACTGCCATGGACCCTGGCTTATATCCTGCTGGTATCTCAGTGCGTATCAAAGCATCCAAGACCGATCCCTATCGACAAGGTGCAGTGTCTCTCCAACTGATTGCAGTGCAGCATCTTCAAATGAAGCTAATGTATGCAGTAGCTAACCTAATTTTTACTAATACTGTCCACCCGTAAATGAATATAAGTGCGAAACCGGAAACCGTTATCCACTACCTATTGCCAGTTAAAAGCTAACCATTAACCATTAAATATTCATGGATGAACAAGGGATAACAATGTAAAGAGTGAAGTGGCAAATGGAGTTATCATAATGTTTTCTATGCACCACACTGTATGAGATGAATGAAATTAGAATACTTAAACTGCTCATGGGTCTGATTAGAATGCACAAAGCAGCATTCTCCACCACCATCATAAATAGACAACCTATAATACGCATCACACACCTTGCCCTGCTTGCTGAGGAGGGTTGGCTGTGGCATGTGCTTGTGCCTCATGAAGCCTTCTATCATGCTCAGCCAAAGCTGACTGAGGAAGTGATGGCCCATCAGGACCCAGTGCAGACGGACAGGTGGGGGTGGTCATAGGCTGTTGTTGGACTGGTCTCGATACGCCTGAGAGAAGCAGATTAGGCATCATCAGAGAAGCTAGCACACAACAGCACATTTGCAACAGTAACGTAATCATTCCACTAAAATTCTAATGTATAAAGAATGGGACAAGGTGGCACTCTCTCACTGCGATATTGGATGTCCACTGCGTTTACATCAGTGCAGGGCACTGCACAGGGCAATAGCCCAACTAAACTACTATCTGTACTTGTGAATTGCTTAATCCTTCAAGTGCAGATGACTAATGAAGTGGAATCAATAATTATTTTGTAAACCTAGGTAAGCGCCAAAGACCACTAGACATGACATGACAAGGGGAACAATTTATGAGTGTTTTTCTCAGGCTATGAGGCTTCAGAGCACAAACAATAGTGACAGTCTTTCCTGTCAGCAACCTTACCTGGTCTTCTGGTGGTGCCCGAGGAATACAAAAACTGTTGAAGTTTGAGCGGAGTATCACCCGTCTTTCTCAGTGTAGCATAAGCCTAAACAAACTGTGTACAGGCTTCAGTAAGTACAAGGACACTCAGCCTGTTTCGCGACAGTACCAATTACTGCTCTCCTTACTTTGGCTGTTAAGGCTGGAGAAAAGACTAACAGGATGCAAATATTACTGAACATAATTTGGTAGAGGCTCATTGCTACGTCATCGATAGGACAGAGGAATTGTTGAGCAACTTGTAGCAGAGAATAGATGGAAATCAATGTAATATGTTTCGACCACAAAGGTCTTTTTCAGTTACAATGCTCTTCGTGGTCGAAACGTATTACATTGATTTCCATCTATTCTCTGCTACGTGTTGCTCAACAATTCCTCTGTCCTATTACCGAACATCACCATCTTCCTCACTGGCAGCCCTAACCTATGCGCAGAGTCCAGAAAAGGCCCCAGAAAGACTACGTACTGTATGAACCATCCTTGATGACAACATAAAACAGGTTACTCCTTTTCTTCATTGTTCAAATCACTGAAGAGCTCTAGATATCATCCTTCCGGCGCACTTTTGCAACTGGGTGCATAGCTTGAGTTTTCATAGATGTATAGATATAGAGTTTAGTCATTTGTCACACTTCAGTCTATCTTTTATCTTCACCTTAAAGTGCCATGGAAGCGAAATTTTTTTATTTCATTTTTAAGTAGTACAAACCTTCCTAAGAGAAACTGCCTATCCTTTGTGTTGACAAAAATGGCTCCTTCATACCGTTTTTGACGATTTACGCTGCTACCCAGCACCAAAAACTGGCGACAGTGCCATACCCCCGTGACGTCACTGGGTTTGCAAAGGTACCCGGTATGTATATTTTTTCAATGTATTATCACAGAAGTTCATTGCATCGTTATTCAATCGTAGATCCTTGAGGCGACTTGATATTGGGCAGGTACACAGCATAACCCATCACAACGGACTGTAGAGCGTTTTGACTTCGTAGGCCTTCGTTTAGTGACGCTACTGGGTGTGCAAACCGCCGAAGGGTGTAGCTATGTTGAAGCATAGCGCAACGTGGGATTCTGAGCTCTGTGGCTGAAGAAAGCGTTGTTTCCTCCTCTTCCTCTGTTATATACATCCGATGGAGAGTTGTCTGAAGAAGATCTTGCTGAGTACTCGTCGCTCGTTAGACCCTATCAAGACGAACCATTGGCCGGGGAAGATACCATGGAAAACGAAGACGAACTCGTCGCAGATGGGCTCTCTCTGGGAATCCTGCAGGACAGATACGAAAGAGCCGAGACATCACAGTGTCATTATTACATGTGGGAGAGGCTTCCATGGTGTCTTACGTGCTTTGTGTGTCTTCGTTCTCCTCTCCGTTCGCGATCCGTATAAGATAGCTGGTCTTCTGTCTACCTTTTATGTTCACCTTAAACTTCATTCAACTGTAGAGGCCTGCTTGCACTAAGCGTTTGAAGCGGTTTGAAACCGATTCAGGTCACCAAACTGCGTAGTGTAAAAGCAATCCAACTCAGAAGCAGTTTAGCCAAATCATCTACAGAGGTAGTCTGAAAGCAGCTTTGAATTGGTTTGCTCGTTATGCAAACACAGAGTCATCTTCAAACTGGTTTAGCAGTAAGTGATAACCGTTGTTGACGAAGGAACTGTTCAACCTTTAGACTTCTGACAACTACTCTCCAATGGTTGTACAGTCGTACGGTCACCAACAGTGACAAAACACTTTGCTAGTAAGAGGCCATCTAACAAAGTATGTGCGAAACTCCCTTGTGATACAACTGCCCGTTATGGTACGAGGCAACATCCTACATCTCTCATAATGCTTACAGAGCCAATACATACCCCTTTATCCTTAAGGTAGTAGGTACGGCTAAAGTGACCAAATCAGTTGGCCTTCATTTTTAGTGGTTGAGTTATCTTTATCATCAGAAGTCTTAACTGAAAGTTCCGAGTCTGTACTTTCACGCTGTCACAACTTATGAAAGAATGAAAATTCGGTGATTTGTGGCAAACTCTAAGTGTTAATGGTCTGAATTGTAATTGCTGACTGTTGGCAGCAGGGATGTTTATACGTAGGGTACAGAAGGTGACAATTGTGAAATGAGGTGTGAAACCACAAGTATTTGGCCTTCCAAATCAACGGCGAGGGAAGTATAGCAGACTTCGGCCTCTTGTGGGTGATCATTCCACTTGCAAAGCTTGAAAGTTACTGGATTCTGCGTTATAACGGTTGTTCTTAGCGTTGGCTTAGGTAGCGAGTACGAACAGTTTCAATGGCACTTACTCTGCCATACCACTGTGCGTGCTAAAGGTGTTGCAGAGCTATCTAGTCTGAAGCGTTACAACCAATCCAAACGCGGTTTGCTTCATCGTGTAGAGCATTATGTTCGGCAGATTCCTATGGCAGCGATAACGGAAAATCGTTTCTGTGATCGAGTTATCGCAAATTTCGTAGGTTAAAAAGGGATAGAGAATAACTCCACAATGAGATGGAAACTAGTAAATCGCTGCCATATGTATGTGCACATATGTCTATAGATTGTATATCCCAGGTTTGGTCCATCTCAGCCTTTGGGGGTAGAAGAAGATCAAATTTCCATGGAGTTGCTTGACTTCAATCAAGGTAATAATTTTTCACTTTCACTTAGATTATCTCAATTAGGGAATCACCGATCAATTAACAAGTGGCACCAAATTATGGGAAATTTACCTGTTTATCACATTTGTAACAATCATCATTGCTGGATTTATGGTTTGAGAGTTGCATAGGCAAAAGCAATGTACCCTAAAGAAAGCTTTTAGCTGTACCTACTACCTTAATCCTTAATCCATAATATATTTAATCTTTTCCAGTCTGTGCGTTCATCTGTTTGTTCATTTGCTTGTGCGTGGCATTAAAAACGGACATTTGATTGGACAACACAATGACGTAACCGCAAACATGGCCGCTCTGGCAGTGTGCATGTGCCTCGGAGCCAGCCGTCTCTTAGACACTCCGTGCTCCTCAGTTTGGGTCTCCCAGGCGCAACGCGCACTTGCGCAGAAGTTTACTGTTATTGTCTGGTGCAAGGGAACTGCTCTGGCTATCGGTGCATGGGTATTATTGTTTCGCTATTTGGATACTTTAGCTGTCAGCGTTCTGGGCTGCTGAAAGCCCTTTCTCTATCGCGAAGTAAGCTATTGGACAGAAAGCTTGCTTGGCCTAGGCACTGCCTTATTGGCTAAGGAAAGACATAACCAAGCAATTCTTTTAACATGGTGTAGGTGTAGCTAGCTATATGTATATATGTGCATGCAAGTGCATGACAGTGGTCAATGTCAGTGCAAGCAAGATCAGCACTATACCCAGGCAGTGTCACCCAGCTGCAATCACCCAAATTGTGATGGCCTGCGTTGTCTACTGGGCGACGCGACGCGGAGCGAGCACGGCGGAAGGTTGTGCTTGCTCGTATGCATAAACACCTACTTCCCATATATGCACACACTCTAGTCCAACCATTACATGCAATACAAATGCATGTACATGCACAGTGCAATGCCCACATATATACCTTGTGAAGTACTCTCCATCCCATAAGACTGGAGTCTTGCAGGTCTTCTGTCTTCAACTGGTTGTGAAACAAGTGAATCCTGCCTTTCCATCATTGTAGAGACTGCAAAAATGGTAGTGTAATGTAACCTACTCCACTGCTATGCTGCATGATAATTATAGCATTGAACAAGCAGACAATCAGTGACAATGCAGGGGAAGTTAATGAGCTTCGAGCGCAGTACTGACTTCAGTGGAATACAAGACGTTTCGATCCGTAGATCTTCATCAGTTGTAATACAAAACTTAGGGAAGCGTGACATTAAATAAGGGTGGGTGTGTCATTGAGTGTCAAAAGTTTGGCGGGGGGTGATGTAATGGGGTAATGATGTAATGGGTGCATCTAATCAGGAGTAAAGGGGGTGATAGGCAATAGAATGAATAGGGGTGAGAGGTGAGGTAGGGTGAGGTGGCCTGGGGTCAGTCAAGGGGGAGAGTGAGAAGGAGGCTTGTTCAACAAGGGGAGCCAGGAGGGATTAATTTTAAGTCCACAGTCCAAGTTTGAGGTTTGGGGTTGCTGGTGAATGTGCAGGGCCTCTAGGACCCTTCTCTTCCAATAGCTACCTTCCTCTTGTTTGACTGTGGCAGCTTCCCAGTTGACCTGGTGCTGGTTGGTCCAGGAGTGCACAGCAATACCATTCTTGGGGTCATTCTTCTTTACTGCAGTCTTGTGCTCACTGATCCGCTTCTCCAAGGTTCTTCCTGTCTCCCCAATGTATACACTTGGACAATCCTTGCACGGTACCTCATAGACTACTCCCTTCTTCTTCCTGTCTGGTCTTGGCTGCTTCACTTTCACTAGTGAGGATCTGAGAGTGCTTCGGGATGACGTCACTGTTTTCACTCCCAGTGGTTTGCACATCCTCTCAATTCGCTCACTGACTCCTTTGACATATGGAATGTGTAGGAGTTTGGGAGGTGACTCAGTTTCTACAATTGTGGTGGTTGGTGTTGTTCTGCCTCTCAAGTTGTTCTTCACTACTGCTCCAGGATAGCCATTGGCCATGAACCTCTACAGTATCAATCAGTGACAAACCTTTCCCTGCTTGCCCAGTAGGAAGATGTGTCGTGGCTGTTCCATCTTCTTATCCTACACGAAGCCCTCTGTCACGCTCAGCAAAAGCTAACTGCGAATTTGATGGACACCCAGGAACGACTGCTGATGGATGAGTACCATCCGTTGTAAATGCAGGCTGTAGGCCTGGTGTTGCTAAAGCTAGGAAGAACAGAGTAGTGGGTTGGATGAAAAAATGGCGTCTGTGATCAAGACTATGGAGATTAGTTGACTGAATCATAATCACAAGAGTGTACATATTCACGAGAGCGAACAGGTGGAAAAGAACAGCTGTCCCTGTCTGCGAAATGTCAGGAAACTGCTGCTCGTGCAATAGCAGCGGGCGATGCATGCGGTGTAAATGCGCGAGGAAGGGTACAGCGTGTTTGGACTGTTTGCCGCTGAGGAATGGCACCTGTCAGAATATCCAGCCTAATCAGCCAACCGATCGAACGCCAGATTTCCAGACCGACATTTTACCCAATCAAAGTTCTGCTGCACCAGATTCTTCTCCAGAAGATGATCGTCTCCCGCCATTTGGAGCTGCCCGTGAGCCGACCTTCAAGTGGAGTGACAAGGTGAGCGGTGACCGTTTTGCTGCCGCTATTCTCGATGCATACGGTGAGGTTGTCAAGTGGAAAAGGAATGTATTCCTGATTCCTTCGGGGAGGGTTGGAGATCATTTTGTGTCTGAGACA
The DNA here is from genome assembly GCA_964019415.1 of Ianthella basta. Taxonomy (NCBI): domain Eukaryota; kingdom Metazoa; phylum Porifera; class Demospongiae; order Verongiida; family Ianthellidae; genus Ianthella; species Ianthella basta. Next base: position 9,917,655 of record OZ025869.1, read on the forward strand.
TCGAGATTGCTTAGAGCGTTTGGTGAATCCACCCCTCTTGAATCGGTAGCCTTCACAGCAGTAATGGCAATGCCCCATCTGCTCCTTCAAAAGCCACATAGCAGAATGAAGGTGAAAGACCATGTTAAGTGTTTAGAGAGACGGTTGTCACTGTGGTAGCAAGGTGATATAACCGCCTTGATACTCGAGGGCAGAACCATCCAGCAGAAGTTGCCTAACACGTTCTCAGGCGATGATCACACTGAAAGGCTGGCCAAGTCCTTCTTGAAGCGTATCAGGAAAGGAAGTGTGAAGTCAGCCCTACGGATGCTATCAAAAATTCAGGGAAGTTCACTCTCAGCCAGGGAAACCATAGATCAAGAAAAGCAAGGTAGTAAAACTGTTCTTGAGGTACTGAAGGAGAAACATCCAGAAGCTCAGCAGATCTCTGAAGGGGTGCTGATCGAAGCGGCTAAGATGCCTTTCCATCCAATCATTTTTGAGAGGATTGATGGAGAAGCAATCCGAAGAGCTGCTCTACACACAGAAGGCACTGCTGGTCCATCAGGAATTGACGCAGCTGGTTGGAGGAGGATGTGCACATCCTTTAGAAAGGCTTCTTCAGATCTGTGCAACAGTATGTCTAGTGTAGCTAAACGAATCAGCAGTGAGTACCTGGATCCCTCTATCCTGAGCAGCTACACAGCCTGTAGGTTAACTGCCTTGACCAAGAACCCGGACGTGAGACCGATAGGAGTTGCAGAAGTACTCAGAAGAATCATTAGCAAAGCAGTTCTGTCAGTAATTGGCCAGGACATCAAAGAAGCTGCTGGGAGTGTTCAGTTGTGTGTGGGCCAAGTGTCAGGCTGTGAAGCCGGAGTCCATGCCATGCGAAGAATCTTCAATGATGAACGAACAGAAGCCATTTTGCTAGTTGACGCCACTAATGCCTTCCATTCCTTGAACCGAAAAGCTGCCCTCGTCAACATCCACTCTCTGTGTCCATCGTTAGCGATAGTTGCTACCAACACCTATAGAGGAGATGCTGCCTTGTTCATAGATGGGGAAACGGTCTACTCAAGAGAAGGAACTACCCAAGGTGACCCCCTTGCCATGTCCATATACGGCATTGCCATTCTGCCTTTGATCCAGAAGCTTCAGGGGTCGTATAGGCAGTTGTGGTTCGCTGATGACGCATCAGCAGGAGGAAAGATAACACCACTGAAAGACTGGTGGACAAGAATGCAGAGCATAGGTCCTTCGTTTGGGTACCATCCCAATCCTTCAAAGACATGGCTCCTGACCAAGGAACAGCATTTGGAGACTGCCAAGGAGGTCTTTGAGGATTGCAACATACACATCACATCCACGGGTCAGAGGCACCTTGGTTTGGCCTTGGGGAGTGACTCTTTCCTAAGCGACTTCGTGGCCACGAAGATATCCACGTGGGTGGACGAACTGGAGAATCTCTCCGAGGTGGCAAAGACAGAACCACAGGCTGCGTATGCCGCACTCACACATGGATTGATAGCAAAATGGACGTACCTCATGAGAACTACCCCCGGCATCTCAGACCACATGGCCCCACTTGAGGAAGTACTCAGGCACAAATTCATTCCTGCCATTACAGGCAGGAAGACTGTAACCGACGAAGAACGGCAACCGCTGGCGCTCCCTTGCAGAAATGGTGGACTAGGAATCATTGATCCCACCCACCAGTGCAGTTCGCGGTATGATGCATCAGTGGATGTGACAGCACCCCTGGTAGAGTTGATAATGGAGGAGACGAATGCCGACAGCATTGATGTGGAGATTGAACAGAAGAAGAGGAAATCGAGGCTAAAAGCAAACCAACGCAAAGAAGTCGAGGAGAGGGTGAAGAGTCTTACACTGCCTGAGACACTTGGAAGGGCTGCCAAGCTTGTCAGCGATAAGGGAGCATCAAACTGGCTCTCAGCAGTGCCACTTGAACGCCATGGGTTTGTACTTCACAAGGGGGCATTTCGAGATGCCTTGTACGGCTGGTTGCCTGAAAAGCTGCCGACCAGGTGTGAGTGTGGGAGTGCCTTCTCCATCAACCATGCCTTAAATTGTCCCAATGGTGCTTTTCCCAGTCTCTGACATAATGAAGTGAGGGATTTCACAGGGAAGCTTCTTGCTGAAGTTTGCCCTGATGTGACCCTTGAGCCTGATCTCCAACCTCTTGATGGAGAGTCTCTTGATTTCGCCTCAGCCAACCAGGAAGACAATGCAAGGGCAGATATCCGAGCCAGAGGATTTTGGGGTGGCAACCGTCAGTGTGCATTTTTTGATGTCAAGGTTTTTAACCCAAACGCGCAATCATACAGACGGTCATCCCTGGAGTCTTGCTTCAGACGCGAGGAAAATGCCAAGGAACGAAAGTATGAACAACGCATCATTGAAGTGGAGCACGGCTCATTTACGCCCTTGGTCTTCTCCACCTCAGGCAGAATGGGGAACTTGGCGTCCACATTCTACAAGAGATTGGCTTCACTCTTGTCAGAGAAGAGACAGGAGGCCTACTCATCCACACTGGGCTGGATTCGCACTCACCTCAGTTTTTCCCTGCTCCGATCTGCAATCATGTGCATACGGGGAGCTCGATCAAGTTCCAAGCACGTGGTGAAGGGATGTGACAGCTGTGATCTCGTCACGGCGGAGGCTCACATCCGAGAATGAGAACGACGCTTGCAATAATACAACCAATCATCTGTAAACGTCTTGTATTGGACCCACATATCAGAATTTGACCCACTAACCATTATCTAATTATGACATGTACCTTTGTACCGTGTATTATTACACGAAACTTATGTTATATATGGGCAGTGCGCATGTGTGCCTATTACTGTTATCATTTCTGATTGATTGATTGATTGATTGAAAACTAGGAAGAACAGAGTGAACAAATTTGAGTATAAGCCCGGTAATACAACATATTTGCAACAGCCAAGTGTTCATTTAACTACAGACTTGCCAGTGATCATACATTCATTGTCCAAGTGTACAAAGATACATGTCAACAGACAGCAGGATTACAAGAAACAAACTGAAAGGACAAGACAACCGCTCTCTGCAACAAACAAGTGGTTACCACACAGGGGTTGGTTCACATGTGTTGTTACGTATCTGAACCACTTCCAGTGGCACCTGCACGGTTCTGTTAGGCCTTCCACACAGACTAACCGTATACAGGTTGCATAGAGGCACCTGGTGGCCACGACGAAGACCAGCGAGAAACCACCTGTGCCACAGCTGCTCGAGTTGCATGTGGATCACAAGCATCACCTGACCGGACATTGTGTACGTCGGAACAGGAATCAGTGCTGACATACAGACTGATGCTGACATGGCATATTAGTGTCCAGTCCACAGGCACTCCCTTTAGCATTGCTTTCAGTCACCTGCAGCTAGCATTAATTCATTACTGTAGCACCGTGTAGGGTGTAAAGAGTACACATGGCTGACCATCCGTGGTTGTCTGGGGACTAGTACATGGAGTTTAACATAGTTGAACATGGTTAATGGTCGAGCATTCGAAATGGCCGCGCCTGTTAAGTCACGCCCATGCAACTGTGCAATTGGTGCATTGCTTCTGTGCATGCACGTCTGCTACCTGGGTACTGCGCATGCGTGCAGCTGCTATTCTCTGCTGCAGCTGCTCCTTGTTGCCTCACCGTCGTTGGGTTTTCGCTGGCTGGGTAGAAGTTTTTTTTTTTTCTTTCTGTCCTCGTAACTATGTTCTTATCTCCGTCATCCCTAAGATGATGTGAAAGGGGTTGTGAGCTTGTACCCCCAGGCTGGATAACCCTATCGTCCAGAGGGCAAAGGTTAAAGGTCAGGGGTCGCTGCCCAGCTTGGGGGTCAAGCAGGTCGTCACGTGACTTGACCCCCTGTCTATACCTGGGGGTGCAGCCTGCCCCCCTTTACACCAGAGAATCCTATGCATGAAGGATTTCTCTCGGGGTAAGTTGATAACACTCATTAGGAGAGTGGTTCTGGTGACTGAAACATTCCTTATCTTATGCTAATGGGAATGGAGGATGCGATGGACATTAATGTCAGAGTATCTCTGACAGTCAGGGATACTCTGACAAGGGGGTAAAGAGTATACATGGCTGACCATCCGCGGTTGTCCGGGGACTGTCGGAGTATCTCTGACTGTCAGGGATACTCTGACAAGGGGGTAAAGAGCATACATGGCTGACCATCCGCGGTTGTCCGGGGACTGTCAGAGTATCTCTGACTGTCAGGGATACTCTGACAAGGGGGGGGGGGGGGGGGGGGTAAAGATCATACATGGCTGACCATCCGTGGTTGTCCGGGGACTGTCAGGGATACTCTGACAAGGGGGTAAAGAGCATACATGGCTGACCATCCGCGGTTGTCCGGGGACTGTCAGAGTATCTCTGACTGTCAAGGATACTCTGACAAGGGGGTAAAGAGCATACATGGCTGACCATCCGCGGTTGTCCGGGGACTGTCAGAGTATCTCTGACTGTCAGGGATACTCTGACAAGGGGGTAAAGAGCATACATGGCTGACCATCCGCGGTTGTCCGGGGACTGTCAGAGTATCTCTGACTGTCAGGGATACTCTGACAAGGGGGGGGGGGGGTAAAGAGCATACATGGCTGACCATCCGTGGCTGTCCGGGGACTGTCAGGGATACTCTGACAAGGGGGTAAAGAGCATACATGGCTGACCATCCGTGGTTGTCCGGGGACTGTCAGAGTATCTCTGACTGTCAAGGATACTCTGACAGGGGGGTAAAGAGCATACATGGCTGACCATCCACGATTGTCCAGGGACTGTCAGAGTATCTCTGACTGTCAAGGATACTCTGACAAGGGGGTAAAGAGCATACATGGCTGACCATCCGCGGTTGTCCGGGGACTGTCAGAGTATCTCTGACTGTCAGGGATACTCTGACAAGGGGATAAAGAGCATACATGGCTGACCATCCGCGGTTGTCCGGGGACTGTCGGAGTATCTCTGACTGTCAGGGATACTCTGACAAGGGGGTAAAGAGCATACATGGCTGACCATCCGCGGTTGTCCGGGGACTGTCAGAGTATCTCTGACTGTCAGGGATACTCTGACAAGGGGGGGGGGGGGGGGGGGGTAAAGATCATACATGGCTGACCATCCGTGGTTGTCCGGGGACTGTCAGGGATACTCTGACAAGGGGGTAAAGAGCATACATGGCTGACCATCCGCGGTTGTCCGGGGACTGTCAGAGTATCTCTGACTGTCAAGGATACTCTGACAAGGGGGTAAAGAGCATACATGGCTGACCATCCGCGGTTGTCCGGGGACTGTCAGAGTATCTCTGACTGTCAGGGATACTCTGACAAGGGGGTAAAGAGCATACATGGCTGACCATCCGCGGTTGTCCGGGGACTGTCAGAGTATCTCTGACTGTCAGGGATACTCTGACAAGGGGGGGGGGGGTAAAGAGCATACATGGCTGACCATCCGTGGCTGTCCGGGGACTGTCAGGGATACTCTGACAAGGGGGTAAAGAGCATACATGGCTGACCATCCGTGGTTGTCCGGGGACTGTCAGAGTATCTCTGACTGTCAAGGATACTCTGACAGGGGGGTAAAGAGCATACATGGCTGACCATCCGCGATTGTCCAGGGACTGTCAGAGTATCTCTGACTGTCAAGGATACTCTGACAAGGGGGTAAAGAGCATACATGGCTGACCATCCGCGGTTGTCCGGGGACTGTCAGAGTATCTCTGACTGTCAGGGATACTCTGACAAGGGGATAAAGAGCATACATGGCTGACCATCCGCGGTTGTCCGGGGACTGTCAGAATATCTCTGACTGTCAGGGATACTCTGACAGGGGGGGGGGGGGGGGTAAAGAGCATACATGGCTGACCATCCGTGGTTGTCCGGGGACTGTCAGAGTATCTCTGACTGTCAGGGATACTCTGACAGGGGGGTAAAGAGCATACATGGCTGACCATCCGCGGTTGTCCGGGGACTGTCAGAGTATCTCTGACTGTCAGGGATACTCTGACAAGGGGGGGGGGGGGGTAAAGATTACACATGGCTGACCATCCGTGGTTGTCTGGGGACTGTCAGAGTATCTCTGACGGTCAGGGATACTCTGACAAGGGGGTAAAGAGCATACATGGCTGACCATCCATGGTTGTCCGGGGACTGTCAGAGTATCTCTGACTGTCAGGGATACTCTGACAAGGGGGGGTAAAGAGTAGACATGGCTGACTATTTGTGGTTATCCAGGGACTGTCAGAGTATCTCTGACAGTCAGGGATACTCCAACAAGAGGTATAGAGTGTACATGGCTGACCATCCATGGCAGTCTAGGGATTGTCAGAGTAACCCTGACAGTTGTGGCATACTAGGGACAGGACGCGCCTACACTGGACATCCCTCCCTTCATATGTGCTGCGTTGCCAAGGAAACGGTGTGTCACACCAGTTTTTCCTGCGCAAATACGTAGCACCATGTGAACACAAAACTCTATTTCATCTGGACTGAGCTTGATCTGGATTCAATCCAGATAACTCCATGTAAGAGGGGTGTTTAGTACAGTTTGCATCAAATAGAAATACCCAATGTGTTCCAAGACATGAACTGCCAATATGCATCGCCTTACCAAGCATATCTTTGCACTTGTCAGCAAGGTGAGCAAGTTGGGGAATGGTCTGTAGTGCGAATATCAGGCTGTCTGCTGCCTGACGGTCAGGAACTCCACTCTGGGCAAGACGAGACCTCCACAAAACGAACATGTGTTCTGCGCACCTCTGAAGAACAGGAAAGCAATACAATCACTGGTACACTGGTACACGTCTACACTAATAAGGTTCATAAACAATGGCAGACACTTCAGATAAAGTACTAAACAACAAACAGCTGACAAAATGCATGGGACTCACATACAAAATAAAGAATACAGGAAAGGAAGAGCAGTAAAATAGAAGTTGCATAAAAACGCGCAGGAAGCACACACCATCCGCAGCCTTGGCATACTACTTCAACAAACACTGCGATGTATGTACATGAACAGAAGGCAGCTGTCCCACAGATTGGCTACTCAGTCACTGAGTAAACCATTGCATATAGTTTGAATATCAGTGCTGTAACTGGCATAACGCGTTCATGTTGCCAGTCACGTCACAACACAAAGGGCAAAGGCTGTCGTCACACCACAACAAACTGATGGTAATGAATACGATAATGTTACAATTCGTCGGTTACACTACAAATACGCTGACGTACAGTAATTGCCATCGTGACCTTGACATACTGCAGTCATCGACATGGGAAGAGCCTCTGCGACTACAACGACGACAGAAGTGACGAGAAGGAAACTTTTCTATGTCTTGACACCTGCCTTCTTTAATGGAAGGCAGGAAAACAACAGAGGAGATAGACCTTGAGGGACAAACAAATTACCTGATTCATACTAGAAGATCCTTCCTGAGCCTTGGAACACTCATGCTGGATTCTCTGCACATCCCTTCGTGCGTTCATCCCCAGAAGGTCTACCAGCGACTTCCAGTGTCGGCCAACATCAGATGCAATGGCAAAGATAACATCCTCCAATTCAACTCCTGCATTTGGTACAAATTCACCAAACACAGTCACACAGCATTGCACAATAAACATAGTCTGAGACCCACAGGGATGCAAATGACACACTCAAAAGGATACTCTTCCCATGATGCCACAGTAATAGACGTTTTCATATCCTTAATGTACACAAGACCAACAATGGAACTTAGTTTCAGCAATCAATGACACATACATATTGTTCACATGTACTATTTCTATAATCAGCCTGTTTCCAGCTAACCATCAGGACTACATATGTACATGCCATTAGAAACTAGCATCCTCGAATGAATCTCGATAGCACAATGGAACGGAATCAAGCAACAATTTACTCTAGCTGGTGTAATGGACGATGCTTCTAACAAAACAATGAGACAAACATTTAACTACACACAGCAATGGTATCGTCACTCGTCATAACCTTTACTGCAGCATGCAATGCTGTGAGGCAGTCTTCATTGAATTTGTTAGAATGAAAGCAAATTTAGCAAAGTCTCACTTAGCCAACCACCACCTTGGCTTGATTCCTGCCTCCATTTCTATATGCTGCCATCATCACTTGGCACAAATAGTGACCGGGTTAACATTCGCTTTACTGGTCCACAAGCAGTCTAGCACTCCTGGACCCACAGTGATGATTGAAGGAAATGCCTTGAAGGATATCTGCCAACTTCTCCTTCTGGCAACTATTCAAGGCCCCTTTCACAGTGACTCGAGCCAGACTTTATCCTAAACTGTGTCTCCTTTGTACAGGCCACCACTCCACCACACAAATACACTAAGTGCCACTCGTGGCAAGCATTCTTCACAAACAGCAACAGCACATGATCTGTCATTTGGTATAAGGGAGACGTGTTTATCAGAAGAATAGCAGTCGGCTGTCCTAGACAGAGGCAGACTAAGAGAAGTGGATCACTGCGTGTTGCCCTTTTACCTCCTTGTATCACAACACTGCACTCTGGATGTCTGCGCCCTTTACACTTAATCTGGATTTGACATGGTGATACTTAGAGCAGGGTATCTTAGGGTATCTGCATTAGCAATGAGGATGGACTGAAGAGAATCAACATTCTTTCATCTGAGGCGCTTATTGCACGTACACTAGTTAGGGATTAGGCCCTTTCAAACATAAAAACGTAATAGGCGCTACAGGAACGTCCGTTTTGTCCAGTTGATCCGTAATACGCATTCCAAAACATTGAAGATAGCCATCCGTAAAGTATCGCTTATGATTTGTTAGAGAGTGAATGCTCCGTTCTACCTTAGAATATGCAACAATTCCCAAACCATCACAAGTGTTCCCATCAAAGGGAACAATTAGGCGCCTTATCATTTCGCTATGAGTATGAGTTTACCTGGAGGAAAATTGCTATGTGCCATGCTTCTGCGGTTCCGAGTAGTCAGAGATTCCCCCTCAAAATTCCCATTACATCAGGGTCGAGGGGCGGGTCACCGCGTGCTTAGTGTCTCGTGACCTAAGTCCAATTATTTGGGCGCTTATGAACATCTTACTAAGTGCCTCAGTCCTTGATGCGTATACGGTGCAGCCCATCTCTTTACTGAGCCGCGTACGCATGATAAGGGGTAGATTAGGGAACTCGACGTGCTCGTGTACCAAAGGTGGCTTAACAGAGGTGCTCAATAGTTTGATACGATTGTGAAGTTGTTGACAAGTGACCTCATCTCTGCACAGCCAAACATACCCCATAAGCCACCTGGTCCTGCCGTGGTTGTATATGCATCAGATGGAGTTGAAAAGTAGGATGGGGAATGACTAGCTAAATAGTGAAGGGACACTTCCTATATGACCTCGTCGAGCATCTCTAGCCGAACAGTAGCCGCAAGGTCCTCACGTACAGGGAAATGTCTCAATCTCGCTCTGCACGCTCAACTGCTCGCAAGAGCCACTCAAATATAAAACAGTGGCAAACGTGATCTCAACTATGGTTACAGAGCTATACTTCAAACTATACATTCAAGCAAAAGTGAAAGCACTTAATTAATATGCAAAACTAAATCATAGGTAAAACAAAGCTAAATCTAAAGATTAGTACAAAGTAACACAGAAAGCCTTGGATCCAGAAAACATACTAAGTGTGGTAACGCTTTACAGCAAACCAAAAGGTGAAAACCCTAACTTCCTTGAAGACGTACAAGAGAGGATCAAAACTGACATCACACAAACACATTAAAGGTCAACATGAATGCACATTGTGAGAGTCACTGCTTTGAGGTATGACTGGTTCACAGTCATGCCTTGTGATCTGCACTCAAACTAATGTGTTGTCAGCTGTATTGATTGATTGATTGATTGATTGATTGTCTTATTTCACCTGGGGAAGCCATTAGCTCACAGGAGCTATTATAAACGGCACCCAGAACACACAAGTGATACAGCAAGTAGATGAAAATGTGGTACAGATGAGTATGAGGTCTAAGGCGTAATAAAGTATAATTATAATATATATTATAATATATATTGTTTTGTTACAGTTGATTATAATGGACTATGCTTAACAAGGTGTTACATGTCTTCAATTATAATACTAATAACCATTAGTAAGATGATTGTGGTAAAACTAAAATAATGTGAAACAATGTATGGATCATTGTATGTCAGTAATTAGCTATACTGTGTGCGTAGACAGATAGTTCTTAGCAGCTACTTTAAAATTAGAGCTGGACTTGAGCGATCTGATTGAATCTGGCAAGGCATTCCATAGAGTGATAGCAGTAGCAACTGTAGATTTATGCACGTAGTTGGTTTTACCAGCTGGTACATAGAGTCGGGTGTGGCTACCTCTAGTATGATGGCTGTGAACAGAGTTAGTACGGGTGAACAGGTCTCCTAGGTAGGATGGTAAAAGCCCGTTAACTGCCCTATGGGTCATTGTTAGAATGTGCAATTTGCGTCTGTTGGACAATGATTCCCATCCCAGTTGTGACTTCATTGCAGTGGCAGAGTCCGATCATTTCCTGTGGAGAATAATTCTTGCAGCATAGTTCTGTAATCTTTCAAGTTTGGTGCAGCATTCGACAGTGCAACCATTCCATATTATGTCAGCATAGTCAAAACAAGGGAGAATGTACGATGAATAAAACTGGATCAGCACACATTTAGGTAAAAACCAGGAGAGATGTCTGAGTAAATTAATCTTCTTAGAAACTTTAAGCACAATACTACTAACATGGTCGTCCCAGGTAAGGTTCTCGTTGATCCACAGTCCCAAACATTTAAATCTCTGGACTTGTTCAATGTCTTGACTATTGTAATTTAGCTGTAATGGTGGTAAATTCTTCCTCCTGGAGGAGTGTAGTAGCATACACTTAGATTTAGCAATGTTCAGTCTGAGCTGATTGGAAGTCATCCATTTGTCGACCTCTTTGATGGCAGATGTGAGCAACTTCGTAAGTTCTGAAACTGATTTACTATAGGCATAAATAGTTGTGTCATCGGCATAAAGAATTGTGTCAGCTGCACAGGTAATAGCAGAGGGCAAGTCATTAACGTACATGGAAAAAGTGTAGGCCCAAGGATAGATCCCTGAGGAACTCCAAGTGATGTATTGGAGATGTCAGATGTGGAGTCCCCAATAGCAGTACTGTGGGTACGACCAGAGAGATATGATCGAAACCAGGCAATGGCAGATTGGTCAAGGCCAAAGTTGGGTAACTTCCCTAGAAGGGTTGAGTGATTGACTGAGTCAAATGCCTTAGCTACGTCAAGAAACAGGACACCAACACACATGCCGTTATCTAAGGCTCGAGACCATACATTGGTGGCATGAAGGAGGGTGGTGGTTGTAGAGTGCAACCTCCTGAAACCAGATTGATGGCGGTAGAGTAGCTGATTTGACTCAACATGAGAGGTAAGCTGATTGCTAACCACCCTTTCGAGGAGTTTGCTTGGAACAGGAAGAAGTGAGATAGGTCGGTAGTTCCTTAGCTCTAACTTGTTGCCCCCTTTATGGAGTGGTATAACAGTAGCATGCTTCCATTGGTTAGGGAATGACCCGGTCCTAAGTGAAGAGTTCACAATGTGGCATAGAGGAGTGGAGGTAACAGGTTTACTACATTTCAGAATACCAGGTGGTATGGTGTCTGGACCTGTGCTCTTATTAGGGTTTAGGTCACTCATTATTTCACTAATATCATCGACCGTAACTGGAGACAAAGTGAATGGTATACCCGGCCTGCTTGTGAGATTGTCAACTAATGATTCTTGAGCAGTTTTGGTTTTAGTTCCTTCAGCTAGTACTACTTGAGTGGCTTTGGTATTGCTCCCTTCAACTGAAGCTATCTGTGTAAAATGGCGATTGAAGTTATTAGCCAAGGTGCATTTGTCACTTTGGAAATCAGACCAGCATGACCTAGAGCCTGGATTTGTGATAGCTTGTTTAAGGGCTGTCCACACAGTAGTCGGGTCCCTCCTGGAACCAACCAGCACAGAAAAATAGTTTCGCTTTGATTTACGTAGCATATTTACTACAAGATTCCTATGTTGGCGGTAGGGCTCCCAGGACTGAGGTGACCTTTATTGGCAAAAGGTGCGGTGAAGCTTGTTCCTCAGATCCATGGCGTCTCGTATTTCACGTGTCACCCAGGGAACTACATGCTTCTTCACACGTACCTGCTTCCAAGGAGCATGCTTGTCTAAGATAGTTAAGAATAAGCTGTTAAAGAACTCGACCTTGTCGGTGGGATCATCAAATACATCTAGAGCTGACCAGGGGGCTTTCTCCAGATCCGATAAGAATTCCTCAGTGGAGAATTTACTAAAAGAGTGTGACGACCGTGTGAAATGGGTTTTAGGCTAGGGGCCAGGGTTACGCAGCTCTCAATCCGTTATTCTCCCAGTCAGCTGCTCAATTACTGTCTAAAATGGTACAATGTATTGTAGATGTAGGCACTCTAAAGATCTGGATGGCTACACATTACATCTGTCTCACACCAGAGCCATCTGCATGCGGAAGGGTCTGGCAATATACTGCGCCACTTCCATCTCACAGCCCAGCATATCAGAGCCAATCAGATTGGAGAATGCAAGAGAAATGCATAAGTACCACACAGGCTAATCATAGTACTCCTTACTGCCTTCCTTGTGAAGAAATCGCTGCTGTCCATAAATGGCTCACTAGCAAAATACGTGGTAACACGTGCACACCCTTCTCTCCATGGTACAGTATGAGATTCAACATGTACTCTGTGTTACTTATATCTGTATCTTGCATTCTTCAGTCTGACTGTCCCTCATTTAGCTACCAGGCCATCACACAGAAAGTGGTGCGTAGGTTACCAAAGCCTTCCACGCACAGATGGTTGTGAGTATGAGACTAGGTATACCACAGTAAGCAAATTCGCTTTGTTACGAATGAAAGTACATAGCAATTGGCCAAATTTCAAATGTGAAGAGTAGTATCGACTGTGGTTGTGGGCATCTCTCAAGCCCAAAACTAGCCACGCGAACCATAGATATTGCCCCGGTTTACCTCACTCTAACACAAGATCTGTGGCCTGAAACGCTTTCATCCACTGAAAACTTTCGTGTCTCGCCATTTCTGTAACCATCTATTATCTATGCTGTAACATAACCATTGCGTAAGTTTGGGCACGAGTCGATCTGTACGTCACCATATGCATCCTGACCCATAAAAATAGGATCATTTTCAAACAGTTCCCAGTTCCCGATCAATGACTTACGTTCTCCACTGAAGCCATTCCCTGCCATGGCAGATTACCAAAAGTGAACAATATTCAGCTGACTAGGTTGTCATGTCAATCCAGTAAGCCTTTATTGTTGACTTGGCAGAACCACAATGTCTGTGGCAGACCATTACATTACGTCATGCCCATAACACGAGTCAGCAAGCGCAAGCGCGCCCCGAAGGCGCATGTTGCGCCGCAAAATGGAACAGCGCGTTTTACTCGGAATTCCGTATTCTACAGCGCGTTGGCTGACCGTCTATCGCTGTGTTGCAGAATGCTGAGGCACAGACTGACTGTCGCACACTGGGGAGCCTACTTCAGTTGTTCGTGTAATGCTCTGCAACCGTTTTGAAGAAACTGGCATTAGCCCAGCTTCGTGGTGTCAATTGTCTTTTCGCCTCCCAGCCAGCTTGCAGCTTAGAGCACCCGTCCGGAAGAACTGAAGCAGTACGATGCATAGTGCTTAGGGTAACACACCATTGACTGACGTCAGCAGTGGGATGTCCGGAGTGGATTAGTGAAGTTAGTGTGAAGTGTCTCTTCAGGTGTATTGGCCTTTATGGTGAAGTAGCCATGCATCTGTGTCTCTGCCTCACTTGTTTCCATGTGCATAGCTAACTATAGTATACACATACACAGTGCATGCAAGTGTATAATTAGCACACAACAGTGGTACTATGATTGCTGCGTAGTTACAGTTGTGTGATGTATTCACAGTTTTACTCAGTCGTGACCAAATGCAGCATGTGTATTAAACACCTGCACAGTTTGACCTACTCACTGCCCACTTGGCAATGAGTAGCTAATGTCTCAGATTTACTGCATGGGTCTCAATAAACTGTTCTTGAGCAATGCTGGACAGGTGACACATGTACAGCTGACAACACGTTGGTTTGAGTGCAGATCACAAGGCATGACTGCAAAGCAGTCATACCTCAAAGCAGTGACTCTCACAATGTGCATTCATGTTGACCTTTAATGTGCTAGTGTGATGTCAGTTTTGATCCTCTCTTGTACGTCTTCAAGGAAGTTAGGGTTTTCACCTTTTGGTTTGCTGTAAAGCGTTACCTTATTTAGTATGTTTTCAGGATCCAAGGCTTTCTGTGTTACTTTGTACTAATCTTATGATTTAGCTTTGTTTTACCTATGATTTAGTTTTGCATATTAATTAAGTGCTTTCACTTTTGCTTGAATGTATTGTTTGAAGTATAGCTCTGTAACCATAGTTGAGATCACGCTTGCCACTGTTTTATATTTAAGTGGCTCTTGCGAGCAGTTGAGCGTGCAGAGTGAGATTGAGACATTTCCCTGTACGTGAGGACCTTGCGGCTACTGTTCGGCTAGAGATGCTCGACGAGGTCATATAGGAAGTGTCCCTTCACTATTTAGCTAGTCATTCCCCATCCTACTTTTCAACTCCATCTGATGCATATACAACCACGGCAGGACCAGGTGGCTTATGGGGTATGTTTGGCTGTGCAGAGATGAGGTCACTTGTCAACAACTTCACAATCGTATCAAACTATTGAGCAACTCTGTTAAGGCACCTTTGGTACACGAGCACGCTGAGTACCCTAATCTACCCCTTATCATGCGTACGCGGCTCAGTAAAGAGATGGGCTGCACCGCATCAAGGATTGAGGCGCTTAGTAAGATGTTCATAAGCGCCCAAATAATTGGACTTAGGTCACGAGACTAAGCACGCGGTGACCCGCCCCTTGACCCTGACGTAATGGGAATTTTGAAGGGGAATCTCGGACTACTCGGAACCGCAGGAGCATGGCGCATAGCAATTTTCCTCCAGGTAAACTCATACTCATAGCGAAATGATAAGGCGCCTAATTGTTCCCTTTGATGGGAACACTTGTGATGGTTTGGGAATTGTTGCATATTCTAAGGTAGAACGGAGCATTCACTCTAACAAATCATAAGCGATACTTTACGGATGGCTATCTTCAATGTTTTGGAATGCGTATTACGGATCAACTGGACAAAACGGACGTTCCTGTAGCGCCTATTACGTTTTTATGTTTGAAAGGGCCTAATCCCGAACTAGTGTAATAAGTGCAATAAGCGCCTCAGATGAAAGAATGTTGATTCTCTTCAGTCCATCCTCATTGCTAATGCAGATACCCTAAGATACCCTGCTCTAAGTATCACCATGTCAAATCCAGATTAAGTGTAAAGGGTGCAGACATCCAGAGTCCAGTGTTGTGAAACGAGGTAAAAGGGCGACATGCAGTGATCCACTTCTCTTAGTCTGCCTCTGTCTAGGATAGCCGACTTCTATTCTTCCAATAAACACGTCCCTATACCAAATGACAGATGGTGTGCTGTTGCTGTTTGCGAAGAATGCTTGCCACGAGTGGCACTTAGTGTGGTTGTGTGGTGGAGTGGCGGCCTGTACAAAGGAGACACAGTTTAGGATGAAGTCTGGCTCGAGTCACTGTGAAAGGGGCCTTGAATAGTTGCCAGAAGGAGAAGTTGGCAGATATCCTTCAAGGCATTTCCTTCAATCATCACTGTGGGTCCAGGAGTGCTAGACTGCTTGTGGACCAGTAAAGCGAATGTTAACCCAGTCACTATTGTGCCAAGTGATGATGGTAGCATATAGAAATGGAGGCAGGAATCAAGCCAAGGTGGTGGTCGGCTAAGTGAGACTTTGTTAAATTTGCTTTCATTCTAACAAATTCGATGAAGACTGCCTCACAGCATTGCATGCTGCAGTAAAGGTTATGACGAGTGACGATGACATTGCTGTGTGCAGTTAAATGTTTGTCTCATTGTTTTGTTAGAAGCATAGTCCATTACACCAGCTTGAGTAAACTGTCACTTGATTCCGTTCCAGTGACAGTGATGACATATTCAACGCTATGTGGTGCGCTTCTCTTCAGACTTGGACATCGTTACTGCAGTGGGAACTGCAGTAAGTCATCACGTGTCGTGCTGTGTTCAATTCGTACCTAAAGCATGCACCTCAGATGTTGAAGAGTGCCAGTGCATGGATTCCAGACCCAGCTTCTATTTGAGCCCAGACTCTATTCGAACATACACAAAAAAGCCCAAAAAAGCAGCTCTGACCTCACAACAAGTGCCAAGGAG
Source organism: Ianthella basta (assembly GCA_964019415.1). Taxonomy (NCBI): domain Eukaryota; kingdom Metazoa; phylum Porifera; class Demospongiae; order Verongiida; family Ianthellidae; genus Ianthella; species Ianthella basta. Next base: position 9,934,057 of record OZ025869.1, read on the forward strand.
TTACATTATCCAAAAACTGATAATGGTAATCACCGGCTATCATTAGCAAAAGGTGAACGGTGAACCGTTAATCACTAGCTAGTGACAGTTAACTGTTAACTAGTAGCAGTTAACTGATTTCATACTCTACTAATAGTAAAGGTGACAGTAGGCGTATGTACGGCAACTCAGTTTTAGCACTGGCAAAAGGAGAGAATGGTCTTATCAATGTATTGCAAGCAGCGGATCTTGCAACTGCACTTTGAACGAAGAGTATCGTATGGGAACATCACCCAAGTCTTGGCTGCAGAAGGTTCAGACTTCCAAAACAAACTATGTGGGCTGTGATAAAGAAGTACAAGGACAACGGAACCCGTTGCGTTCTTGCCCCTGTGCAGCATCGAGATTGCTTCCACGTACTCCTTGCTGTCTTAGCTCAGGAACCGTTGTCCGTGTACCACGTCTCCAAGTAGAAGCTAGTGTCTTCAACCCTTGGATTACGACAATCGGTTGTATTGGGCTGCCATGTGTCTTGCCTTCTTCGGCTTCCTCTGCTGTGGGGAGTTCACAGTACCGGAGGGTCAGGAGTGTGATGCCTCTGTCCATTTAATGGTGAACAACACTGCCATGGACCCTGGCTTATATCCTGCTGGTATCTCAGTGCGTATCAAAGCATCCAAGACCGATCTCTTTCGACAAGGTGCAGTGTCTCTCCAACTGATTGCAGCGCAGCATCTTCAAATGAAGTTAATGTATGCAGTAGCTAACCTATTTTTTACTAATACGTCCATCCATAAATGAATATAAGTGTGAAACCGGAAACCGTTATCCACTACCTATTGCAAGTTAAAAGCTAACCATTAACCATTAAATATTCATGGATGAACAAGGGATAACAATGTAAAGAGTGAAGCGGCAAATGGAGTTATCATAATGTTTTCTATGCACCACACTGTACGAGATGAATGAAATTAGAATACTTAAACTGCTCATGGGTCTGATTAGAATGCACAATGCAGCATTCTCCACCACCATCATAAATCAACAACCTATAATACGCATCGCACACCTTGCAATGTTTGCTGAGGAGGGTTGGCTGTGGCCGCTGTGGCATGTGCTTGTGTCTCATGAAGCCATCTGTCATGCTCAACCAAAGCTGACTGAGGAAGTGATGGCCCATCAGGACCCAGTGCAGACGGATAGGTGGGGGTGGTCACAGACTGTTGTTGGACTGGCCTCGATACACCTGAGAGAAGCAGATTAGGCATCATCAGATAAGCTAGCACACAACAGCACATTTGCAACAGTAACGTAATCATTCCACTAAAAGAGTGGCTAATGAAACCCACACCTCATTCTAATGTATAAAGAATGGGACAAGGTGGCACTCTCTCACTGCGATATTGGATGTCCACTGCGTTTACATCAGTGCAGGGCACTGCACAGGGCAATAGTCCAGCTAAACTACTATCTATGCTCGTGAATTGCTTAACCCTTCAAGTGCAGATGACTAATGAAGTGGAATCAATAATTATTTTGTAAACGTAGGTAAGTGCCAAAGACCACTTAGACATGACATGACAAGGGGAACAATTTGTGAGTGTTTTTCTCAGGCTATGAGGCTTCAGAGCACAAACAATAGTGACAGTCTTTCCTGTCAGCAACCTTACCTGGTCTTCTGGTGGTGCCCGAGGAATACAAAAACTGTTGAAGTTTGAGCAAAGTATCACCCGTCTTTCTCAGTGTAGCATAACAGGGCTGGTGGAAGGAATTTTACTTTGGTCAGGCGAAATGGGTAGTGGCGTATGCTGGGTATTTGACCGGGGGGACATCCTCTAGGGGGGCCCGGGGGCATGCCCCCCCGGGAAAATTTTTGCAAATATAGGTGTTTATCAGGGCTTTTGAAGCACTTTTTACTACTTCCAGGTTCACTCAATGTACCTTCAAGTTCACATGTACAGTGCAGAAAAATCAGATCATGAACTCTATATAGTACTGCAGGTTATAGCAAAATACCAATAATACAGACTGTCAGTAATAGCTATTAAGTAAGAAATTATTAGAAGTTGCCAAACACAGAGAGTCTATGTTCACTGCCTTGAACAAAGTTATTGGCAGTAGTGCGCAGGTCAATCCTATCCAGCATCTCTTTGTATATACTGAGCACCATTAGGTGGTTCAACCTTGCCTGTCCCATGCTGCTTCGCAAGTAGCTCTTGATCCTCCTCATTGTAGAAAAGGTCCGTTCGCTTGATGCATTTGTTGCAGGCATGACAAGGATCAGACGTGCAACAAAGCACACCTGCCTGAAGAAAGCCCGTTGGCCCTCAGACAGGCTCCGCAGAAAAGTGAAAACTTCCTGTAGAGTGACTTTGCCAGGCTGGGCTTCCCTGGCAAAATTTGTGCCGAAGATTTGCAGCTGTGTGGAAAGTTCACTCTCATTGAAGTCATTTCCATAAAAAGCAATAACTTCTTGAAGCTCAGTAGAATAGTTTTCTTGATTGGCTGCCTTCAGAAGAAGTGATTCCAGATTGCGGTAGATGGCATACCCTGGCTGATCAAAGCGGACTTGGATCCTGGCATATGCCATGTCTATGGCCTCAAAGTACTGTCGGCGGTAGTGCTCCTGAATGGTAGGGCTATGGTAGGCATCTCCATGGCCAACTTCAAGGTCCTTTGGTGCCTTCCTCTTTCTTGGAAGTGAGGGCCCCTCTGTGTCTGTGGAGTTACAAAGTAGCTCCACCCGCTCGAAAAAGAGCCCAAATGCTTCATCTGTCCTCATGTCCTTCAGTGTCTTGACAGTGAGGGTTGCAATGTCCTGTGCTTCTGCAGCAGACAGGGATTGCTTCTGCAAAGTCCTACTCAGGTTGTCAGTGATCTTCAGGACCCTCTCACACAGCTTTAACCCAAACAGCAGGTTGTACTGTGACATCTGTGCTCTGACACCAAGCATCCTTCCTTTTACCTCTGGCACTAAGGTCGTGTCTAGACATTCGTCCCAGAGCTGTTTCAAGACATTGTAGTTGTCGAGGATGCTGCTGATTGAGTCACCGCGTACGGTCCACCTGGTAGGGCAGAATGATCTAATACCAACCCCAGTGTGACAGTCGTCTTCCGGTGTATCTGCCTTAATTCGATCAAAGGCAGCATTCCTCTTGGGAGAGAATTTGACGAGCTTGCTGATCTCAAATGCTGTCTCTAAAGCATCACGACATACTTTAGATTGCTTGATAGCATCTCCTACAGCTAAATTCAGTGCATGACCATAACAGTGTGTATAGACAGCACGCTTCTCTTCTGCCATGATCTGTGTAGCCACGCCATTCCTGCTCCCACTCATATTGGAAGCGCCGTCATAGCATTGGCCACGGCAGTCAGACAGCTTCACTTTCATCCGGATAAGAACATCCTTGATGGTGCGAACTAGGCTGTCTGCAGTGATACTTCCTACTTCATATAGACCAATGAAGTCCTCGTGATCCTGAAGATCCTCACCCACCCATCTGATGATGATCGTAAATTGCTCTTTGTTTGCGATGTCAGTGCACTCGTCAGCCATAATGCTATAACAGCCACTATCTCGAACACTCTGGCTCACCTCCCGGAGGATCTGAAGTGCCATGATTTGTAGGCACTCATTCTGGATATCATGGGAAGTGTACTTGTTGGTTTTTTTCTTCATCCACGCTTCTATCTCAGGGCAATCTATGCCACGAAGGTGCAAGAGTTGGATGAAGTTGCTGTCACCATCTGCATCGCCACCCCTCAATGGCAGTCCTTGACGGGAAAGAAACCTGATGTTTTGAAGAATCTTCAAAAACATCTTCCTGTTGGTCGCCTTCTCCTCTTTATGCTCCTGGCTTAGTAGCTCACCAACATCACCCTGGATCTGCCTGGGTAGCAGAATGAGAGCCTCACTTGCCTCCCGGTGACAGTCACTTGCCTGATGTTTGGCAAAGGCAGTAGTCGCTTCCTTCCAGAAGGTGAAACCTCTGCTGATGAAGGCTGCATCGCGCTTGGTACTCGCTAAAAACTTGCCTTCGTAGTCAGCCTTCATGCAGAGGTGGCATAACGCTGAGTCGTTCTTGATGTTGTAGTGCAGCCACGGATACTTTTCACACCACTCTACTCTGAAGGATCTCTCTTCATTCTTTTTGCCAAACATGCGCTTGGGAAAGTTGAACGACTTTCCTGGGTGAAACTTCTCTGGAAGCTCACAATCATCAGAACGCGATGACGCCGCCATTTTCTTCTCACCTTGGAATGCAAGATGGCGTCCGGTTCGGTCGGTACGGTTGAAGTTTTTGGTGTTTACTACCATTTTTCCGACTGTCACAGTGTGACGAAAACAGTGGAGTCGATTAACATCCCAAGAAAGAATAAAAAGGCAATTCTGAGCATTATAGTGGGTCCAGATTCCCCGAAGGCCTATTTGTAAGGTTTGTGCATTAAAAAAATATCACAGGGTCTGCAGACATTGGTCCGGCAGCCGCCGGGTCTGCCGGACCTACTCCGCCGGCCCTGCATAAGCCTAAACAAACTGTGTACAGGCTTCAGTATGTACAAGGACACTCAGCCTGTTTCGCAACAGTACCAATTACTGCTCTCCTTACTTTGGCTGTTAAGGCTGGAGAAAAGGCTTACAGGATGCAAACATTACCGAACATAATTTGGTAGAGGCTCATTGCTACGTCATCGATAGGACAGAGGAATTGTTGAGCAACTCGTAGCAGAGAATAGATGGAAATCAATGTAATATGTTTCGACCACGAAGGTCTTTTTCAGTTACAATGCTCTTCGTGGTCGAAACGTATTACATTGATTTCCATCTATTCTCTGCTACGTGTTGTTCAACAATTCCTCTGTCCTATTACCGAACATCACCATCTTCCTCACTGGCAGCCCTAACCTATGCGCAGAGTCCAGAAAAGGCCCAAGAAAGACTACGTACTGTATGAACCATCCTTGATGACAACATAAAACAGGTTACTCCTTTTCTTCATTGTTCAAATCACTGAAGAGCTCTAAATATCATCCTTCCGGCGCACTTCTGCAACTGGGTGCATAGCTTGAGTTTTCATAGATGTATAGATATAGAGTTTAGTCATTTGTCACACTTCAGTCTATCTTTTATCTTCACCTTAAAGTGCCACGGAAGCGAAATTTTTTATTTCATTTTTAAGTAGTACAAACCTTCCTAAGAGAAACTGCCTATCCTTTGTGTTGACAAAAATGGCTCCTTCATACCGTTTTTGACGATTTACGCTGCTACCCAGCACCAAAAACTGGTGACAGTGCCACACCCCCGTGACGTCACTGGGTTTGCAAAGGTACCCGGTGTCACAGTTTATTATACCCCCCGTATAAAGTATCCCCCCGGGTAACCGAAGGTTGGTTAAACGACACAGAAATGCTGATAGAAGCTAGTAAAATGCACCCTGCTGCAGGATGAGACTTACCACTACCAGAAGAGACTGTTAGGTGATGATATCTGCGAACCCTGCACTTCCTTCGCAGTCCTTGCAGAATACCACATCGATCTTGTTAACTGACGACCGCGGTGAGGTTTTTGTACTTCTACCATGGCTGGGATGCTTGTGTAGTCCTCTGGGTTCTCGAAGAATGTCGAAAGGGCACTACTACAACGAGCAGAAGTCTTTGAGTAGCAGTACGGCGTGCAGTTTCGCAAACTGGTAGACATCGATGTGCAGGTACATCGACGCTACAGCCTGAGCATGTGAGGAGCATGAAACTGTCTGGATCTTAGCTACTGCTTGTCAAAGCAGGGTTGATGGCTGTCAGAACAACCCCTCGAGGTGAAACACACCAAAAAGAGTTAAGAAATACTCAGAAATTCGATGTCGGGGGATGAAGTATCCTAGTTTATTTTACCCGGGGGGATACAAAACTAGGGGGATGGAATAAACCGTGACACCGGTGTGTATATTTTTTCAATGTATTATCACAGAAGTTCATTGCATCGTTATTCAATCGTAGATCCTTGAGGCGACTTGATATTGGGCAGGTACATAGCATAACCCATCACAACGGACTGTAGAGCGTTTTGACTTCGTAGGCCTTCGTTTAGTGATGCTACTGGGTGTGCAAACCGCCGAAGGGTGTAGCTATGTTGAAGCATAGCGCAACGTGGGATTCTGAGCTCTGTGGCTGAAGAAAGCGTTGTTTCCTCCTCTTCCTCTGTTATATACATCCGATGGAGAGTTGTCTGAAGAAGATCTTGCCGAGTACTCGTCGCTCGTTAGACCCTATCAAGACGAACCATTGGCCGGGGAAGATACCATGGAAAACGAAGACGAACTCGTCGCAGATGGGCTCTCTCCGGGAATTCTGCAGGACAGATACGAAAGAGCCGAGACATCACAGTGTCATTATTACATGTGGGAGAGGCTTCCATGGTGTCTTACGTGCTTTGTGTGTCTTCGTTCTCCTCTCCGTTCACGATCCGTATAAGATAGCTGGTCTTCTGTCTACCTTTTATGTTCACCTTAAACTTCATTCAACTGTAGAGGCCTGCTTGCACTAAGCGTTTGAAGCGGTTTGAAACCGATTCAGGTCACCAAACTGCGTAGTGTAAAAGCAATCCAACTCAGAAGCAGTTTAGCCAAATCATCTACAGAGGTAGTCTGAAAGCAGCTTTGAATTAGTTTGCTCGTTATGCAAACACAGAGTCATCTTCAAACTGGTTTAGCAGTAAGTGATAACCGTTGTTGACGAAGGAACTGTTCAACCTTTAGACTTCTGACAACTACTCTCCAATGGTTGTACAGTCGTACGGTCACCAACAGTGACAAAACACTTTGCTAGTAAGAGGCCATCTAACAAAGTATGTGCGAAACTCCCTTGTGATACAACTGCCCGTTATGGTACGAGGCAACATCCTACATCTCTCATAATGTCTACAGAGCCAATACATACCCTTTATCCTTAATCCTTAATCCATAATATATTTAATCTTTTCCAGTCTGTGCGTTCATCTGTTTGTTCATTTGCTTGTGCGTGGCATTAAAAACGGGCATTTGATTGGACAACACAATGACATAACCGCAAACATGGCCGCTCTGGCAGTGTGCATGTGCCTCGGAGCCAGCCGTCTCTTAGACACTCCGTGCTCCTCAGTTTGGGTCTCCCAGGCGCAACGCACACTTGCGCAGAAGTTTACTGTTATTGTCTGGTGCAAGGGAACTGCTCTGGCTATCGGTGCATGGGTATTATTGTTTCGCTATTTGGATACTTTAGCTGTCAGCGTTCTGGGCTGCTGAAAGCCCTTTCTCTATCGCGAAGTAAGCTATTGGACAGAAAGCTTGCTTGGCCTAGGCACTGCCTTATTGGCTAAGGAAAGACATAACCAAGCAATTCTTTTTTCAATGGTGTAGGTGTAGCTAGCTATATGTATATATATGCATGCAAGTGCATGACAGTGGTCAATGTCAGTGCAAGCAAGATCAGCACTATACCCAGGTAGTGTCACCCAGCTGCAATCACCCAAATTGTGATGGCCTGCGTTGTCTACTGGGCGACGCGTCGCGGAGCGAATGCAACTGAAGGCCGTGCTTGCTCATATGCATAAACACCTACTTCCCATATATGCACACACTCTAGTTCAACCACGTACATGCAATACAAATGCATGTACATGTACAGTGCAAGCCCACATATATACCTTGTGAAGCACTCTCCACCCCATAAGACTGGAGTCTTGCAGGTCTTCTGCCTTCAACTGGTTGTGAAACAAGTGAATCCTGCCTTCCCATCATTGTAGAGACTGCAAAAATGGTAGTGTAATGTAACCTACTCCACTGCTATGCTGCATGATAATTATAGCATTGAACAAGCAGACAATCAGTGACAAACCTTTCCCTGCTTGCCCAGTAGGAAGATGTGTTGTGGCTGTTCCATCTTCTTGTCCTACACGAAGCCCTCTGTCACGCTCAGCAAAAGCTAACTGCAAATTTGATGGACACCCAGGAATGGCTGCTGATGGATGAGTACCATCCGTTGTAAATGCAGGCTGTAGGCCTGGTGTTGCTAAAGCTAGAAAGAACAGAGTGAACAAATTTGAGTATAAGCCCAGTAATACAACATATTTGTAACAGCCAAGTGTTCATTTAACTACAGACCTGGCAGTGTTCATACATTCATAGTCCAAGTGTACAAAGATACGTATCAACAGACAGCTGGATTACAAGAAATACAGCTACGTGAATGCTCATCAATGCTCCATAAATCTGCTAAACAATGTAGCATGAGCCTCTACCACATTATCAACAAAGCCACGTACAAAATCTTTGACACAATCGCAGTACTTACTTGACTTTGGGCTGTCAACAGGCAATTGTTGGTCTTGTCCTACAGTTACTGACTGAGCACGTACCGCGGGTGCAACTGGTAAAGAAGTGGCCTGCACCAGAGGAGGCTGAGGCAGCTGAGGCTGCTTTGAAGGAGCAGAGCTACTTTGCTGACTCGCTGCACTATCACTAAGGGAAGGGTAATCAGGGGGAAGAGATGAATGGTTTTCTGGTGTTGCTCTAGATACTCCAGAAACTTGCTGCGATGTTGGAAGAGGTGCACCACCTGAGGTTACGCTTCTACCAGATGCCCGGGGCTCAGGTTGAGGAGGAGGTTCGTCTGGTTCAAATGAATTCACATTAGTCATCCCTGGGCTATGATACTGGTTGGTTCTTGGAGTGGGAACTACACTAGGTGAGACTCTAGAAGGCAGCTGGGACACAGTTGTAGTACCATGTGCACTAGGAGAGACTGAAGTGGGGGTTGCTGTCATAGTTGAACCAGCACGAGTAGGATTGTACTGGCCTTGTTGCAATGACGGAGTCCTATCCTGCACAGCTTGGGTAGTGGGCGTACTCGCTGCTGTTTCACTGAGTTCAACCGAGCTCTGCAGGATAGCCAAATAAGGACAATGAAGTTGAGCAGACCATTTGCTGTACAATCACACTCATGCCACAATCACATGTAGCCTTTGTACACTACCTGCAAAATACCCACTGCATATTAATACAACCCGCACCCTTAAGCCTAATGCCGGACACCTCCGGAGACAGGGGCCAGCGCTCATGAGGACCTAGCGTCAGGCGAAGCAAGCTAGGCTTGGACACATAGGTGTTGTAACCCTGAGCCCATGCAGGCATGCCCACATAGCTTACATTGTCTCCGTCTGGTACAACGGGGCTTTTGATAGTCTCTGACATAGTGTGACAGTGCAATGTGTATGACCTAATTGAGTATGGCATAACATGGTATGAATTGACGGCAGTCATTTTAATGGTCAGAGTTTCTGATTGGAGTAGCAACCACAGCCAGTACAGCAGGGGTAGCCAGAACTACTGTCAAGACTTTGGGACTCTGGAGCAGCCTGGCCTATCAAGGTCATATTCGGCCATCTCCACAGGATCTAGCACAAGTGTCAAAAAAGCTCGTGTAGGTCCAGACTTTCAACAGTAGGTCAAGCTTGCTCTGTCAGTGACATCTCAAAAGTGCGGCATCTCTTACAAATTGCTTAAAGCTCTGGTTTCAAAATGCCGCATAAACCAGAGAAGTGTGAAGATGATGAGCTGGAGAAGCTTATGGCAGCACTGTGCTGCCATTTTCTGGCTGAAAATGGCGTCAACTCCCATAACGGACAATTGCGAGCTTGAGCAGTTGCTTTTACCGGGTTCAAAGAGTAGTGTTTGGCATCATTTTGGCTTTCCAACTTCCAGAGAACAACTTCCAGAGACCAGTTTCTAGAGAACTGTGGGTAACTTCCTCAACTAGCAAAGCTTGCCAGGAAATATCTGTGCATTCCAGCGACGTCCGTGCCTTCAGAGCGTGCCTTATGCCAGAGCATGTCAACATGCTTGTGTTTCTGGCTGAAAACTTGAACTAACTACACCCAAATGATTACATGTGATTACATAGACTGCCAGAGCAAGTGACTAGTCTTGTGTTTTGTTCGCTGTTAACTTGGACAAACTGTATTCACCATTTTACTCAAGAATTTTGCTTTCAATTTGTATCAATGCCTTGTGGTTTCACTATCAGTTGCATGTATCACAATACTATCAAGTATCGGGATAATTTGACGAGAATATCGGAGATTATCGTGATACCTTTTTGTGATATCGCACAGGCCTAATGAGCAGTTTCCAACATTAGAGAGTTTGCACTGATTACTATTACAAAGGAAGAAGCTGGCTCACTTTGCGCTAAATATGTAATGTGTGGCTTGCACAACGTTTGTGTAGCAGGTGGATAATGTCCGGTAGGAATGAACAGCTAAGAAAGACTGGCGGACAATAATTCGAGTGAGAGAAATGACTCAAGAGGCTTAGCTACCATTCCCAGTGATTATTCAAATGATGAATCGAGTGAAACTAGTGCCAGCAAGTCGTCAAGATCACCAGATGCAAGCAATTCTTCTTCCAGGCAGGAATAAGATCTAGGAGGAAGCAATCCTTTCTCAAAGGGAACTCACGTTAGGAAGACCATATCTCTTCTGAGCCTGAGCAATCATTTGTAGATGGTGAGCCCTCCAGTAGCCCAGCATTGGCTAACAATTTCTAGCCAGTGCAAGGGTGTAGCCAGGAATCTGGAAGGGGGGGTTCTAGTACCAAGGATGCACACCGTATGACTCGTATGACATCACGAATAAATGGCGGCCAACGGACGGGTGGGGTCTAGTACATAACCATTTACCGTTAAATTAGACACTGTCTGCTAGCTAGCACGTGTGCCAGACTTCTAGCTACCTAAATGCCCATAATTCATGGCCACAGTCAAAAGGGAGGGGGGTTCATCCGAACCTCCCCTGGCTACACCCTTGCAGTGAATGGAATAATAACGTTGTTAAAGCTGTGTCCCTATTTTGCAGAAATATGCTGCAATATTTAAGGGATTGAAGAGGCAAGGCAGTGAATCGAAGAGGAGAAAGCACATCAAATCTTACCCAAAGTGACCAGATATGCAACGGTGTCGTGATTTGGTCAAACAAAATGAGTGGTTGCAAAGTAATGCTTTTGATGCTCTCGGCAACTACCTGCTCTGCAGCCGCTGTATATATCATGCTCTTGGCATCTCGTTTCAGTGACTTGCTAGGCAAAGGTCAGTGAAGAGACGACAACACAGTTATCACCTTCAATCAATGACTAAGCCTGAAGTTGAAGCTGACCATCTTGCCCAAAGTGTTGCGATGCCAGAATCATGTGAATGTCATTCATGGCATGGTGGAAGACACTGAGGAACTCGTACACAGCTAGTGTGTGCTACCTGCATGAACGCCATGGACTAGCTGGCAGGGTTTCTAATGCCGCTAAAGGGAATGCAAAGCAGGACTTCCTCAGCTTTACAGATATCAATACTCAACCAAATGAAAGAAGTGCAGATAGTTCTTTTGCCACGCATTCCTTTTGCCTAAATTTCATACTGTTCAGATTCCAAACGTAGGTGTGGCTAACTATGAGCAGCGAGTTCAACAATCAATAGTCAATGAATTCAATCTGGTGCAGACAGTGGGACAAAGAGGCGCTATATCAAATAATTCTGCCTCAGTTTGGCCGAGACCGAACTATGTCTAGCCATTTATCCTCTCAAGCTCGATTACTGTGACTTCTGCGTAAAGAAGGAATTGATTCAAGCCAAGCAGACAACTTTGAACAGAATTCGTCAAACAGGATCAGCAAATGAAAGTCAGCAAACACAGATTGCGGCACTGAAAGATGAACTGGAGACTCACCGTAAACGTGCTCAAAAATGACCTGACTACTACATCAAAGCTACAAAAAACAAGACTAGCAGAAATAGGATGCTTATGGCATACAGCACATGCAAAGCATACAAGCGCCACAGGTCATCCTATCCTACAATTTGCAATAGGGGCAAGCCAAATAAGCCCCCATTTTAGTAGATGTTATCGAGTTCACTCTATTTGCGTTGAGAAATGATAAACTAGACACTACAAGAGTAATATCAACAGCCTCCAGTGTGTAAAGGCCAACATAACAGTAATCGTGCAATTTGGCAGACAGGGCCTGCTAAGTAACCTTTCATTAGTCCAATAATCAAGCGTAATTATCCGTATACAAGCTGGAATTGAATAGCAGCCAGGGAATAGATATACAGGAATCAGTGCAATCATTCTTTACGTGTGCTGTCTAACAGTAAATTACGGTATGTGACAAATATAACGTTAACGTTCCATTCCGTTTTGATTCCATTTAAACGGAACGATTTAACCGTTATACAGTGCGTACTATGTTCTGTTCTACGGAACGTATAGACAATCACTAGGAGCCTCAGAGTGGCAGGCGGCTAGGGATAAATCGCTCAGTGGCCGTTCAAATCGTTCCCAACCGTTACCCTTGTATAGCCAACCTGCTTCTGCCCTCCATTTTCTTCTATAATGTCGTCACAAAACCGCTCAGAACTGTAGCGTATTACACCGTACCAGTTCCACGGTCCATAGAACAGAAACAATTGATCCGTTTAACAACGTCGTTTTTTAAAAATAGCGTTTTTTAAAAACGGAACATTAATGTTATATTATCACATGCTGTAACTGACAAGACACTACTGCAACGCACAACTCAGCAGAGCTGTGCAATTTGCATATCAAATTAAAGAGACAGACAACAGTCTCATATACATTCACTGGATCGTTTGCAGTGAGTAGCACTCCTCCAAAACAGTCAAATTCTATGGGCATGCACGTCAAATAATAACGAACTTACAAACATTCCAGAATCACCAGTTAGGAACAACTGCTCATCCATTTCAGCTTGTGATGTCTGGCTTTTCAGACCTACGGAAGCGTGAAAGTCAAGCCAATGAAACAGAACCCCACCACTATCCTGTTAAAGCAAGCTGCCAAAATGTTCGGTGAAACCAAAACCCTTGGTTGGTTAACTCCATTGATTACCCTGTGATGATAATACCCAACTGGACAAGCTTCTACCAAATGAAATAGAACAGTAGAGATTGATGCTAGGTACATGTCCCCTATTCAGAGGTTTTAACATTCACTGACCGTCATTTACAATCAACTGGCAGGTTATTAAACACCAGCTGCTTGTGAACAAAAACATGGGGAATACCATGAAATTCAGTTGATTCTGAGTAAATTCACTATCCCACACTTACATACTCAACAAAATATAGAAATGGAAATACATACTTTCACGATCATGACTGGAAAACAACTGTTTCTAAGGTAATCCCCTTGTTGGTTGAGCAAATGACAGGATGCCTCTACTGTACTGTTACACCCACTTTTACAAGGATGCGTCAATCCAGATTCAATCTAGGTTGAAGTAGAACAGTAGAGATTGACGCTAGGTACGACATGTCCCTATTCAGAGGTTTTAAAATCCACTGACTGTTCTATTTCAACCTGGATTAGCGTGTTTGCATGCGTGAGTTAATCCGGATTAGAAATGTAGTCTACTAGGTTCATCACAAAAAAAAACAGAGCAACAATGAAATTTGCTGGCTCTGTGGAGCGACCAAGCCATTTAGCATGAGCTAATTGGCACTTATAGAAAGAAACCAGTATGGCAGAGGTTGGCTGATGAGCACAATTTCAAGCGTACCTTGCGGCAAGTTGCAACCAAGATCAAGCAGCTCAAGGAGCAGTGTAAGGACGAGACAGACAAGCTTCGTAAGAGCGTCGTGGGCTTGGACAGCGACAATGAGGAATACATGAGCTTTAAACGGTTCTTTGAAATCCATTCCATACTGGAAATGCCAGCAGTCGTCAATTCACCTGTTCTTCTAGACAGCTCTTCACTATCTTCCAGGAGTAGACCTCCCTTGATGAAATCACACCCCTCTATATGTGCTGCGTTGCCAAGGAAACGGTGTGACACACCAGTTTTTCCTGCGCAAGTACGTAGCACTATGTGAACACAAAACTCTATTTCATCTGGACTGAGCTTGATCCGGATTCAATCCAGATAACCCCATGTAAAAGGGGTGTTTAGTACAGTTTGCATCCAATAGAAATACCCAATGTGTTCCATGTCATGAACTGCCAATATGCATCGCCTTACCAAGCATATCTTTGCACTTGTCAGCAAGGTGAGCAAGTTGAGGAATGATCTGTAGTGCGAATATCAGGCTGTCTGCTGCCTGACGGTCAGGAACTCCACTCTGGGCAAGACGAGACCTCCACAAAGTAAACATGTGTTCTGCACACCTCTGAAGAACAGGAAAGCAATACAATCACTGGTACACGTCTACGCTAAAAAGGTTCATAAACAATGGCAGACTCTGCAGATAAAGTACAAAACAACAAACAGCGGACAAAATGCATGGGACTCACATACAAAATAATGAATATGGGAAAGGAAGAGCAGTAAAATAGAAGTTGCATAAAAACACGCAGGAAGCACACACCATCCACAGCCTTGGCATACTACTTCAACAAACACTGCGATGTATGTACATGAACAGAAGGCAGCTGTCCCACAGATTGGCTACTCAGTCATTGGGTAAACCATTGCATACAGTTTGAATATCAGTGCATTAACTGGCATAACGCGTCCATGTTGCCAGTCATCTTACAACACAAAGGGCAAAGGGCAAAGGTGGTCCAACCACAATAAACGATAATGTTACAATTTGTTGGTTACACTACAAATATGCTGACGTACAGTAATTGCCATCGTGACCTTGACATACTGCAGTCATCGGCATGGGAAGAGCCTCTGCGACTACAACGACGACAGAAGTGACGAGAAGGAAACTTTTCTATGTCTTGACACCTGCCTTCTTTAATGGAAGGCAGGAAAACAACAGAGGAGATAGACCTTGAGGGACAAACAAATTACCTGATTCATACTAGAAGATCCTTCCTGAGCCTTGGAACACTCATGCTGGATTCTCTGCACATCCCTTCGTGCGTCCATCCCCAGAAGGTCTACCAGCGACTTCCAGTGTAGGCCAACATCAGATGCAATGGCAAAGATAACATCCTCCAATTCAACTCCTGCATTTGGTACAAAATCACCAACCACAATCACACAGCGTTGCACAATAAACACAAATGACACACTCAAAAGAATATTCTTTTCCCATGATTCTACAGTAATGGACATTTTGTACACAAGACCAACAATGGAGCTTAGTTTCAGCAATCAATGACACATACATATTGTTCACATGTACTATTTCTATAATCAACCTGTTTCCAGCTAACCACCTACACTACTACACCTACACCTACTACACCACCAGGACTACATATGTACATGCCATTGGAAACTAGCGTCCTCAAATGAATCTCAATAGCACAATGGAACGGAATCAAGTGACAATTTACTCAGGCTGGTGTAATAGACGATGCTTCTAACAAAACAATGAGACAAACATTTAACTGCACACAGCAATGTTATCGTCACTTGTCATAAACTGTACTGCAGCATGGAATACTGTGAGGCAGTCTTCATTGAATTTGTTAGAATGAAAGCAGACTTAGCAAAGTCTCACTTAGCCGACCACCACCTGTTCCTGCCTCCATTCCTATATGCTGCCATCATCCCTTGGCACAAATAGTGACCGGGTTAACATTCGCTTTACTGGTCCACAAGCAGTCTAGCACTCCTGGACCCGCAGTGATGATTGAAGGAAATGCCTTGAAGGATATCTGCCAACTTCTCCTTCTGGCAACTACTCAAGGTCCCTTTCACAGTGACTCGAGCCAGACTTCATCCTAAACTGTGTCTCCTTTGTACAGGCCGCCACTCCACCACACAACTACACTAAATGCCACTCAGGGCAAGCATTCTTTGCAAACAGCAACAGCACATGATCTGTCATTTGGTATGAAGGAGACGTGTTTATCGGAAGAATAGCAGTCGGCTATCCTAGACAGACTAGGAGAAGTGGATCACTGCATGTCACCCTTTTACCTCATTGTATCACAACACTGCACTCTGGATGTCTGCGCCCTTTACACTTAATCTGGATTTGACATGGTGATACTTAGAGCAGGGTATCTTAGGGTATCTGCATTAGCAATGAGGATGGACTGAAGAGAATCAACACTCTTTCATCTGAGGCGCTTATTGCACGTACACTAGTTAGGGATTAGGCCCTTTCAAACATAAAAACGTAATAGGCGCTACAGGAACGTCTGTTTTGTCCAGTTGATCCGTAATACGCATTCCAAAACATTGAAGATAGCCATCTGTAAAGTATCGCTTATGATTTGTTAGAGTGAATGCTCCGTTCTACCTTAGAATATGCAACAATTCCCAAACCATCACAAGTGTTCCCATCAAAGGGAACAATTAGGCGCCTTATCATTTCGCTATGAGTATGAGTTTACCTGGAGGAAAATTGCTATGCGCCATGCTTCTGCGGTTCCGAGTAGTCAGAGATTCCCCTTCAAAATTCCCATTACATCAGGGTCGAGGGGCGGGTCACCGCGTGCTTAGTGTCTCGTGACCTAAGTCCAATTATTTGGGCGCTTATGAACATCTTACTAAGCGCCTCAATCCTTGATGCGTATACAGTGCAGCCCATCTCTTTACTGAGCCGCGTACGCATGATAAGGGGTAGATTAGGGAACTCGACGTGCTCGTGTACCAAAGGTGGCTTAACACAGGTGCTCAACAGTTTGATACGATTGTGAAGTTGTTGACAAGTGACCTCATCTCTGCACAGCCAAACATACCCCATAAGCCACCTGGTCTTGCTAGTCTCGCGGGGCCAGACCCATTTCCTGCCTCCATTTTTTCATTATGACGTCATCGGTCGGCAGGAAAAAAGGGTAGAAAGTGGTCGGCTATGCGAGACTAGGTTCGACCCACTTGTAATCTGGGTAAAAATGGTGGAGTGGGATAGTATGTGGAGAGACCGCGAGATGGAGCACTAATGGACATTTGGGTCAAAGACACTATGCTGTGCCCTTGCGCTGAACTCACTGTGTTCTGTCTAGCCATGCAGCCTGAAGCAGATGATGACCCACGGCAAGTGTGGCACATAATTATTACCATTCCATTTGTATCTCCCCAATGTGAAGCAAAGCCTTCATATAGCACCTGTACATCGTTGTCTGTGCTATCTCCTCCGAAATAGCTGAAATGGCATCGACGCCACCAATAATACATCAAACGCTATCTTATGATACGATTTCTACACTTAAGGCTAATTCTACGAGTCACGGTGTGAGCGCAATCAGTGCTGAATCCGGGTTCGAATCTGGTTTCTCAACCCTTTAGTTACCAATGACATTTGCATCAAAAATTTAAACACGCTTAAGTGCCAACGACACATATATGCGCCGTGTTCGGAAATCCCATCTTCTTCGGAAACCCCCTACTTTACCACAACACAGGCTAATCATGGTGCCGTATAGTCTCGTTCCCAGACCCACCTCCGCTGTTCGGCCATTTTTATTTAGATAGGGGGGCGGAGGAAGGATCTGGTAACATTGCCATACCGTTTCTGTACCTGCACCTGAATCCTGGCGCGACCAATCAGATCACAGAACGTTATTGTATTTTGCAATTTCATATGCATTTATGCATGTGATTAACTACGTTTATTCATTGGTGACTCCGCCTCCTCGGTAAAGAAACGGTATGGCAATGTTACCAGACCCTTCCTCCGCCCCTCTATCTAAATAAAAATGGTGGAACGGTGGAGGTGGGTCTGGAACGAGACTAGGTGCCGTAGACTCCTTACTGCCTTCCTTGTAACAAAATCACTGCTTTCCTTAAATGGCTAACTGGTGAAATATGTAATAACACATGCACACCTGAGACTAGGTATACCACAATAAGCGAATTAGCTTTGTTATGAATGAAAGTACATAGCAATTGGCCAAATTGCAGACTTGGAAAGTAGTAAGGTAAGGGCAGGGATTTCCGGAAAGGAGGGGATTTCCGGAAACCAGACTAACGGTTCGTTCTCCTACCTCTGCTGATGGTAATACTGCTGCGCTACTCACCTTAACTGCAAGTACCATCACTTGACTCTTCTACGCCGGATCGTATGAATTCTCCTTCTTGCTCTTCTTCGACAACAATAAATAATGCGGCTTTATGAAGCCACATAACCGAACATCTGATTAAGCCGCTTACTCGCCGCATTAATTGGGCGTCTATACGATACGAAAACCTTCTGCAAACTTGCTAAACTCCACTGTAAAAGTCGGCTGTGTCTCAGAAAGGGTAGCTACGATGACACATGCAGGCTTCGACTCAGCACTATAATTCGTTTCCGCTACAGGTGACAAGTAATCAAAAATTGACACCTAGCACCTTGCCCCACAGACAGCAATCAATTGCACGTGCATTATTTGAAACTCGCACTTGTGGAGTTAACATGGCTTGCAAGCCTAAGAAAGTTGTCCGTTATTCGCAAGAGTCAATGCAAAGTGCATTAGATGAGATCAAGAAGGGAATGAGTATTCATGCAGCTGCCAAAATGTTCAACATACCAAACAGTACTCTACATGATCATGTTTCTGGCAAGTCGAGCAAGGTTGGAGCTGGTGCTCCAACTGTTCTGTCATACTGTGAGGAACAGGAGATTGTTCTCACTTGCCAGGTTCTAGCTGAGATGGGTTTTGGTATTACCAGGGAATTGGTAACAGTAGTACTCTCAGATTTCATCCGAGAGAGCGGTATTGTTAATCCCTTCCCCAATGGAATGCCTGGTAAGGATTGGTGGCAACGATTCCTAAAGCGATGGCCCACTTTGACAGAGCGAAAACCACAGCATCTCAGCAAGCGACGAGCAGAAGCAGCAAATAAGGACACCGTTGATGCTTTCTTTGACCGCCTGGAGTCCAGCCTTGCGGAGGATCATCTGGATCCAAAAGATCCTGAGGTAGCTTACAGACTGTGGAATTGCGATGAAACCGCCTTCTGTACATCTACCACTTCCAAGAAGTTGCTTTGCAAACGAGGAGCACAATCCCTCCATGAAGTGGGTGGTGGTACAGGAAGGGAGCACACTACAGTCCATGTGTGCTGCTGTGCCAATGGTCAGCGATTGCCCCCGTTTATTTTGTATAAGGCAAAGAATATGTATCAACAGTGGATGAAAGGGGGGCCTGCTGGATGCAGGTATGGCGCAAGTGAATCAGGATGGATGGATGGTGCTAACTTTCTCTCTTGGTTCAGGAAGCTGTTCCTCCCTGCTGTTGGCCATCTGACAGCCACAGGTCCAGTGTATTTATTCTTTGACGGCCACCATTCGCACATCAGCTTGGAGCTTATTCGCACAGCACAGGAGGCAAATGTGAAGTTGTTTTGTTTACCGCCAAACTGCACACACATCCTGCAGCCTCTTGATGTTGGTGTTTTTGGCCCAGTGAAAAAGACATGGGCGACAGTTCTGAAGCAATGGAAACTGGAGACCAGAGGTACCAATGTATCAAAAGAGGCACTCCCAGGACTCATTGCAAAGCTGTGGGAACAGTCACTTACCCCGGCACAGTGCACCGGCAGTTTTAGGGGATGCGGGATTTTCCCCCTATCACGCAATGCAGTGACATCCAAGCTAGGTCCTTCCAGCATCTTTCGTTCTGCTCAGATGGAAGAGTTGAGCCAGGGGAAACACCAGGTCACCTGTGGCAGTTGTGGGCAGCAGACAAGTGTGTCCACTAGTCCATTCATCAGGACTCACTTGCGTGACTACTTCCGAAAGGTACTAGAAGTCAGGAAGCAACCTTCACGCACCAGGAGCAAGACACGGGTTCGGCTTGAGGGGGAAGTAATCACCTCTGATGAATTTGTGGAACTGCTCAAGGAGGAGCAGGACAAGAAGGCAGGGAAGGTGAAAGAAGCATCACCACAAGCAGGCACAACCCCTGACAGTGAAGAGTCTTCGGCTGAGGATGATGACACTTGTTATGTTTGCGGTGCAAACTACTGGGAGGAGTCAGATGAGGAGCAGAAGTACTGGATTGGATGCGATGGCACCTGTGGCAAATGGTGTCACTATCAGTGTGCTGGATACAAGAGAAAGCCATCGAAAAAAACTCTCTTTTTCTGTAGTGCTTGTAAGAAATAACTGATAGCTAGCACCAACTTCTATGTTTACTTTCACTTTGGGTTGCATTTTGATTGATCCTTCCAATTGTTATTATTATTTCTATACCTTTTACCTCTTCTGGCATATATGAAGTACCAACCACCGTCAGCAGTACGAAGGGTGCCTCCTGCAATGCGCACGAGCTCACTAGACGCTCCATTTTCCGAGTTACGCAATATTTCCGGAATTACCGTCTACCGATATTTTCGGTGAGTATCAATGTCTCGACTAGCCCTTGGACCAGGGATGGAACGATGGAGTTAAATCGTGCATCATTTATAGCGCTATCCTTTAGCAGTTTCCTGATATAAGTGGCGTTATTGTAGCTTAAAGAGAAGCTGAGATATAGCTTACAATACTGAAGGCGGCGCAAAGTGTTTCCGGAAATCCCCGCCCCCACCTTATTAACCGTGGTTGTGGGCATGTCTCAAACCCTAAACTAGCTACTCGAACCATAATTTAGCTACTCTAACACAAGATCTGTGGCCTGAAACGCTTCCATCCACTGAAAACACTTCCATAACATAACCACCGCAGACGCTTAGGCGCGAATAGATCCGTGTGTCACTAGACGCATCCTGACCCATAAAATAGAATCATTTTCAAACAGTTCCCGATCAATGACTTACGTTCTCCACTAAATCTGTTTCCTGCCATGGCAGATTACCAAAACTGAACAATTTTCAACTGTTTATATTGACATGTCCATCCAGAAAGCAAATGAAGTTTAACCGCATAGCGGTTAAACAAGGTTAATGGACGCAACGTCACGTCACGGTGACGTAATGTATCCGCCAAGATGGCGGGTTCTAAAGGGCCGCCGACTCACAGTCATTCAAATGTACATAGTCCAATCCACGTTGCGAGTAGGCGGTCATGAGCAGCTACCCTTCACGACGGCGTCATTATGTTAGCAACGTTCGTTGAAGGTGAAGTCCCTCCCCGTCCCTCTGGTTTTCTTCTCGGTTTCGCTCAGTGCCCCGCCTCTCTCAATGGCCGAAGGTAGCGCTCTCTCCACTTCGGAGTCCGAAGTCGCGTCCGCATTGAAGTCGCTGCAGGAGCAGCTTCGGGAGCAGCAGAAGGTGCAGGCCTCTATCCTACAGCAGCTTAGCGCAGTGCAGCAGACCTCACTCCAAGCCAACTCCGTCGGGTCAGGACTTCCGCCAGCCGGCCAGGAAGTTGTCTCCGGTGAGTATAACTTCCTGCATAAGCATCCCCATAATTTATATATTTTAGGTTCCTTATACATCTTTCACTGTATCAATTTCAATTTAGTTCACTAGTGGTTTGTTCTGCGTGCGTAATGGGTGCGCGCATGTATGTGTGCACAATGTCTCAGGGGGTATGGGTACGAGTGGGAAGCTCGTTCTATGCTAAGCCCTTAGGGGCCCCTTTCGGCCCTTATTAATGGCAGGGTGGTTGTGTTTGGTGTCTCCCTCTGTTCCCCTGGGTCATAGCAGGCTTTACGTTTGGTCTCACTCATGCATTGGGAAGGTGTACAACTCATTGGGCTAGTAGGTGATTTGCAGGTGGGGTGTTTAGGCACACCATGTGTTGGCACAGGAAGTGGTTCATCCGCTGGCTTCTCTGGGGTATATAGGGATTTGTCGCCATCCAGAGGCGGTCGGGGCAACATTTTGTCTTTGGTTTGCTTACATCAGGGACTACATACCAAGTGCTGACTGTTGCAAGGGTGCAGCAGGATGTGCAATTAGTGCAGCAGAATGTGTGGGCTAGATCTGTTCGCAATGGTGCATCAGAGTTTTGATTTGCTATCATTCGTGTTATTATTTTGCCTGCTTGCAATGGATGCAGCAGGATGGGTTGGGTCCGCTTGCCATTGGGGCAGCGCTGACACTACTGGATTGATCTGGTTGCATTTGGTGCATCAGAGTTTGGTGGCCTGCCTGCCACTGGTGCAGCAGGATGTATTGTGTACGTCTGCTTGCAATTGGTGCAGCAGTACGTGATCGCTCTGTTTGCATTTGGTGCATCAGAGTTTGTTGGCCTGCCTGCCACTGGTGCAGCAGGATGTATTGTGTACGTCTGCTTGCAATTGGTGTAGCAGCACGTGATGGCTCTGTTTGCATTTGGTGCATCAGAGTTTGTTGGCCTGCTTGTCACTGGTGCAGCAGGATGTATCGTGTACGTCTGCTTGCAATTGGTGCAGCAGTACGTGATGGCTCTGTTTGCATTTGGTGCATCAGAGTTTGTTGGCCTGCTTGCCACCGGTGCAGCAGGATGTATCGTGTACGTCTGCTTGCAATTGATGCAGCAGTACGTGATGGCTCTGTTTGTATTTGGTACGTCAGAGTTTGTTGGCCTGCTTGCCACTGGTGCAGCAGGATGTATTGTGTACGTCTGCTTGCAATTGGTGCAGCAGTACGTGATGGCTCTGTTTGCATTCGGTGCATCAGAGTTTTGTTGGCCTGCTCGCCACTGGTGCAGCAGGATGTATCGTGTACATCTGCTTGCAATGGGTGCAGCAGTACGTGATGGCTCTGTTTGCATTCGGTGCATCAGAGTTTTGTTGGCCTACTTGTCACTGGTGCAGCAGGATGTATTGTGTACATCTGCTTGCAATGGGTGCAGCAGTACGTGATTGCTCTGTTTGCATCTGGTGCATCAGAATTTGTTGGCCTGCTCGCCACTGGTGCAGCAAGATGTACTGGGTCTGTTGCAACTGGTGCAGCAGTACGTGTTTGATCCGTTTGCATTTGGTGCATTAGAGTTCGGGGGTTGACTTGCCATGGGGGCAGCAGGTCATGTTAGGGCTGCTTGCATTTTGTGTGGCAGTACCGGATTATTCTGGTTGCCTGCTTGCAATTGGTGCAGCAGGATAGGTGTCTGTTTGCAAGTGCTGCAACAGGAGCTGTATTGCCCGCCATTGGGGCCAGCGGCTCAGCTAGGCTGTTGCAGCGGAGTGGTTCCTTTTGCTCACCTCCAAGCTAGCTGTGTGCAATTGTGGGTGTGATTGAGCTTCACATCAATTTGTGTTTTCTCGTCATATTACAGTGCCCCAGGTTGGCAGCCCTGTTGGCCCAGATCCTGACATGGTCCCGGTGGCCTCTGTCATTCCGCCAAAGGTGGATAACACCAATGTAACGGCGAAGAGTAGACTGGGTCTGGTGCTGGGGGGAGGGTTACCAGCCATCCCAGCGGACATCATGAA
The DNA here is from genome assembly GCA_964019415.1 of Ianthella basta. Lineage (NCBI taxonomy): Eukaryota > Metazoa > Porifera > Demospongiae > Verongiida > Ianthellidae > Ianthella > Ianthella basta. The sequence goes on from OZ025869.1 coordinate 9,957,266, forward strand.
AAGAGTGGAGGACAATTCTTATGTAGAATTATCCGAGCTGTTACCTGAAAAGATTCAAGAGGCATTCCTCTACCCGGACAGTAAGGGCAAGAAGAAGGCTCAGCCGCTGGATAAGTTCGTGGATTGGGTGTTGGCTTTCACTGTATACAGTCAGGCCCTCCTGGCCAAGGACCCCACTATTGCAGGTGATTTGATCATCTTCATAGGGACAGTGGCCAGATTGGCAAGAGACCACCCTGGGGCCGCTTGGGCCATATATGAGCGAAATTTCCGTGCAAACGCGGTGGCAGACCCATCCACCAAATGGAGCACCCTCAATCAAGAGGTCTGGGCCCTAAGCACTGTATCAAAAGCTTCCATGTCCGCCAGCTCTGGCCCAGGGCTCCCCCAACCCCCATCAAAGAGGCGGGCACAGAACACGTGCGACAAGTGGAACGAAGGATCATTTTGCCCCTTCAAGACATGTCGTTTCTACCATGCCTGCTCCACTTGTCTGAGCCCACAGCACCGGGCTTCATCTTGCCCGGGGGCTCTCAAGTCCTCTTCGACCCCTCCATCAAAGAAACACACTTAAAAGGCAACGCAAGGTTCAATAGTGTAGGCCCAGTGATACCTCAGTATTTACCACCTGTACAAATCTAGTATCCTGTATGTTTTCATCATTTTATTCTCGCTCATTCAAGTTGTAGTTCAATGAATACCCTAACATGTAGCTCAACTGTATTGATCCCATATTCCTAGTATAATTGCTCATTTTCCCCCTGTACACGAGCCATGCGGGGCGGGCCTTTATTTATTATGCATATAATTTATTCAGTGTTGAAATTGGGTGATATGTCGAGAAGCCCAATGCTTGGAAATCATACAATATCTCCTGTTGCCCTTAGGTGGAAGGCACCCTGTGGGAGCCATGCCCACTTCCCAACGAGTGGCGCCTTTGTTGGCAGCGAGGTTCTTGCATTTGCAGGAATCAAAGGGTTCTCAGGGTTCAAGGATCCCTCAGGCTGCAATGGGGATCCATACCCCATTAAAGGTTGAAGCATGGGCTCAGGCTTTGGGAGGTCATCCCAACAGAGCCTGGGCTGATTGCCTGGTGACGTGTTTACGGGAAGGCGTCCGAATTGGGTTCAACCCCAATGTGTCCTGTGGCTCAGCCAAAGCAAACATGCAGTCAGCCACTGCTCACTCTGACATTGTTGAGCAGTACTTATTGGACGAGATTGCTTTGGATAACGTGGCCGGTCCGTTTCCCCTTGATCCTCTGAAGGAATTTGTCACCTTAAATCATTTTGGTGTCATTCCAAAGGCTAACAAACCCGGAAAATGGCGGCTCATTGTCGATCTGTCTTATCCCCATGGGAATAGCGTCAATGACGGCATTCCCACAAATGACGCAAGCATGGCCTACTCATCTATTGAAGATGCTGGTAGGATTATCGCGAATTTGGGCACAAACACTCTGCTAGCAAAAATTGACATTGCCAGTGCTTTTCGAATCATTCCAGTCCACCCTGAGGATCGCCACTTTCTGGGCATGAAGTGGAAGAACGAGATTTACATCGACAAGCAACTCCCATTCGGTTTGCGCTCAGCCCCAATCTTATTCAACGCGCTGGCTGATGCTCTGGAATGGATCCTCAGGGAGCGTGGTATTTCCAACGTGATTCACTACCTAGATGATTTTTTAGTCTTTGGTTCCCCTGGTTCCAAGGAGTGTTCAATTTTTCTGGAGTGCATGCAGGCAACTTGCAGCGAGTTGGGAGTACCATTAGCCTTGGATAAGATAGCAGGGCCGTGCACCCGTTTAACATTTCTGGGCATCGAGCTCGACACTGAAAAGATGCAGGCCCTCTTACCAGCTGACAAGCTGCTGCGGTTGAAGGTTGAGCTACATGCCTGGCAGGACAAAAAATCATGTACCAGGAAGGACCTGGAGCATTTAATTGGACTTCTCCAATTCGCCGTTAAGGTAGTGCCTCAGGGTCGCCCCTTTGTCAGGAGGATGATAAACCTCCTTTCGGTCGCAAAGGAGGGTCACCACCACATTCGTCTGAACGCTGAGTTCCGTTCCGACTTGGCATGGTGGTGTTCGTACGTAGGGGTGTGGAATGGCATCTCCTTCCTCAACTTGTGTAAGCTACTGATCCCCTCGTGCAATGTGTTTACGGATGCTTCGGGATCCTTTGGGTGCGGGGCATGTTGGGGCACACTATGGCTTCAAGGTCAGTGGCCTCCTGAGTGGGCTTCCATTAACATCATGGTAAAAGAGCTAGTGCCGGTGGTGTTGGCTTGCGCCCTCTGGGGGTCTCAATGGGCAGGGCGCCACGTCCTTTTCCATATCGACAATCTGTCAGTTGTTCAGGTGCTGCAAAAAGGCGCATCAAAGGAGCCCTCAGGTGTAATCATGCACCTCCTGCGGTGTTTGTCATTTCTCACCGCCTATTTCCACTTCTCAATTTCTGCTAGTCACATTGCAGGGGTATACAACATTGTTGCCGATGACATTTCCAGGAATAATCTGGGTTCTCTCCTGATACAGGTCCCAGGCATTCAACCACAGCCGGTGCCTATCCCGGACCCTCTCTGGTCACTCCTAGTCTTGGAACGCCCAGACTGGACATCCAAAAGGTGGAGATTGCTCTTCAGCGATTTTACAAGTCAGGCCTAGCAGTCTCCACTCAGAAAGCCTACACCTCAGGTCAAAAGAGGTTTCTTGCTTTCTGTAACCAATTTAACCTCCTCGCCCTCCCCCTGTCTGAACACACTATCATGCTATTTATATCCCAACTGGGCGTGGATGGTCTATCTATGTCTACCATCAAGAGCTACCTCGCCTCACTTCGCAACTTACTGATAAATAATGGCCTTCAGAACATTAGCATATATTCACCTCGGGTGGAACTAGTGTTAAGAGGGATTAAACGCGTAAAGGGATCCTCTGCGGTTTCAAAGGTTCGGCTTCCAATCACTCCGGACATCCTAGTCGCTTTAAAGAAAGTGTGGGGCTCTAACACCCCGGACAACAGAATGTTTTGGGCAGCGGCATGTCTGGGCTTCTTCGGTTTTCTTAGATGCGCAGAGTTCACCTCCATTTCAGTGAGCGCTTTTGACCCCGCAAAACACCTAACGGTGGGGGACGTGTTTGTGAAGTCTGACAAGCAGCTATCCTCTATGGCAGTAAGATTAAAGATGTCGAAGACGGATCAATTTGGCAAAGGCGTGTGGCTCCACTTTCAGCGGACAGGTGTTGCATTATGCCCAGTCGAAGCCATGGTGGATTATATCCAACTGCGGGGTTCAAAGGAAGGCCCACTGTTCCTCACCAGTCACAACCAACCCCTCACACGGAGCTATTTCTTGGTCAACCTCAGGAATGCCCTTGCCCAGGCCGGAATTGACGACTCGCAATATGCAGGCCACAGCTTCCGCATTGGAGCTGCGACTACAGTGCTTCGGGCAGGAGTTTCAGATGCCAAGATTAAAATGCTGGGAAGGTGGGAAAGCTCAGCTTACCAGCTCTACCTGCGAACCCCTCGTCAGGAACTGGCCTCAATCGCCCCCATCCTAGCCAAGATATAACTATTTATATTAACAGACTCGTTTGTAGTTGCTTTGGTCGATACCAATTGATTTGTCCTAATATTGCCACATATCTTTCTGTTGTTGTTGTTGTCTTACCTTGTATTGTCAGCCAGTTTGCTGGCCCCTATTCCTCAATTTGTTTGTTGCCCCTGATGGGTAAGTACACAGTAACTTCAGGATCGTCCCTAAGCTGTTATTTCATTCAGGTTTCGTTTACAAACCCATGGGTACGGCATGGCTCGGATATCATCCAGCGTAATGTTACCCTTTTCCAATTTGTGTTTTTTGGGGGAGTGCTCTTTCACTGCTGAATGCAGCTCATTAGCACTCGGGGCAGTATGTGGCTTAAAAAATCCCCATTCCCAAAAACCACGTGCACAGATTTGAAGTGGCACTTGCAATAGGAACTTCGAATTTCCACTTCCAGTTAGGCAGTCTACGGATACCGCACATACTTAGGGGGCAAGGTGTCAATAGCAAGGTACAAGTTGGCCGTCGGTAGGCTATTATTGGGATGGTAATGACACAGGACTGTGAGTCCTGTCAACCTATGGGTTATAAGTGGTTGCGAGGGTTGGGTAATTTACAGCCCTCACAACCAATTAACTTCCTGATACTGCATACCCGGGCCTTCCGCCAACTCATTGTATCTTTGATGCAAGAGTAAAGGTTATGGTACGCAAAGCCACTAGGCAGCGGAAGACCTTGAGGTACAAGCAGGTAAGCATGCCTAGGTAATCTGGTCCGGTATGGCTGACCAAGTGAAGGACATTAATTGTCTTCAATACTTGGCAGACATTACTTGCACCATTGCATGCACCAGTCACGATTGGCTGAGTCTGGCCAGCTAGACCGTCCCAACAAGAGCCGGGGACGTCCTTTCCTTTCATCGATCCCGGCGCTTGTTGGGAAGGTCTAGCTGACCAGACTATCGACCGTCAGTGTTGCAGAACGCTGAAGCGCAGATTGAGAATGACCGTGACGCACAGGGTAGCGTACTTCAGTTGTTCGTGCAACCCCCTGGGACGTTTTGAACGAAGCCCAGGTTCGTGGTGTCAATTGTCTTTCTCCCTCTTTTTAGACTAAAAGCAGTGGAATAGCTAACTGAAGCAGTGCTTAGCTACCAGTGGCTGACAGCAGCACTGGGATGTCTGGAGCAGATCAGTGAAGTTGTCTCTACAGGTGTATTGACCTTTATGGTGAAGTAGCTATGCATCTGTGCCTCTGTCTCACATGTTTCCATGTGCATAGCTACAGTATACACATACACAGTGCATGCAAGTATATAATTAGCTACACAACAGTGGTACTATGATTGCTGCGTAGTTACGGTTGTGTGCTGTTTTCACAGTTTTACTCAGTCGTGACCAAATGCAACATGTGTATTAAACACCTGCACAGTTTGACCTACTCATTGCCCACTTGGCAATGAGTAGCTAATGTCTCAGATATACTGCATGGGTCCCAATAGCTAAACGGTTCTTGGCACATCTCGGTTGCAATGCTGAACAGGTGACACATGTACAGCTGACAACACATTAGTTTGAGTGCAGATGACTGTCAAGCAGTCATACCTCAAAGCAGTGACTCTCACAATGTGTGTTCATGTTGACCTTTAAATATAATGCGCTTGTGTGATGTCAGTTTTGATCCTCTCTTGTATGTTGTCATAGTTAGAAAGTCAGGTTTTTCACCTTCTAGGCTTGTTTTGAAGCGCTGCCTTATTTAGTATGTTTTCTGGATCCAATGCTTTCTGTGGTTCTTTGTACTTATGATTTAGCTAGCTTAGTTTTATCTATGATTTAGTTTTGCATATTAAATTAAGTGCTTTCACTTTTGCTTGAATGTATAGTTTGAAGTTTATCTCTGTAACCATAGTCAAGATCACTTTTGCCACTGTTTATATTTGAGTGGCTCTTGTTAGCAGTTGAGCGAGCAGAGCGAGATTGAGACATTTCCCTGTACGTGAGGCTCTTGCGGCTACTGTTCGGCTAGAGGCGCTTGACGAGGTCATATAGAAAGTGTCCCTTCACTATGGCCGAGGCAATGTGGCTATTTAGCTAGTCATTCTCCATCCTACTTTTCAACTCCATCTGATGCATGGCAAGACCAGGTGGCTATGGGGTAGCTATGTTTGGCTGTGCAGAGATGAGGTCACTTGTCAACAACTTCACAATCGTATCAAACTATTGAGCAACTCTGTTAAGCCACCTTTGGTACACGAGCACGTCGAATTCCCTAATTCATACGTACACGGCTCGTAAGGAGATGGGCTGCACCGTATACGCATCAAGGACTGAGGCGCTTAGTAAGATGTCCATAAGCGCCCAAATACATTATAATTATTATGGAATTAGGTCACGAGACTAAGCACGCGGTGACCCGCCCCTTGACCCTGACGTAATGGGAATCTTGAAGGGGAATCTCTGACTACTCGGAACCGCAGGAGCATGGCGCATAGCAATTTTCCTCCAGGTAAACTCATACTCATAGCGAAATGATAAGGCGCCTAATTGTTCCCTTTGATGGGAACACTTGTGATGGTTTGGGAATTGTTGCATATCCTAAGGTAGAACGGAGCATTCACTCTCTAACAAATCATAAGCGATACTTTACAGATGGCTATCTTCAACGTTTTGGAAATGCGTATTGCGGATCAATTGGACAAAACGGACGTTCCTGTAGCGCCTATTACGTTTTTATGTTTGAAAGGGTCTAACCCCGAACTAGTGTACGTGCAATAAGCGCCTCAGATGAAAGTGTTTTGATTCTCTTCAGTCCACTCATTGCTGATGCAGATACCCTGCTTCAAGTATCACCATGTCAAGTCCAGATTAAGTGTAAAGGGCGCAGACATCCAGAGTGCAGTGTTGTGATACAAGGAGGTAAAAGGGGTGACATGCAGTGATCCACTTCTCAGTGTGCCTCTGTCTAGGATAGCCGACTTCTACTCTTCCGATAAACACGTCCCTTTGTACCAAATGACAGATCATGTGCTTTTGCTGTTTGCGAAGAATGCTTGCCATGAGTGGCACTTAGTGTGGTTGTGCCTGTACAAAGGAGACGCAGTTTAGGATGAAGTCTGGCTCGAGTCACTGTGAAAGGGGCCTTGAGTAGTTGCCCGAAGGAGAAGTTGGCAGATATCCTTCAAGGCATTTCCTTCAATCATCACTGCGGGTCCAGGAGTGCTAGACTGCTTGTGGACCAGTAAAGTGAATGTTAGCCCGGTCACTGTTTGTGCCAAGTGATGATGGCAGCATATAGAAATGGAGGCAGGAACAGGTGGTGGTTGGCTAAGTGAGACTTTGCTAAATTTGCTTTCATTCTAGCAAATTCGATGAAGACTGCCTCACAGCATTGCATGCTGCAGTAAAGGTCATGACGAGTGATGATACCATTGCTGTGTGCAGTTAAATGTTCGTCTCAATGTTTTGTTAGAAGCATTGTCCTTTACACCAGCTTGAGTAAGTTGTCACTTGATTCCGTTCCATTGTGCTATCGAGATTCATTTGAGGATGCTAGTTTCTAATGGCATGTACATATGTAGCCCTAGGTGGTGTAGTAGGTGTAGGTGTAGTAGTGTAGGTGGTTAGCTGGAAACAGGTTGATTATAGAAACTAGTGTATGTGAACATGTCATTGATTGCTAAAGCTAAGTTCCATTGTTGGTCTTGTGTACATTAAGGATATGAAAATGTCTATTACTGTGGAACCATGTGAAGAACATCCTTTTGAGTGTCATTTGCATCCCTGTGGGTCTCAGACTATGTTTATTGTGCAATGCTGTGTGACTGTGTTTGGTGAATTTGTACCAAATGCAGGAGTTGAATTGGATGATGTTATCTTTGCCATTGCATCTGATGTTGGCCGACACTGGAAGTCACTGGTAGACCTTCTGGGGATGGACGCACGAAGGGATGTGCAGAGAATCCAGCATGAGTGTTCCAAAGCTCAGGAAGGATCTTCTAGTGTGCATCAGGTAATTTGTTTGTCCCTCAAGGTCTATCTCCTCTGTTGTTTTCCTGCCTTCCATTAAAGAAGCAGGTGTCAAGACATAGAATAGTTTCCTTGTCGTCACTTCTGTCGTCGTTGTAGTCGCAGAGGCTCTTCCCATGTCGATGACTGCAGTATGTCAAGGTCACGATGGCAATTACTGTATGTCAGCATATTCGTAGTGTAACCGATGAATTGTAACATTATCATAGTCATTACCGTCAGTTTGTTGTGGTGTGACCACAGCCTTTGCCCTTTGTGTTGTAAGGTGACTGGCAACATGAACGCGTTATGCCAGTTACAGCACTGATATTTAAACTGTATGCAATGGTTTACTCAGTGACTGAGTAGCCAATCTGTGTGACAGCTGCCTTCTGTTCATGTAGTGTGTGTTGAAGTAGTATGCCAAGGCTGCGGATGGTGTGTGCTCCCTGCGTGTTTTTATGCAACTTCTATTCTACTGCTGTTCCTTTCCTGTATTCTTTATTTTGTATGTGAGTCCCATGCATTTCGTCAGCTGTTTGTTGTTTTGTACTTTATCTGAAGTGTCTGCCATTGTTTATGAACCTTATTAGTGTAGACATGTACCAGTGTACCAGTGATTGTATTGCTTTTCTGTTCTTCAGAGGTGTGCAGAACACATGTTCGCTTTGTGGAGGTCTCGTCTTGCCCAGAATGGAGTTCCTGACCGTCAGGCAGCAGACAGCCTGATATTTGCACTACAGACCACTCCCCAACTTGCTCACCTTGCTGACAAGTGCAAAGATATGCTTGGTAAGGCGATGCATATTGGCAGCTCATGACATGGAACACATTGGGTATTTCTATTGGATGCAAACTGTACTAAACACCCCTTTTACGTGGAGTAATCTGGATTGAATCCGGATCAAGCTCAGTCCAGATGAAATAGAGTTTTGTGTTCACATGGTGCTACGTACTTTGGCATGAAAAACTGGTGTGACACACCGTTTCCTTGGCAACGCAGCACATATAGAGGGGCGTGATTTAATCAAGGGAGGTCTACTCCTGGAAGATAGTGAAGAGCTGTCTAGAAGAACTGGTGAATTGACGACTGCTTGCATTTCCAGTACGGAATGGATTTTAAAGAACCGTTTAAAGCTCATGTATTCCTCGTTGTCGCTGTCCAAGCCCACGACGCTCTTACGAAGCTTGTCTGTCTCGTCCTTACACTGCTCCTTGAGCTGCTTGATCTTGGTTGCAACTTGCTGCAAGGTACGCTTGAAATTGTGTTTCCTCAAGTTATTAGCCAACCACTGCCATACTGGTTTCTTTCTATAAGTGCCAATTAGCTCATGCTGAATGGCTTGGTCGCTCCACAGAGCCAGCAAACAGGAAATTTCATTGTTGCTCTGCTTTTTTGCGATGAACCTGAGTAGACTACATTTCTAATCCGGATTAACTCATGCATGTGAACACACTAATCCAGGTTGAAATACATAGAACAGTCAATGGATGTTAAAACCTCTGAATAGGGGACATGTCGTACCTAGCGTCAATCTCTACTGTTCTATTTCAACCAGGATTGAATCTGGATTGGCGCATCCATGTAAAGGGGTGTAACAGTACAGTAGAGGCATCCTGTCATTTGCTCAACCAACAAGGGTATTACCTCAGAAAATGTTGTTTTCCAGTCATGATTGTGAAAGTATGTATTTCCATTTCTATACTCTGTTGAGTATGTACGTAAGTGTAGGATAGTGAATTTACTCAGAATCAACTGAATTTCATGGTAATCCCCATGTTTTTGTTCACAAGCAGCTGGTGTTTAATAACCTGCCAGTTGATTGTAAATGACGGTCATTGAATGTTAAAACCTCTGAATAGGGGACATGTACCTAGTGTCAATCTCTACTGTTCTATTTCATTTGGTAGAAGCTTGTCCAGTTGGGTATTATCATCACAGGGTAATCAATGGAGTTAACCAACCAAGGGTTTTGGTTTCACCAAACATTTTGGCAGCTTGCCTTAACAGGATAGTGGTGGGGTTCTGTTTCATTGGCTCGACTTTCACGCTTCCGTAGGTCTGAAAGGCCAGACATCACAAGCTGAAATGGATGAGAAATTGTTCCTAACTGGTGATTCTGGAATGTTTGTAAGTTCATTATTATTTGACGTGCATGCCCATGGAATTTGACTGCATCTTTTGGAGGAGCGCTACTCACTGCAAACGATCCAGTGAATGTATATGAGACTGTTGTCTGTCTCTTTAATTTGATATGCAAATTGCACAGCTGTGCTGAGTTGTGTGTTGCAGTAGTGTCTTGTCAGTTACAGCATGTGACAATATAACATTAATGTTCCGTTTTTAAAAACACCATTTTAAAAAAAACGCCGTTGTTAAACGGATCAATCGTTTCTGTTCTATGGACCGTGGAACTGGTACGGTGTAATACGCTACAGTTCTGAACAGTTTTGTGACGACATTATAGAAGAAAATGGAGGGCAGAAGCAGGTCGGCTATACAAGGGTAACGGTTGGGAACAATTTGAATGGCCACTGAGCGATTTATCCCTAGCCGCCTGCCACTCTGAGGCTCCTGGTGATTGTCTATACGTTCTGTAGAATGAAACATAGTATGCACTGTATAACGGTTAAATCATTCCGTTTAAACGGAACTAAAACGGAATGGAACGTTAACGTTATATTGTCACATACTGTAATTTACTGTTGGACAGCACATGTAAAGAATAACTGCACTGATTCCTGGCTTATATTTATTCCCTGGCTGCTAATCAATTCCAGCTTGTATACGGATAATTACGCTTGATTATTGGACTAATGAAAGGTTACTTAGCAGGCCCTATCTGCCAAATTGCACGATTACTGTTATGTTGGCCTTTACACACTGGAGGCTGTTGATTTTACTCTTTTAGTATCTAGTTTATCGTTTCTCGACGCAAATAGAGCGAACTCGATAATTCATGACATCTACTAAAATGGGGGCTTATTTGGCTCGCCCCTATTGCAAATTGTAGGATAGGATGACCTGTGGCGCTTGTATGCTTTGCATGTGTTGTATGCCATAAGCATCCTATTTCTGCTAGTCCTGTTTCTTGTAGCTTTGATGTAGTAGTCAGGTCATTTTTGAGCACGTTTACGGTGAGTCTTCAGTTCGTCTTTCAGTGTCGCAATCTGTGTTTGCTGACTTTCATTTGCTGATCCTGTTTGACGAATTCTGTTCAAAGTTGTCTGCTTGGCTTGGATCAAATTCTTCTTTATGCAGAAGTCATAGTAATCAAGCTTGTGAGGATAAATGGCACACTTCAGTCTCTCTTGTTTCAGCCAAACTTTGGCAGAATAATTTGATGTAGTGCCTCTTTGTCCCATTGTCTGCACCCGATTGAATTCATTGACTATTGATTGTTGAACTCGCTGGTCATAGTTAGCCACACCTATGTTTGGAATCTGAACAGTACGAAATTTAGGCAAAAGGAATGCATGGCAAAAGAACTATATGCACTTCTTCCATTTGGTTGAGTATTGAGATCTGTAAAGCTGAGGAAGTCCTGCTTTGCATCCCCTTCAGCGGCATTAGAAACCCTGCCAGCTAGCTACGGCGTTCATAGTTCACTAACTGTGTACGAGTTCCTCAGTGTCTTCCACCATGCCATGAATGACATTCATATGATTCTGGCATCGCAACACTGTGGGCAAGATGGTCAGCTTTTACTTCAGGCTTAGTCATTGATCGAAGGTGATAACTGTGCTGTCGTCTCTTCACTGACCTTTGCCTAGCAAGTCACTGAAATGAGGTTCCAAGTGCATGATATATATACAGCGGCTGCAGAACAGGTAGTTGCCGAGAGCATCAAAAGCATTACTTTGCAACCACTCATTTTGCTTGGCCAAATCACGACACTGTTGCATATCTGGTCACTTTGGGTAAGATTTGATGTGCTTTCTCCTCTTCGATTCACTGCCTTGCCTCTTCAATCCCTTAAATGTTGCAGCATATTTCTGAAAAATAGGGACACAGCTTTGACAACGTTCTTATTCCACTCACTGGGCTTGAAGTGGTCGGCCAGTGCTGGGCTACTGGAGGGCTCACCATCTACAAATGATTGCTCAGGCTCAGAAGAGATATGGTATGCCTTACGTGAGTTCCCTTTGAGAAGGGATTGCTTCCTTCTAGATCTTATTCCCACCTGGAAGAAGAAGGATCACTTGCATCTGGTGATCTTGATGACTTGCTGGCACTAGTTTCACTCGATTCATCATTTGAATAGTCGCTGGGAATGGTAGCTAAGCCTTCTGAGTCATTTCTCTCTCTCAGATTATTGTCCGCAAGTCTTTCTTCGCTGTTCATTCCTACCGGACATTATCTGCCTGCTACACAAACGTCGTGCAAGCCACACCTTCCGTATTTGACACAAAGTGACCCAGCTTCTTTCTTTGTAATAGTAATCAGTGCAAACCCTCTAATGTTGGGAACTGCTCATTAGGCCTGTGCGATATCACAAACGTTATCACGATAATCTCCGATATTCTTGTCAAATTATCCTGATACTAGATAGTATTGCGATACATGCAACTGATAGTGAATCCACAAGGTGTTGATACAATTTGAAAGTAAAATTCATGAGTAAAATGGTGAATACAGTTGGTCCAAGTTAGCAGCGAGCAAAACACAAGACTAGTCACTTGCTCTGGCAGTCTATGTAATCACATGAGTCATTTGGGTTAGTTAATCCAAGTTTTCAGCCAGAAACACAAGCATGTTGACGTGCTCTGGCATAAGGCACGCTCTGAAGGCATTGACGTTGCTGGAATGCACAGATATTTCCTGGCCAGCTTTGCTAGTTGAGGAAGTTGCCCACAGTTCTCTAGAAGCTAGTCCTCCCTAGCTGGAAAGCCAAAATAACACCAAACACTACATTTTGAACCTGGTAAAAGCAACTGCTCAAGCTCGTAATTGTCTGTTATGGGAGTCGACGCCATTTTTCAGCCAAAAAATGGCGGCACGGTGCTGTCATAAGCTTCTCCAGCTCATCATCTTCACACTTCTCTGGTTTATGCGGCATTTTCATACCAGAGCTTTAAGCAATTTGTAAGAGATGCCACACTTTTGAGATGTCACTGACAGAGCAAGCTTGACTTACTGTTGAAAGTGTGGACCTACACGGCTTCTTTGACACTTGTGCTAGATCCTGTGGAGATGGCCGAATATGACCTTGATAGGCCAGGCTGCTCCAGTGTCCCAAGGTCTTGACAGTAGTCTTGCCTACCCCTGCTGTACTGGCTGTGGTTGCTACTCCAATCCGAAACTATGACCATTAAAATGACTGCCATCAATTCATACCATGCTATGCCATACTCAATTAGGTCATACACATTGCACTGTCGCACTATATCAGAGACTATCAAAAGCCCCGTTGTACCAGACGGAGACAATGTAAGCTATGTGGGCATGCCTGCATGGGCTCAGGGTTACAACACCTATGTGTCCAGCTTGCTTCGCCTGACGCTAGGTCTTCATGAGCGCTGGCCCCAGTCTCCAGAGGTGTCCAGCATTGGGCTTGAGGGTGGGGGTTGTATTAATGTGCAGTGGGTAATTTGCAGGTAGTGTACGAAGGTTACATGTAATTGTGGCATGAGTGTGATTGTACAGCAAATGGTGTGCTCAACTTCATTGCCCTTTTTGGCTATCCTGCAGAGCTCGGTTGAACTCAGTGAAACGGCAGCAAGTACGCCCACTACCCACGCTGTGCAGGATAGGACTCCGTCATTGCAACAAGGCCAGTACAATCCTACTCATGCTGGTACAACTATGACAGCAACTCCCACTTCAGTCTCTCCTAGTGCACATGGTACTACAACTGTGTCCCAGCTGCCTTCTAGAGTCTCACCTAGTGTAGTTCCCAGTCCAAGAACCAACCAGTATCATAGCCCAGGGATGACTAATGTGAATTCATTTGAACCAGACGAACCTCCTCCTCAACCTGAGCCCCGGGCATCTGGTAGAAGCGTAACCTCAGGTGGTGCACCCCTTCCAACACCGCAGCAAGTTTCTGGAGTATCTAGAGCAAGACCAGAAAACTATTCATCTCTTCCCCCTGATTACCCTTCCCTTAGTGATAGTGCAGCGAGTCAGCAAAGTAGCTCTGCTCCTTCAGAGCAGCCTCAGCTGCCTCAGCCTCCTCTGGCGCAGGCCACTTCTTTACCAGTTGCACCCACAGTACATGCTCAGTCAGTAACTGTAGGACAAGACCAACAATTGCCTGATGACAGCCCAAAGTCAAGTAAGTACTGCGATTGTGTCAAAGATTTTGTACGTGGCTTTGTTGATAATGTGGCAGAGGCTCATGCTACATTGTCTAGCAGATTTATGGAGCATTGATGAGCATTCACGTAGCTGTAGGTCTGGTTCCAGTAAAACGTTTCGACCACGAGGGTCTTCATCAGTTACAAAACTGATGAACTGATGAATGTAACTGATGAAGACCCTTGTGGTCGAAACGTTTTACTGGAACCAGACCTACAGCTACGTGAATGCTCATGAACGCTCCATAAATCTATGGGCTTGTTGTCTTTGTATTCAAGCATGCATATGTATGTTTGTGTGCAGATTGAGGCTTGTCGCTACATTACATGCACTGGCTACATGCTGAGGACTATGGTGTGCACTACACTGGTAGTTGTGTACCGGCAGTTGCCTGGTGGCCGGACCCTTATCATACAAAGTGGACTGCCCTGTGCATTGTACTGCTTATTGCTCAGCTTAGACAGTAGTTATTCTACAGCAAGAATGGCAGCAATGTTATAGTCATCTTTTGGCAGTCACACTACATGATACTAAACTCTACTTTGAAGGTGATGTAGTTATTGTGTGCACCAATACCTTGGAAAGTTAAGCGCCACTGCCAAAGAATCCTCAGTATTGGTTCCATGGCCATGTGATACTGTAGGGCTGCTAGATGGAGATTTGCACATGATATGACTCCAACGTTGACAAAGGAGTCATTCGTGGACAAGTTGGTTTTCTTAGGCGGTGGTCACACTACGTTGAACATGATGTTGACATTGCGGTCACATTCGTTAGTCACACTACACGGTACAAGTTCCCTTATCACTATGATGGTATGTCCGGTTATCGTATTGCGAGAAATTTTGCAGGAGAATATTTTTGCATAGTCCCAAATATTGGGCCCAAACTGTAATGTTCACATTTTGGTTGAGCAGATAAGCCCCCCCTCTTGAAAATGGCAGCTGACTACACACGGTAACTTCTCTACATCTCCACTTATTCTAAAAAACGTTCTGTATGTCTATTAAAACAGTAAATGCCAACATTTCATGTAGTATTATCAATGAATGTGCACTCTCTATCATTGTTGTAGCTGACAGTGGACTGGCAGGTCAGGAGCAGAGTATACCTAACGTTATTGACCTGGGGCAAAGAGAAAGCCTCTTTCTGGTGCTCGACGTGTGTCTGCGGCTGAGGCGACGTAAAATGTTAGCCCATTTTCTTGGACTGAGTGTAGATGAACTTGAGTCTATAATGACCAATGAAGTTGAGCCGGAAGAGCAGAGCTTTCAAATAATAAAGAAATGGACGGAAAAGGCAAGAGAGGAAGCTACCTTCACTAAGCTCAAGGAAGCCTTGGGATTCATCAAGGAAGAAGCTTGTTTACAATGCATGTGCAATATTCCCTAATGCTTGTTTACATGACACGGATTTTACTTCTTTTGCTACTTTAATGCTTTTTGCCTTTTTGCTTTCACAATAATTGCGTGCTAATTCTGTGAGTAATCTGTACTGGACATGGATGGTGCTCATTCAATAAAGTACCCTTATGTACACCTGCATTTGGGCCACAAGTGTACTAAATATCAGTGTTGTCGGGGGTGTGCTTCTCTCAGCAAGCCTGTCATAATTATGTGATATGTTAATAGATTCAAATCAGTACGTGTGGTGTTCATGTTTTTGTTCATGTGTATGTCTGTAAGTGTAACCATCTACAGGAAGATTGAAGAAGAGCTAGGTAAGAGGGAAGAGGTGGGCCTTCTTTGTAGCTTGGGAGTGCTAGAGATTGTATAAGTACCAGTTAGTGTATGCTTTTGCTTTGAATACAACAAGCCTTGCTGATTGGGCACAGCAAAGAGAGGTAACTCTGGTCTATTCAAGATGTGTATCTGTTCGGCCTCCTGCAGTGATGGTGTCGACACCATAATAGACTTTAGGTAAAGGCAGTTAGATGCAGGCCATCAAGTGTTCTCACTTGGGAGAGGGTGACACGCATGGCCATACCAAGGCTGAAGATCTCATTGGAGAGGTTAATCATTGCATACTTCAGTGAAATGCCCTGATATTTGTGAATAGTGATGACACAGTATGCAAGAATGAGAGGAAAGTCTTCACTGGACACATTTGCACGTAGAGTTGCTTTATCACAAGGAATCTTCTCTTTAACTTCTTAACACTGACCACATCTTTTATGTGATTAAACTTGATATTGATGGTTCAGGCCGTGATTTCAGCAACCAATCACACCATCGACTGCACTATAGCAGCATCGATATTCCTCCTCAACATGACACTTGCTCCAACAACAATACAGAGAATAGCTTCCAAGCCAGTTGTTAAGTTGCAGACGTGGTTTAATCTGTCTAGTGCACTGGCAGCCTTCTTTTGGCCATTTTCATTTGCCAACTGTCTTGTCGACTACATCTGTGCAGCAGCGTTTGATAAGCTTGGTTTGCATTGTGCTCGGCATGCATTGTTGAAATCAGCGCAAGTAATGCCTGCTGTATGCTTGTGTATAACTAGTTACTTTATAAGGTTTGTTGAGCTTGGGGGCCAGCTGGGCCTGTGGATATTGTCTAATAGGAGGAGATTGCTAAGCTATGGTACAGCAATTTGGGTCTCGCTGGGCCCTGAGGATGTTTAAAGGGGAACTCAGCGAGCTCCATTGTGATAGAGTGGTGAGGTTGCGCTAGGTTGCTTGTTGAACTTCTATGTGGCAAGTGTCACACCCATGGGAGTGAAAAGGTGAACCTAAAACCATGCATGGAATGTAACCTTGAGGAGTGTTATTGACGTCAACTAGAGGTTGCCACAGCAACACCTGATGTTCACGGACAGATGCCACTTCCATTTTGGTCAAGGGACATGAGAGCAACAGAGGAGAAAACATTGTTAACCTAGAAGAAGCTAGGAACTGCTATCCACTGTACACCATATGAACTGCAGCTGCCAAATGTGCATGTGCATTTATAGCTGCCTGATCCCAGCTGCTGCTGTGTATGCCTGGCCCTTGCAGTTGCCACCCCCGCTAGGTACTTATGAATAGCATTATATATTGCGAGACTTCAAATCCCCTGCATTAACCTCATTCAACTGTGTTAAATACCTTGTAATATCACACTGTGTGCAGTTAGCATGTTATATCCAATATTTGCTAAGCTATAAATCTCATTACCATTACTGTGTTGCAGTGATTAATGAAAGTATCCTTCAGAAGTTGTTGTAATACTTGGTGGATCCTGCTAGATTTCTGACTTCTTCTCTTTGTTGCTCCCTCTCAACTTCTGAATGGCTTGCAGCATAGGCTGATCAGCAGGTACAGCACGGTGTTTTGGCTCTTCCAGTTCAGTGACCCGCTCAGTACGAATCAGCACTTTTCCTTCAGGTTTCTCCTCTGGCTTCACTTCATGTTGAGCCTCTTTACCTTCTTCATTCTTGGTGGGAACCGTCATTACTTCATTTGTCTTGTCAACACTGGGATTGTCTGCATGCTGTGTATTGGCTCCATGGCTACCTGTATCTGTATCAGCCACACCCATTCCTCTGTCTTCAGTAATTCCTTGCCATTCGATTGGGATTACTCTGATAGGCAGATTGAGGTTGCTTCCTTGTGGATCATGCACAGCAGATAGTCTGTGTTCTTCATACCTTAAAGGCCGCATTCGGTTCTTCATTCCTTGCAAGATTCTATCAGCAAATTCTGTTACCTCTTCCATCATATTCATCATTTGCTGCTGTATAGATGCAGGCTTCAGCAGATCACTTATGTCCTGTGGTACATTCTTTTGATTTGGACGAGAAATAACAACTTCTTCAATTATTGGGACGTCTTCAATTATTGGAAGTTCTTCGAACATGCCTCCGAAATTCTCCATCAATGGAGGAAAGTTCATATTTGGGAGTGCTTGATCATCATTTTCATCACTAGACAAGATAATTACATTGGCTTGCCCGTCTTTGTCAGTATCGTCTGCGATTAGTTCATGACCATTGTGATCTTCCATTAGATTTGACATGATGTTCATCAGTTCAGCTGGACCCACGAAAGGTTCTTCTCCCTTCTCATCGTCATCACTTGGCTCTTCTGCAATGTCTGTATTGTCAGCATCTGTGTAACAAAGAAACATGTACAGTATGGCACTGCCAGTGTAATCATGTACACGTTGTAGTGGTCTTAAATGGAATGAAATCTTAGTATGTAAGACTGTAACGAGATGATCACCCTGTATGGTATGTTTGTCCTTTATGTGGTCATGGTAATTATGCTCAAAGTACCAGATGCTTCTGGGCAGATCTCACGCAAGCATGATAACTGTCTGTCTCACAGTGATGAACGTGGGTTAAATTTTATAACTGATGACGGAATTTAGGCAGAGCTTATCAAATTGCTACTTCATGTATTATAATGCACTAGCTTTTGAGTGTAAATGCAATGAGATTCATGCCTGCAGAGGCAACGGAGTGAACGCAGCCATTGCCACAGCAGTTTTGCAGCTACATGATGGTTGAAGGACAATTACTATGAGGTGCTATAAGAATTTGTCTGCTAGTGTGTTTTTTTCCAAGCAGGTTTTGTTATGTAACTCACAGTTCGCTGGAAACAATGCAGAATCGAGTGTTCTACTCAATTTCAGCCATAAAGGCAGTGATGCTATGGATTAACTTGTTTGAGCTCCGTGCTGTAGCATCCATGAGCGAAAATCACTAAAACACTCTGTTTGCCAATGTGCTAGAAGCCCATTTTGGACAATGCCACTTCTCTATTGTTAGTAGTACTACTGGGTTGACAGCATTCTGATGTCGCCAGACAACACTGCAACTAGCAATTGGCCTATGTTATCTGAACACACTTGCTGACAAATACGTAATCACAGAAGTGGTTTCTTCCAAGAAACTTCACTGAATTCTGAGAACTTTGAAGAAAACTGCTACTCCTATTTGCACATACAGCTCTACAGTTATTGGTTCTGATTTCAAAGCACTTTAAGTGAGGTGAAAACATGTATTTTGTCAGTTTTTCCATTTCTACAATTTCTTGCCCAGAGTCATCAGAGCTCCAATGCCCCCCTTCTGTAGGTTCTGGGTACGAGACTACACAAACACAAGGATTGAGTTTCTTGGGGACATCAAATTCTCTCAGTAACAACTAACTCTTTAAATGAAAGAAGTATCTGTTGTGGAATCTCAGGTCATCCTGTCCAGTGCTGATGATTGCTGTGCGCATTTCGCTTCCAATTTACCTTTAGCGACGTGGTGATCTTACCGATGGTGTTTGCATGAACAGGCTGAAATGTCATTTCAACTGATATGGCGGCTTATGTTCCGTGTTCAGAATTGTGAAGGAAGCATCTGAGCATTTTGTGCAACTTAATTACAGGCAGGGAGAGGAAAAACAACACTTTGTATTACATTTCTGTAATTTTGCATCATGAAGCATGCATGTCTCGTCATTCTGTTCTGTTAGTGTGTCAATTATACGCTAAGTTACAAAGGCAATGCAAAGGTGGGATTGAAGTGGTGAAAGTAAGGTGCCACCAAAAATAGAGAACTGAATAAAGCGTGCATGGTATTGGCATCTTACCTGAGGTATTGAAAGTTGCGGTGATATTTTCATCAGTTACATTTTCATGGCTGATGGTGCCCTTATCCTCTCTTCTCCCCAATGGTAATCCGATGCTCCACTCCGTACTACAGGCAAGCAGGACTGCTACAGCCACGCTGAGTTGCAGTAGAGCTGAATTTACCATTTCTTCAGGACGTATGGTCCGGTGCTATAGTCAGTGTACTTCGTATGTTACTACTTGAGCTGTTTACCTCTCTAAGGCGCGCAATTCACAAACTGTTTAGCTGGCACTTCTGGCAGTACGTGTTATTCAAGGAACACTATTATGTGTAGGACTAGGAAGAGGAAATCATTCAGAACACCCTTTCAAAGCTGCTCTATAATGCCCTGTCTACCTACAAGTTTCCTGCTTCTGTGGAGGAAGTGGGAAAGGCTACGAATAGAATTATCCTTTCAGAGTGTACTACTATTGCAGTGCCAGGCTGCATAGAGCTTGTGATGGATAGCACTGCTTCTTCACCGTAAACACTGTGCTTGATAGTGCGCATACATGCTTTCCCATGTCATTCTGTTGCTATCCACAAGTGGTTTGATGTCATAGAATTGCTTATTATGTGTCCTGCTTGAAACACACTGCAGACTGAGTGAGCTTTGTAAGCAATACCTAATTCACTGTGATTGAAGTTATGCACACCATTTTCACAGTGATGTTGCTGCCATTACCAGCCAAACCAGTTGACTGACAATTGCCAATAATATTACTTACCTGCCATTCTGATATGGCATCCCTATTGCTCTTCTGTTATGCACTTGCAATATATGCCCACTTCATTCTTGGGTGGAAACTGTAAGAGTGCTTTTTGGTTCACTATTCAAAGTGAGCCGTCCAAGCAAGCTTTCTCTAGAAGTATACAGATTGTGAGGACTGCTGTGTCATGATTCCAATTATTCTCCATAGAAAACACTGTTGATTTTGATGGACACACTCGATAAGATATGAACACTGTGGCTACACATGTTAACTCTACTGTCCATTTGTACAGATGACGTAAAGTAATTGAACCAAGACACAATGAGAAAAGTTCACAACAGTTACTACATTGAGATGAGATTAGGATGTACTAACAAATGAACACAACTGTAACTATTCTCAGTCCGTACATTGCGCTCTACCTTTTGAACAGGCAATGCAGGATTAATATTGAGTCAAATTGCCAGCAATCTACTGGTTTGTGTTTACTGATGACATGTTGTACAGTATGTCAGGTTGTGCCTTTAAAAACTTCACTATCTCTGCTTGGGTAGACTATGATGGCGGTGGTGGAAGGAGTGGTACAGCTTCTTGAGTCACAGATGTCACATGATCCTTATTGCTATGCCCAGCATCCATCTGTAGCAACCGAATTGTTGCTAACTACAGATGACCTACTGACAGGATTACTCTCTGCAGTACCCAACCAGCTAGTCAATCATAGCAGCTCTGAAGGTCTTTATAGTACAGCCAGGGCACCTGATTAGTGTGGTGTAAAGTCTACCAATGAAACTGTAGACAGACAAACCTTGAAGGTGTCTCTGATCAAACAATTAGCTTCTCCTTGGCTGGCTTAACACCCAGCTTAACTTCAAATGTGTAGTTAGATCCCTGGCCCAATGCAAACCAACCATAGTCAAAGTGTCTCTTGCTCTATAACACCCCCACCTACACAATCCTGGGCTTAACACTAAAATGTGTGTACTGTTTTGTATTTAGAGGTTCGTAGCATGTTTTGTATACAAAGGTATTGTGTATAGTGTAAAGCATGAAAGTTAGATGCAATTGCTTTCAGATCAGTGATAGCTAGAATTGCAACCTCTAAATTAACATGGACTGCTACAGCCGTGGAGAAATTCCATGCATCGAAGCAGTACCTGATCTGGCCTTCATGCGGTTAATGCAACATCTACTTCATCACTGACATTTCAATTGATTGTACAACTGTCTTCTGTAGGAGTATCATTTCAGAGTATCATACTCAGTTTTGAATAGCATCAAGTTTAGGCAGATACTTGGAGCAGAACCGCGATACTTGACACTTTCATAATCACGAGTGATATGGTGAATCTCTGTGTAAGACTCACATTTTCTGGGATCTTTGCATCCTTTGGTTTTGTAGTATTCCTTTGTTTTGTCTCTCTTTCTTGTTTTAAACGTTTGGCAGTACTCGATCATCTTTTTGTACATATGTGCTGGCACCCGATTTCCCTTCTTAGACTTCTCTTTGCCATTCTTTTGCTCTTTATGTCTTTTGGTTCTAAGGTTCGAGTTCTTGCTGTACTGTTTCCTGTATACTCTGAAGTTTCTGTGTGTTCTGTCACCTTTTTCCTTGGTGTTCAATCTATTTGGTGATTCAGGAGGGGGTTCATTGCTAGACAGAGCCCGGCCAAAGTTTGATTGGTTGCTTTTAATTTTCTTGCCAGCTTTTCCAACAGCAGTTGGTACATGCCTTAACTTTTTTGCTTGAGGAACAAGCATCTTTTGGTCTTTGGCTGTTTTACTTGCTTTGCTACCTGAGGCACCACCATGGAGAATGTCTTTGATTCGTTGGTTGACATTTGTAAGTATGTTTTGAAGTTTACCAAGTTGATGTGTACCATCAGTAAGTAAATCCTGGTATGATGCAGTATCTTCAGAATCTAAAGTGGATGATGAATGCCAAGTTCCCTCAGACTCTGCAATCTTGTTTGCCCAGGTGTCTAGAGTAATAAGTGCAAAGAACACTGTTCCAAAGAATACATAATTCATCCTAATCATGAATGGCTGGTTACTGCTTAGGTCTACTGACGGTGTGACTTCTGGTATATCCTTTTCAGCTGTGGTTGATAAGTAGCAACTGACATAGTGTCGTTCGCACCATTGTGTAATCAATACCTGGTCCTACTCATTCCATTGTATCTTGGTCTTCACAGTTAGTTGCTACCCAGAAGGTGTTCATTATTATTCTTTCCTATTTTGTCTTACTTGGATATCTCACTGCTATTCAGTGGTCTTCCGCTTTTGAATGTACAGTACAAGCTGAGACTAGCTGATAAAATTTGGAGATAGGGCACTGGTGTTGAGTCACTGTGCACCAAGGTTGTAATGCAATTGCCTTATTTGGCATCAGTATCAGGACGCCAACAGGAAGTGATGCCTTGGCAATAGTTAAGTGATTAAGGAAAGTTGGGATTGTTCCGTGTTTGATGTCACTGATGGCTCTTACATATTAGAGATTAGAGTCTGAGCCTGCTTGACTCATTGCAGTGTCTAGTCAGGTGTAGCCGACTCTTCCCCCCAGAGGAAGGGTCAGGTCCAGTTGCGTACATTGACTTGTGCACTCTGCGACTACAGTTGCAGACCAGTCAGATTGACAGTGCCTGCCAAGACCATCTGGCTTGGCAGGCACTGTAGAAAGAGCTGAGCTAATGAAGTACCGTTCGTGTGTACAGTTGTGAACACAGATACCTTACCACGCCCACCACATTTGGCCTTTGACATTTGACAGGGTCAGCTGACTGCTTTTCAACTCGTGTTTGGACATCATCTTCACAATCGTTTGTTTCTTCCTCATCAGACATTAACTTAAGGAGCTCATGGTGACTATTCTTCTTTGGTACGGTATTTTCACGCGACTCATCATCGCCTGCAGTTTCCACTAAGTTGGCTAACTTAGTGAAGTCACCATCAGTGCTATCCCTAATATTTGCGAGTTGCATTGAAGTGAGGATGTCATTTATTTCGTTGCCATCACTCATCATGTTAGCATCATCAAATTGCTCCAGATGTTGACCCCATCCTTTAATGTCAGTATTGTCCTTGTCATTGTAGTTTCCCATCTGCTCAATTTCATCTGTGTATTCTTGAGCATCCAAAAGCCAGCTAAGGACATCTTTCCTTGATTCTTCATCAAGAGCTGTACTACCATCATTTTCAGCACTGCTTAAAGTTTGGAATGCCTTATTATCTTGTACATCGCTTTGGCTGTTAGGGTTAAGGTCTGTTGCAGGATCTTCCCTGATAGCATGATTCCCTGTGGATACAGCAACATCAACAATGAAATCATCTTCCAGTTTATGTATGGTTGCCTAGGTATACTGTACTTCAATGTGTACATGGTTATATTCAAATAGCTAAGTTTGCACAAACAAGCACTACAAACCTGCATTGGTTGCCCCAGATATGTCTGCCCTTTCAGCTCTCACAACTTGATCCAGAGCTTTGTACAGGATATTCTCTGGTTCCTTCTCACTGTCAATTTCTGCACTGGCTATGGCTATAACTGCCATGCAGCACAGAGAAAGAACAGACAATTTCATGCTGCCTGAACAGTAGAGAAGTGAAGTTACAGTACTGCTACAGTCCATTTGTAGCTTTATTTCCCATAGCTACAAATCTCATGCAATTGACTAGATGTGGCATTGCCAATTATGCATTGTGCTGCAAGAGATGTGTTCTATTCAGCTCTTCCCACTATGAATCATTGCACTTAACCAAGGAGATGACAATGCTGTTATCATTTCCTCTATGTACAGAATAGGAAAAGCTTTGAAAACACTGTGACATTTGGTCTATAGTATGAGCCAGGACACGTATCTGTGCGGACAAATTGCGGTACCATGATCAAATGGTAATGGTAAGTTTTGGGAAGTGCACAGAATTGTGTCACTGTAGTGGGAAACTGGATTCCAGTGATCCTTCATTAGTCCATCTCTTCATGTACAATGGTACACATACTTCCAAGTGTTGGCAGTGGTATGCACTGTACTAGCCTGCTGATGTTGTCCTCCATAGCAGACTCTATGGCTAGAATTCAGTAATGCAGATATAGGCAGAAATCCTCCCCCGGAGACAACAGAGTCAGCATTCTGCACTGTATAATGCTGTTGCTGCTGATGGAAATCTGGGCAAGCAACGGCTAGCGTTGCTGTGCCCCATTGCCAATGAGTGCTATTTTGTGGTGCATTGAAGTTCAGATGAACAAAGCCTTGTGTACTGCACAATGCAACCTTTCATGGCTACTGCTAACCTACCACCACTTCCCCTGTGCTTCGTTTTTGGGTCATCTGTCAGTACCCAACAGCAGGGGCGCAGAGCTTTTGCTTAGGACATGCTGACATGCATGCCAGCACTGTTGTGAACAATGCAGAGACAAGGCCCAGGAAATTGCATGACTATTGAATCCATCTGAACCCAAGTGTTGGAAGGAATGAAGCTTTCTTAACCCCTCTACAGTTGTAACCTAATCCACTCTGGATGAGTGATGGTAGAGCATGGATTTATGGATGGGTGGTGTGTGTGTGATTGGCAACCAGCAAGGCTGGCATTTAGCTTTTACATCAGATAGGCATTGAAAGGCATTAAAGAAGTTAAACTTGATAAAGAAGTTAAAGTTAAGAAGGCACCTGGTGTGTGTGTGTGGGGGGGGGGTGCCAGAGTTGAATGGGTATAGTTGTTCAATATGGTAAGGAGAGTAGGCGTAGCCCCAGCAGACTGGAGAAAGTGCAGATCATCCCCATGTACAAGAAGGGTAGCAGACTGGAATGCTCAAATTACAGAGGGATATGCCTTTGAGTGTGGTTGGTAAGGTGTATGCAGGAGTGCTAATGACAGGGCAAGTTGATAATGGCAGAAACAGTAATGGATGAGCAAAGGAGGGTTTAGGGCAGGTAGGGGCTATATTTATCAGATCTTTGCAGAGAGGCAGATTGTGGAGAAGACCATTGAAAAGGACAAGGTGGTGTAGCTAGCTACATGGCAATTGTGGATTTAGAGAAGGCATATGATAATGTGAATTTGGAAATGTTTTGGAGATTGCTAGAAGAATATGGTGTCAAAGGAGATGGCCTGGGCTTGAGCTGAAACATCCCATAAACATGGTCTTGAATCATGTGCTTCAGCTCCAGACCACCCGTACCCCCAGTGTGTGCCATGCATTTGATTGTGTCAACTGGCTACCTACAGTATCAAACTTTCAAAATGTGTCCCAGAACTGGAGACATGCTTTATATCCTATGTTTTGCCTCACTGAATTATGACAACAATTGTTTGACAAAATAGTGTTTAATTAATCAGATTTGTGCTCCATTCTAAATATTGCTAGTTGTGTTATTGGCCTATATGCGTGTACTGGTGAAACACAATATGTTGTTCTCTGTTGTCCTATTTCTGACTCCGCTCTATGATCTTGTCACACATATGAGCAGTTGGGTGCAACTTGTACATGAATTTGTAGTAGTCGCGAGTTATATTGGTTGTCTTCTCGTAGAATTTGCATTTTTTGCTATTGTGACATCCACGAACTTTGGAATACACTCTACGGTAGTCATTCATCTTCTTTCGTATCTTCTTGCAATAGCTAGCAATCACTTTGTGAGTGGTTTTCTTGCAGGCATGCTTTACCTTCCTGTGCTTGTGCCGGAGACTGTAGTACTTCTTCCGTAAGTGGTAGTATTTCTTCAAGAGTGAGGGATACCGTTTGTAATATTTGGTATGACCAATGTGCCTCAGCAGCTTTTTGCCCTTCCTGCGTATCTTTCTGATGATCTTGGCAGGGAACTTTCGTACAAGCTTTCTCACTGGAAGGTGTCTAATGAGCCTTCTCATGGGGAGCATCTTTAGGATCTTGTGTATATTGTGTGGTCTGCGCTTGTGGTGTATGTGTCTCTTGTGATGGCCGGGCTTGTGGTGCCTGCGTCTCTTGTGATGGCCATGCTTGTGGTGTCTGCGTTTCTTGTGATGGCTGTGCTTGTGGTGTTTATGACCCGAATGCCACCCTCGTGAATGAACCAATTGATCACCAGGTGACCTTCCTTCCATGCCTGCTGCTGTTACCTGTTGTACAATATTTCCATTGGATCCAGAGGCAGCCACTGCCCCATTCTTGTCAACATTTTGATTTGTCTTGTCTTGGTTTCCATCATCACGTGACTCTTCATTGGTCAATGTTTCAGCAAAGCGTAAAAGCCTTTCAAGGTAAGACTCATCCTCATTGTCTGTATCGCTTGATTCCATTGTACCTACAGATGCTCTGATGTTATCTTCAGTGTTGTCTGCTCCTTCCATTTCTGACATGAACCTAATAGAATCATCATTACCGTCTTCCAAGTACTTCTCATCAGACCCTACATCATCAGCATCATCTGTTTGCACCAAATCTAGAAACTGTCTGAGTACATCATCAGTCTGTTCCTTCTCGTCCATAGCTTTCATTAACTGAAGGAAGTCATCTTCTGTGCCTGCGAAGTCAAACTGGCTGTTTTTGTCATCGAGACTCGTTTCTTTGACATCCTGATCAAGTATGTCTGCAAGTTGATTGCTGATTGATTTCTGCATTTCTCCATTGGTCATCATGTTCACATTGTTTAATCTACCTTTATATTCACCATCCTCCATTTCACTTTCATCTTCAGAAACATCTTCATCACTCAAAGCACTTAATTTGTTTCTGTGCTCGTCGTGGTTCTCGTGCAACTGATCATTAAGTAGCTCCTCTGAGTTATCATCAAAGTCATCACCATTCATTTCCTGTAGTTCGCGATCAAAGTTATCCCAGGCATCATCATTGCTCATTTGTTCAGTGTTGTCATCAAAGTCAGATAGGTCTTGATCACCCAAAGTGTTATCACTGTGGATTTCCTCTCTATCTTTGTTTTCAGCCATAGTAACATCATTTTCACCTTTCAGTAAATTCACGAATGCTTCATCATCGTTCTTGGCATTTAGAATGCTGTTAATGTAATCCTGTGTGGTGTCCCTCTCTTCCTCCCGAGAGACATCATTCTCTACAGATGCAAAGGTATTTTCAATGAATTATAGCATTTTTGAGAGTGAAACCAATAAACTGCAATTGTGGAACTGTATACAATTGCTACTATGTGTTTTCTCAGACCTTCATTGTCTGTCTCGGCTATTTCTGCGTCTTCCAGTTCATTTGAAAATTCATCCAAGGCACTCTCCAGTTCCTGATTCCTCTTCAACTCTACACTTTCAGTGGCAAGAACTGTCACCAAGCACAGAGAAAGGACAAGCAACTTCATACTGCCTGAGCACCAGAGAAGTGGCAATGACTGTTCTGCCGTCTATTTATGGAATGTCAATGAATGTACAAGAGTACCACGGATGAAGGTAGGTGTGTCATTGCTGACTGAATTGTGTATTAGATTGGTGTGCATTGTGTGGAGACATTTGTATAAGGAATTGCCACTTTTCGCACTGATAAAGTCATGGTGTTATCATTCCTGAAATGCATTCAGTAGGGCATTATGTAGTGAATGGTATTCAGGAAAGCCATTTTGAACACCTAGACTGTGCAAGCAGATTTTATCTATTCACTCGAGTGTAGGCATGGTAACAATGATATGCTTAGTAGTTTGACTGGGGATGGTTTGCCTTTCTTTTCATTCATCATTGACAGACGCATTCATGACCGGGAATGCCAGTAGTTTGATTATTGGTGATTAGGAAGTATTAAGAGCATCAACACGTTGGTACATTCGGCAGTTCTCCAACAGTTAACACATGTCAATCAATCAATCAATCAATCAATCAATGAAGGATACATATCTCCAGTTTCTGAAGGTCATCCCTAAGACAAGCTGACTTAAGACAACATATATTATATCAGTCTGAACATTACATACCAGTTCATAAATCACTTAAAATTATCACTCCATCTCATCCTTGGTCTACCTCTCGGCCTCCTTCCTTCCATCTCTCCTACATACACCTTCTTTGTCACTCATGTGCAGTTCTCCATCAACACATGTATGTACCACATTTCTGAGAGGTTTAATTATGCCTGCTCCAGGGTAAAGCATTCTTGTAAGCTTGGCTACTCACTACAATTGCGTTAAGCTTTTCTAGCCATAACTGAAATGAGCATGCTCACGCCACCAAAGGTGACCTTCCATAGGTACAGCAAACCTTGACAGTGTACCCTTCTGTGGATTGCGTACAATGGAATTTATGGTGGGAGCAGGACAGACAAGTCAGGTAACATAAAAATTATCCATCGTAGTTTCAGGAATCCACATGCTGAACTTTCTAGCGATTGAGTGATAAATTTCAGCAGCAGTAACTTAGCCATCCTCATCCAGCGTCCTGCTCATGTACGTATGCTGTGATTTTGTTTGTGCTGGTTGATGTATGCATCACATGCACCAGTCTTCCAAGCCCACTCTCTTTTAAGATGCAGTGTTGCATAGTCTGTGACCTTGGCTAGCTCTCTTATGCAATGAACGTCAGTGTATTACCTTGCTACCACAGACCAATGATCCTTTTGTGGGCATAAGCCTCAGTCAGTGAGGCATGATCCACCAACCAGAAGGAGCAGGAAATGCAGAGACTGCTGTAAATTACTCTTTAATCAATGTAATGCAAATCTATACTTTCAGAAATGGACACATGAGTGCTCACATGGCACAGAACGCCATGCACATTACTTGTAATCACCACTGTACAATATGCATATGCTCAAATAACTGCAGAAACTTAATACAAGTACAGTCACTTACGTGTTCTACACACCATGTGCCTACTGTGTTGCCATTATTAATGACAGGATGTCAGTGTATGGGGAAGGTAGTTAACTAATGGTACACTGCAAGAACACTTCATGGTAGTACTGAATTATCCTTTGTTCTGCTTGATCAGTCTACTACACATAATGGCAGTTGGCCTCATCTTGTACATGAAAGTGTAGTAGCTGCGAGTTGTAGTAGTTGTTTTCTCAAAAAATTTGCATTTTTTGCTATCCCGACATCCACGAACCTTGGAATGTACTTTGTGGTAATCATTCATCTTCTTATGTACTTTTCTACAGTAATCAGAGACAGCTTTGAGTGCTGTCTTTTTGCAGCCTTTCAGTACCTTCTTACATTTGCTCATCAGACTGTAATATCTCTTTCGTAAGCGGTAGTACTTCTTTAGCATTGAACGATATTTCTTGTAATAGAATTTATGTGCAAGCATCTTCCAGAATAGTTTACCCTTTTTATGAGTCGTACCGTGTCCTGTGTGAGGCTTCTTATGGTGCCTTCCTTTTCTTTTGTGAATAGTAGCATTTGACGACACTGTGGACTTAGCCTGAAGGGTATCTGTATGGTCACCTTCTTTTGCTTGCAGGGAATCCACTTCAGAATGTATAGGACTCTGTTTGAATAGTCTTTGAGCAAGATCTAGAAGGCTGTCTAGTTCTGAGTCTTCCTCACCATCATCTATGTCACTTGATTCTATCATATCAAGAAATTCACTAAAATTGTCATCTGTAGTGTCATCACTGTCTTCCATTTCGGACATTATCTTAGTATAATCTTCATCTCTCATTTGGAAGTGATTGCGCTCAGACCTTGCATCATCTACATCACTAGTTTGTATGAAGTCAATGAAATCTTGGAAGTTACCATCAGTGCTATCCTTTTCATCTACAGCTTTCATCATCTTAAGATAGTGATCTGTTTCAGAGTCGTCACTTTTGTCAGGAATATCAGACTTGTCATCATCTAGACTCATGTCTTCCATTTCATTTCTATCAAGACCTGCTGATTGATCTTCCCCTTGTGACTCCTGGATATGAGCTGTACTATCGTCGTCTTCAGTAGCGTCAGAGTTAGAGCCATCACTCATTGCATGCACTTCGTTGCCAGATGCGCTAGCCGTACTGAATACCTGGCTTTCTTTCAACTCATCAAGTGGGTGTTCATTGTCAAAGTCACCATCATGCATTTCTTGTACATCAGTACCGAAAAGGTCATCCCAGTCAGCATTGCCTTCTGCATCCACAATCTCATCGCCATCAGCAAGTGCTTGAGCATCCAATAGCCAATTGAAGAAATTTTCCTCGAAGTTGCCATCATTGTTTTCACCAGTGTGACTCTCAATTGAATCAGCAAATGGCTTGTCTGCGGAATTGCCCTGTACAGAGCCAGTGCCTCCATTTGCATTGCTTTCTCCAACAAGTTTGTTAACTGCAGCATTAGGAAGGAAATGTTGATATAAGTATAAAACTACTAGACTCCCAAAACTACAAGCACGATTAATCCACATTTGTTACATCCAAAAGACTAATCACCAACCTTCTTTTCTTTCTTCATCTATGTTTGCCTCTTCGGCTGTTGTAAGGGTATTAGACAGATCATCCAGTACTTTCTCTAGTTCCTGTTTTCTTGCAAAATCCTCACCAGTAGTAACAAGAACTGCCACACAGCACAACGCGAGAACAAACAGCCTCATACTTGCTGTGTGCCAAAGATGTGATGGTTACTCTTGCTGAAGTGTAAAATACAGAGGTGTTTTCCCACTGGCTGCCACATATAGAAGTGGGTATACAATGGTGTGAATTGCATGTTAAGGGCACTCTCTATTCATCTGTTTTCCTGCTCTGTGTGTATGCTACCATCGAATACAGTGGTGTACATAACCACTCTTTAGTAGTGATCACCCTAGGGCTTGTAAACGCTGCCAGGAATGTTGTGATGATTTACTGTGGTATAATGTCTGCAAAATAATTTAATGTGTGAAACATTACAAACAGATTGAAGAAGAGGTAGGAAGTTGTGCAGTGATTCTTCGAATGCTTCAATTGTACATATGAAGACTTCATTTGTATGTGCTCAGTGGCAATAAAATGGCACTGTGTACTTTGAGTTGAACCTTGAGTCTTCTTGCAAATCTGCAGATCCTTCATTAGTACCGCATTTGCACTACGCTGGTACAGTATGGTATGGTATGATACGGTACGGTTTGGTATGGTACGATAGTTCGAACCGTTTGCACGTGTAGCAACGAATGACAGGGACAGCACTAGTGTTGGGCGAACCGAATGGATAGCAATGACCGACCAGCTCACTTTCAGCTTGCTTGGCATCGTCATCTATTGTTTAGCCTTTTATAGAGCCCTTGAGACATCTGTGCGTAGTCAGGCAAAGTTGGTTCACGAGTGCGCCTGTATAGCACAGCAAGCAGTGGTACAAGGGAGAAGCGGACCAAGATATTCCGAAAGGGTATGGTTTGGTACAGTATGTTGACATTCGCCATTTTTCCATACTGTACCGAACCGGACCGTTCCAGAATATTGCGCTAGTGTAGAATGGGGTATAAGTGTCTGCACATGCATCTATCCTGAAATGACCTTGGATGATTTCTGGTTGAGTGTAACTTTATCTTGC
This sequence comes from Ianthella basta, assembly GCA_964019415.1. Classification (NCBI taxonomy): domain Eukaryota; kingdom Metazoa; phylum Porifera; class Demospongiae; order Verongiida; family Ianthellidae; genus Ianthella; species Ianthella basta. The sequence continues at coordinate 9,988,848 of OZ025869.1, forward strand.
TGCATGCAGTTTAGCGGAATACCTACATGGTGGGTCCATGGAAATAGTAATTTTCTAGTGACAAGTACCATAACCTTCCAGCATTCCTGGACCAATTATGTACAAATTGATGCAAACCTAAACGTGAGTCATGGTAGTATGCATAGGTGATGATAAGGAAAGAGCTTTACAGGAGATGTGGTCCTTGGAACTTGTGATAGGACAAATTATGACAGTTGTGTACAGGTTCTTCTGGGTGTATGTTTAAGGGTGGTGTACAGCATGTGCACATTTAGTCACTACTGGTGTTGTATTCAAGATGTATAGCAGTGCTTTGAATGGTTTACAAGGAAACCTACCCATGGCTTGAAGGAAGTAGGATGTGTGTGTTCACTTGTATTGTGTTGCTCTACAATAGCTCATTGTTCCTATTGGGTGCTGAATGGGGGACCTCAGTTGAATAGGAAATAGTATTGGCATTGAGCTCGTAACGTTTTCCTATTATTATAAGCCATGGTACATTTAGGCTTGGCTGGCTCAAGAAATGATTCAGGAAAGTCCATGCAACACTAGCCGAATTTTAAGCATCGAAGGGGCAAGATTATTGTGTGTGTGTGCATGCAGGAGAGAACTAATGCATGCATGAATGTATACAAGGTGGCCAAATACATGCATTTATTGTAAAATATATAGTGGCAATGTTAACCTGGTATCATGAGTGTGTAAGTGAGAGGTTTGAGGTGACTACTGATAGATGTCCAAAGGTTTGTGCCTCAGTCATAATGACGATCTGTTCTTTGGCATCTCAGATGTAGTCAGATATTAAAGTACAAATCATTAAAATTCAGTCCATAATGCAATTCCAGTTGCAGTTTCAAAGTGTAACAGCAAACATGCTGGAGATTGCAATATTTCCTACTTTTTCAAATTCATGCTTCTGCCGAGCATCAATAGCTAATACTTCAACAATACTGACCAGATTCTGCTGCTTTAGTGCTTTAGTGCCTAATCCAGCAGGGTGTGTGTGCATTAGAGACATGCTCGTACTGTAGCACATCAACTGTGCACTTTGGGCTGAAGTAAGCAGAAACCTGTACCTGAATAATAATCTATTATATGCGAAATGTGGAACTTGCATGCTGCACCCAGTTGCCAAGTTATATTGGCATGCATAAAAAGATACTTCCACCCCACATTTCAGCACTTCTTGCCAATTTCCATAGGCTAATGGCAAAAGAGTAGGAATTCTCCCTTTCACATAGTTTGAACTTTGTATTGTGCCATTTCCTGTCTCTGTGCATGGGCTTTGGCTAATAGTGAGCAAGATGGTGATGATAGGTGGTGGCCAAAGAGAGCAGTGTTTGACACTTGAACAAACTGGACTGCATATCTTCCTGACATTTTGACCACGAGGGTCTTCATCAGTTACAAAACCAGTTTTGTAACTGATGAAGACCCTCGTGGTCGAAACGTTTTACTTGAACTTTCCTTTTTAGCTACGTGAATGCTCATCAACGCCTCATAAACCTCATATGGTAAGTTTGGGAAAGCACAGACAAGAGGCTGGCATCATTCAATGCACACAGTAACTAATTTATCCATGTGGGATAAATTCATAGATAAGCCTATAAAAAGTTACAGGAAGAAACCAACAACTCCTGATTCATTTGAAATTCCTGAGCCATATAACTCTTGATAATAGTACTGCATAGCATTATTCCACATAGTAAGGCAAGACATTTGCTTTAACAATTCTTTGTACCCATTCATCATGTGTACAGACGTTTTTCTCAAAGATTGTCATGTAAAGCTTTTCTGAATGCAGTAGCCAATAGACTTAGAGCATGTGAGTGTATGTTGTGGCGTTTGGCAATTTCAAATGCTTTGATGAAACTTGTATGTTGTACTTGTATTCTTTCTTTTGCTCTGAAGTGTTTAGCTACCTGATACCATGTTTAAGAGAATTCATTCGCTTGCTGAAGTGAATGCTGAAAGTGTTCACTATGGTGTTACATTACATAAGGCGTGTTCCACTTTCTGTCATGCAATGGTAGTTTGTATAACTATGCTGTCATGCTATGCGAATACACATGACTACATATAGGACCATGGCCCCACAGACCTGTCACTCTAGGCTAAAATGGTGATCTACTGATATTATGCTGTGTTTGCACGACTGTTACAGTTAAACTACTGCCCCTTGAAGGCATTGCATTCTTACTCTTACACGTCATCAATTTCTGCACTTCCTATGTGCTTCGCCTTTCCCTCTACCATCACTGTGCATACAGTCTTCAAGATGGAATCCTATGCACCCACGTTAAGCATCCTTATATAGGAAACTGTTAGAAGTATGCATTATGTGTTACTAATACACTTACACACTATGGATAGTATTTGATAACACAATTGCAATACATTTTGTTAACCTTGATAATACTGTTGGGGAAGCTGGTAACCCCAATTGTACTGGAGGGGTGGTCGGTAACCCTGTAAATACTGTGGAAGTGTAGCAGCTGTTTGATAATTTTCACCTGGCGGTAGTCTGTTTTGATAGTATGGCAGCGGCATACCTTCTTCCCTATCTCTACCTCCACCGAACCTACTATTACCTCCATAGTCACCTTCACCTCTGCCATTAACTTCGCCACCACCTTCACTACTATCTCCACCAAAGCCACCTCCACCTCCTACATCTCCACCAAAGCACCTCCACCTCCTACATCTCCACCAGAGCTACCTCCACCTCCTACATCTCCACCAAAGCTACCTCCACCTCCTACATCTCCACCAAAGCTACCTCCACCTCCTACATCTCCACCAGAGCTACCTCCACCTCCTACATCTCCACCAAAGCTACCTCCACCTCCTACATCTCCACCAAAGCTACCTCCACCTCCTACATCTCCACCAGAGCTACCTCCTACTTCTCCTCCTCCTCCACCTCCTAAGCTACCAACCAGACCACCCAAGAGCTGGCTGCCAAGACCTCCACCTTCTCCTCCTCCTGGTATAATGTTCATTAGTCCACCCATTATTGCTTTACCAGGGCTCTGACCATTGATCAGACCTGTTACCGTACTTAGTGCAGCGCCAGTTATCGTTGGTGGAACGCCAAGATCCTCCAGGGCACCTTCAATTAGCATTTTACCAATTGGTGAATTTGCGACCTTTAATACTACTTTTCCAACTTTTTTAACTCCTTTCCAGACAGCTTTACCAACCTTTTCAACAGTTTTCCATGCCTTTTTAGCCACAGATTTAGCAACTGACATCATTTTCTTTCCAACTGCTTTAATGCCATGGATTGCACTTTTACCTACTTTTTTCACTGTGTGTACTACTTTTCTGCCAAGTTGCCATGCCTTCTTGCCTGCTTTCTTTATACCGTGCCATACCTTATGCCCAACACCTTTGACACCATGCCATATCTTATGTCCTACTTTCTTTGCTGTGTGATAGATCTTCTTACCAGCTTTCTTTATTCCTTTCACGGCCTTTTTGAAAGTATGAGACAGCTTTTTAAATATACCCCACTGTGCTTTAACTCTTGCTTGTGGTTTCTTGACTGTTGCCAGTTTCTGCCTTCGAGCACCAAATTCAGTCTGCTGCGAATGTGTAGATACAGCTCTCCTTGTAGTTCTTTCAACATTGTTGTTTCTCTGTGGGCTGTACACTTTAACTCTTTTGGTTAGGCTGTATAATTCCTTGAGTATGTTGTCAAGTCCATCATCCTGTCTGTGCACATCCACTGAAAGGTCATCCATGCCATCTTTAAAATCACTGACTCCTATTTCAAAATGGCAAGGAGGACCATATAGTTAGAGGGAGTACATTCGAGTGATTACAAATAGTCATGTATTATTATAAGTGCACAGTCAGTGCTGACTAAAGTAATAATGTGCTGAAGCAGAGTATTTGCAGTGATATGACTAAGTAGATGCATGATTAACACTCTGTAGCATGTACCATTGCATGTATTCAAAAATGTTTGCGGAAGGTGTCAGAATAGCAACATTCCTGCACTACATTTGAGATTTCAAAGGGCTTGTTGAACAGCTCACAGTAATGGTGACAGAAACCGAGTTCCAGTATGTTTAGCTTCTGGGCAACTCTGATGTATTTTTTGCTGTCAATTTTCCAAATGGTTTCTTTTACGTGATGCTGCATGCTGCGTATTTGACTGCAGTGTGTATTTGCAATAAATTAGAAGCAACATTGTGAAGTCACTAACCTTTGCTGGCGTATAACTGTTGAGTTTTTTTGAGGTAGTTTCCTGATCTGGCTTGTCCACAGTTAGCCTCTCCTGTTTCCAGGTGGCAACACAAGAGAAATGCGTTAAAGAACAGAAGTGTCTTTAAGAACCTCATCTTTGTGTCCAAATCTCAGTATTAACAGACTAATGTTGCCTTCTTTTATTGAGCAGAGTACCTTTCTGCAATAGCTCACAACTCTTTGCTAATGTAAATTGGTAGCACTATTTCCTGTCTGTTGTAACAAGACTCATGCATCTCTGAATAGGTAATGAAATTACCTCTGAAGCACAACTAGTGTTCATCCGAGAGATTTCCCATATCACCATCTATTCTCTAGGCATGGGCTAGTTGTTATTCTGGATACTTCCTCATAACACAATGCTGTAGAAGATATCACCTTGGCTTGCAATAGATATGCAATGGATTGGATATGAAATCTGAGTGTTCACAACCTCATGGCTCTTACCGTCATAAACATTTCTTCATGTTACATGCAGAGTTGACTTGGTAGATGGTACTTATCCAGGTGCTACTGCTGTATTTGTACGTATTTGTATCTTCCAAATCTTACTATGTACTTTATTTTTCTGCATGCTCATTGGAGTTACCGAGGCACTTGCAAATTTTAGATGTTTTTTTCATCTATAGCCATCTTCATTGCCACCTTTCACTTCTTCCCCTCCCATCTACACTTTTGAGGAAAGCCATTGAGCTGACAAGGGACATGTTGTGGACATCATATTTTTGGAATCCTGTTCTCCCAGTTGCTGGGCCCTGTAGACATGTTGTATCATTAACTGTTTGTTGGCTTCCTGTGATGCTTTGGTAGAGGGTATCGTCAATCTTTGGTTTCACTGTGCTCTATAGCAGACGCTCCACTTGTCATATGTTGCACCAGACATCATTTTCAGTTTAAGGTATTACTGTACAATGAGCAGGTGCCCACCTCCATTGACATGGGTCTTTGCTCTTCAAGCTTGCATCTGCTGCTCCCAAAATAGCATTTTAAGACTTGTAGTACATACTTAGAATTGACCATTATGTCTGCCAGATTCTGATCCATCTCCGGATACACTGAGATACTCTCTCAGCGACACACCTCAAGCTGTGCACTGAGGGAGGCAATCTTCCACCTGCTGAGGCAGCCAATTTCTATAGCTCCTTGGGTGTAGCCAGGTGAACGTTTGCTGTGCATGATGTTGAACCTGAGTCTTCCTTGCTGCTTGTGCAACATCTTTTAATTTTTTTGCAGCTGTGACTATGAATACCTTAGCTGGAACAAGTGGCATACAGTCCTCACCTCTCAATGTTTGTGTTTGCAAGCATTTAGCCATAATTGACAGGTATTGGGATGCTATTAACATAAGCATGATGCTCCTTTGCTGCATTTGGAGTACTCTCTATTTAATGACAATGCATATGTATATTAATGGTACATTCTTGAGAGCTGAAGCAGTGTTTAAGTGCCTCATCTGGTGTGCTTTCAATCAGGAGCTTGCCTATATTGTGATGCTTGTAGTACAGCATAGGAAGGCTTAGGTCTCTGTACAGATTTCACTAGCATTGCTGATTTGTGGTGGATTGTTCATGAAGGCAAATAGGTAAGGTGCCAACCACTTGCTGAACAGAAGGCATCCAGTGAACCTGTTTCAATTAATAGTGTAATACACATATTCATATTGATACATGTCTTGAAGCCGTCATTGGGGAGATATCAAACGGAAAAGGCAGATCAAACTTACAGTGGTATCATGTACTACCTGCATCATCTTTGCACAGTGTTCTCTTGTTAGCTTTCACATTTGCATTCCCATTGTGTAGCCGCTGTTGTGAATCTGTATGCTGCTGGATAGCATTTGCTTTGGGCAGGCTTTGAATAGTCCAGTCCCGCTCTCCTCGACCCACCTTCTTCTAGTCCCACACTCTACTACTCATTCTCTTTCTCTACCCGTATATCCAGCCCTGTTCTCCTCCACCTACTCCCCCTACTCCTCCTCCTCCTCCTCCTTCTCCTTTACCCCCTTCAGCTGACTGCATGTATAACTGTACATGTGTCCATTCTAGGTGCATGTGTAACTGTACATGTGCCCATTCTAGGTGGGTGTATATTTTACTGTACACGTCCACTCTATACATACATAAATGAGTGCATGTGCATTGCATGCACTTTTGGCATGAATATATCTGGTTACCCCATGTCAGCTCTGTGGCTACATGTGCACAGTTCTTGCTTCACGTTGGTCCATAGCATACTGTTATTGGCTCATCTCGTTTGCTTGCGTTGGTTTCAGGTAGGATGGTGACAATGCTACTGGCTACTTTGTGGATGAGAGTGCTGAAGTCATGACCAGATAACGTGCTTTGTAGGTAGTATGGATGCTATGTAAGTACACATAGTACACACAGAAACTGCTATACACGCTTACATTGTTATGCACATACATTAGCGAATGCTCAACAGAAGACTGTACTGAAATAGTCTGAAGCAGCGAGTGTAGGGATTCGAATACTGCTTGCTGAGGTGCCACCAGCCTATAGTTCATTCGCAGAATTGTAACTGTTGCACTTTAACTTGTTTAAATTTGACTTACATTTTGTAACTGCATTCTCGCCTAATGATCAACACCCAAAGTATTGCCACTATGACAACAGATTAACTTGTATATACTTATAGGTGCTTGTGTTAGAAATGTTGACTATCTCTACGGTATATCATATCCATACTCAGTGGTGTGACCGGCTGTTAGTCATCTTTTCTCCTCCAGTCAGCTTGGTGTCTCTCCCCTATCTCATCCAGACCAGCCATCTCAGCCCCAAATCCTCTAGTCTGATCAGGTGGCCCAGACTTCAATCCTCCGAACTGATCAGACTGCCCAGACACCATTCTTTCATTCTGACCAGCTATTTCAGGGACCATTCCTTCATACTGACCAGACATTGTTCCTCCGGTCTGACCAGGCATCATTCCCTCAGTCTGACCAGGCATCATTCCCTCAGTCTGACCAGGCATCATTCCCTCAGTCTGACCAGGCATCATTCCTCCAGCCTGACCAGGCATCATTCCTCCAACCTGACCAGGCATTATTCCTCCAACCTGACCAGGCATTATTCCTCCAACCTGACCAGGCATCATTCCTCCAACCTGACCAGGCATCATTCTTCCAGCCTGACCAGGCATCATTCCTCCAACCTGACCAGGCATCATTCCTCCAGCCTGACCAGGCATCATTCCTCCAACCTGACCAGGCATCATTCCTCCAACCTGGCCAGGCATCATTCCTCCAACCTGACCAGGCATCATTCCTCCAACCTGACCAGGCATCATTCCTCCAACCTGACCAGGCATCATTCCTCCAACCTGACCAGGCATCATTCCTCCAGCCTGACCAGGCATCATTCCTCCAACCTGACCAGGCATCATTCCTCCAACCTGACCAGGCATCATTCCTCCAACCTGACCAGGCATCATTCCTCCAGCCTGACCAGGCATCATTCCTCCAACCTGACCAGGCATCATTCCTCCAACCTGACCAGGCATCATTCCTCCAGTCTGACTCATTGCACTATAAGCCTTGCCCGTTATTGCTGCCCAAGGAGATCCACTGAACATCTGAAGGACCTGTGGATGTATTCCAGCCTGTTCCAAAAGCATCTGACCATAAGGGCTACGAGCAAGCTCAGCAACGTTTCTCACAGTATGCCCAATGTAGCGTTTGGCTGAATTCACCGCGCGGTTTCCTAACTTTCTCACATTCTTGATGGCCTTTCCAGCATACCTCACATGTTGGCTGAGCTTACCGAATCTTTGCCTGACCCCATGATTCAGCTTACTACCAACCCCCTTCAATTTATGAAAAGCACCTCTGAGATTTCCTGTAGGATTACGCCTTCTCAAACCTCCTGCCACTTTGCTAAAGAGCCCACTAAACATAGATTGGTCCCTTACAGTGTTACTCTTATGCTTCTTGTTCATACCATCGTGGAAAGACAGTGCTACAACACCATCTCTGTCACCATCATCTGACATTATCTTTAGGAGATCGTGGGTATTAATCCTGTTATCATTGGCTTCTGCAATCAACCTCAGCATATCAATGCTATAGTCATCAACAGCTTTATCAAGGCCACTATCATCTATGGCCATAGACAAAGCAATATCATCCATGTTGGGATCATCATGGTTAACATCAGAGTCAGAATCTTCCATCAAATGCATTGAGATGTTACTGTCATCCTCTTCCTTGACAGCAGCATCATCATCCCATTCATTTTCATCATCCATCACATCTGCAATACTATCACTGTCATCGTCATCATCATCATCATAATCATCACCATCATCATCATCACTGCCATCAGCCATCAAGTAAACTAATTCTTCCAGAGCATCATCCAAGTCTCTGTCATCTTCAGAATTGTCGGCACTGTTCATCATCTCAAGGAATCTGTCCTCATTGCCATTGCCTATATGTACAAGCATATCAGTGTCCTCTATACCTGGGTCATTCCAGACAGACTCAAAGCCATCATCGCCCATTGCGTCCAAACTGTTATTGGGGTCTTCATTTCCACTATCCAAGCCACCTTCACTGAAATCTACAGTTGCTTGTGAGTCTGCATCCATATCGGAGTCCTCTACACCTGGGTCATTCCACACAGACTCAAAATCCTTATCACCCATTGTCTCTACATTGCCATTCTGGTCTTCATTCCCACTGTCCAAATCATCTTCACTGAAATCTGAAATTTCTTGTGAGTCTGTGTCCATATCAGAGTCCTCCACACCTGGGTCATTCCACACAGACTCAAAATCATCATCACCCATTGGCTGTACATTGTCATTCTGGTCTTCATTCCTACTGTCCAAATCATCTTCACTGAAATCTACAAGTTCTTGTGAGTCTGCGTCCATATCAGAGTCCTCCACACCTGGGTCATTCCACACAGACTCAAAATCATCATCATCACCCATTGGCTGTACATTGCCATTCTGGTCTTCATGCCTACTGTCCAAATCATCTTCACTGAAATCTACAATTTCTTGTGAGTCTGCGTCCATATCAGAGTCCTCAACACCTGGGTCATTCCACACAGACTCAAAATCATCATCACCCATTGTTTCCAGATGTGCACTATGGTCTATTTTTCCGACATCCATACCACCCACCATTGCCTCCATATCATCCAAAGAGTCCTCGATGACATTTGCATTTTCTTGTGATTCTGCTTCTGGATCAGTTTCCTGCACATCTTGGTCATTCCACACAGGGTGAAAGTCATCGTCACCCGTCATCATTTCTAGGTATTCATCTTGGTCTTCACTTGGATTGTCCAAAGTGTCTCCTGAGATGTCTGAATCTTCCTGAAATTCTGCATCTGAAAGACTGTCTTGAGCATTTGGGTCATTAGCCACAGACACAGGATCATTTGCACCCATCTCTAGATTGTCCAAAGTATCATCAACGTCTTCTGCTTCTTGTGTTTCTGTATCTGAACCAGTGTCCTGCACATCTTGGTCATTCCACGCAGAGTCATCACCGTTCAGCTCCACATAATGGTTCTGATCATTATCTGGACTATCCAGATTGTCCTCAATATGTCCTTGTGAAGTTACATCCAGACCAGTGTTCTGCGGCGCACTCGAGATAGGCTCATAATCATCATTCATCATATGAAGATTGTCTTCATCGTCTACAAAGCCATCAGTTAGGTCTGCATTGACATCCTGCACACTTGGGACATCCCATGCAGACTCTACATCATCATCCGTCATCTCAGCAAATCTGTCTTCTTCACTGCCACTACCATAGTTTGGATTTCCTTCCAAGTTAGTATGCACTTCATTGTCTTGCGTACCTATACTATTCCAAACAGATTCAAAGTCATCATATCCAGTTTCACTGTCATCTTGAGTATCTGTGGATGAAGGTAAATTAATATTATTAGGTTTATTCAGTATTATCCTAGTCTGTTCATAAGCATCATAGTTTTGTGACGAGTACTTGTCATTGTCACACCACTAAAAACGAAGTTTAGTAATCATTAAATGCTTACATTGATTGGGTGAGTGAATTCCAGATGTGTCATCCCGTTCTTCTGGAAGTGCACCATATCCTTCGTCTTGGCCATCTGGAGATGCACCACCGGCAAAATAATGATACTCAGCACATATATAGAAAACTTAAGTGCAATTAGCGTTGCCACAGGCAACACGGGGTCACATTACTAACTAACTTATCAGAGAGTACGATAGTACTCTCTATGTAGGGATGGTAAAGCGTGTTTCGAATTCACAATACATTGGCATAGGGACGAAATCGCGAAAAGCGTCGAAAACTGCCAAAACGAGGCTTCGTAGGGCTAAATACAAAATATTCATACACTAAACTGACCTGGAAGGCAAGCGAACGTGGTCTGTCGGCGAGAAAATGACACTCAAAAACATCCATTTTCTTCTTCATATACTTCTTCTTCTTCATATTCTTCTTCGCCAGCTGTAGCTGACGAACAGAATTAGCTATCAAACTAATTCGTACGCGAAACTACTGAAAATTAACCGAGCTGTATTCTTTCGGAGTATAGTCATTGAAAGCGTATTGTTCACACATTGAGGTTACCGAGTCTTTCGGGAGACGTTGCTACGCGCAAGACGCCATTTTATGATGACGTTGAAGAACGGCAGTTTTCCGCCTACTGTTCCTTCAGTTTCTGTCCAAAAGCTAGCCAAAACCGTCAGGAGGCCGTTTCAGGTGTATACTAGACAAGGGCTTAGGCCAAAGTTAGCTTGCGCGTCGTTTCAAAAGGTCATCCCGTGGACCCGCCATTTTTAATTAGTACTCGGCAAACTACCGGTCACTGTTTCTAAGCTCTTAGGTGGGCTGGCGCGGAAGCTAGGAGATAGCTGACACCTCGAGCTCCAGGATTACAGAAATAAGGTCCTATACTGTAACCTGCATGGATGTCCTCTAGTGGCACTTAGCATGTGCAGCTTGCACACCATAAAAAGCACAGAAACTAGAAATAATAAACATTTTCTACAAAAATAGCAAGGATGTAGGGATGGCACAAAAAGTACAGAAACAAGTAAAGGCTGTTACACAGTGGAGCATTAACCATTGTCCCTACATTCAAGGGTGTAGGACTATAAGGTGCGACATTCTTGCATGTAGGGACCATGGTTAATGCTCCACTGTGTAACAGCCTTTACTTGTTTCTGTACTTTTTGTGCCATCCCTATGTCCTTGCTATTTTTGTAGAAAATTTTTATTATTTCTAGTTATTAGTGGAGAGACACCAATCAGTGCCCTCTACTTTCTATCTTGTACCTCAACACAAGTACATTTCTAAACTGTTGTGTTTGAATTCCTACATTTGGTAAAGTCCTGTTGTATATCCAACAGCACCTCCTGACAGCCAATACTGTGCAGTACACATGCACATCATGCAATCACATCACATCAGTTTATAGCATGTGATGCAGGTAGCATTAGCTGGCACGAGATATAGGGCTAATACATAGCTATTAGAATCAATATGAAAATATTGTACCTTGCTCTTCTAGTTCAGCCGGTCTGGTATCTTCTGATGTTTTATCAAGATCTTTAGCTAGTTCATCAGCCAGCTTTCGAATCAGGTAGATCTCTTTATCCCTCAGAGCCGCAGAATTGGCACTGGAAGCAAGCGTAACTACCATGACCAGCATGCACTGAAGTCTTATCATTCTTGACATCCTATGAAAGACCTCTGAAGAACACAAACACACTGCAACTGAACTCAATTTATGGAAAAGCCGTGGTGATACCAGTGTGATTCTGCGTATGTGACAATGTGCACAATGAAATAATCTACTTGTTATGAGGCAATCAAACTGTCTGTGGTGTATAATTGTAACGTGAAATGAATGCCTAACTACAGGACGCTTACAACACAACACTTGGTTGGAGAGTAGGTGCTCTGACATATCTGTCGTACTACTGGAATGACAGTGAGCTGTGTCCCTTCTAATTTCTCAATGCAAAATGGCGTCTTGCTGGATTGCTGGAAGCACTGCCAGCTATCAATTCACATCCTTTACATGATGGACATCTTGGTTTATTGCATGTTTGCCTGGACTAATATTAGAGACTTTTGTTAATGTTCTGTGTAAACATTTGACAGGTAATGCAAAATTCATCACATAATAGCACTCCAGAGGTAACACCTCACTGCTTGCAAGCCTGATGTGGAGTCAAGCCCTTGGCTTCGAAGAAAGTCTTTCGTTTCTCTTGTTGTCAATGACAATTGATGAGTACAAACGGGAAGACTGATATCTTGTTTGAATTTTTAAATGCCATATAAGTGGGGTTTTAATGCTGTTTATGGGGAATCAACCTGGCCAACACTCATGGACAGTGACAACCTCAAATCACATTTTTATGTCACTCTGTTATCCTTTTGTATCTGGTTTGAGTAAGATATGTGCAGCTCTTCAATACCTATTTCATTGCACGTCACAGCTATAGCCAAAGACATAGTCAATTTCTTAGCGTCCAGACAAGCAGTGCGAATGGAACTCAATTGCTGCCACTCTGAGCACAATTTTTCCACTGTTATATAAAGAACTTCAAAATAGAACAGACTCTAACTTTGTCAAAGGATGTCCAAGTCACACCTGAGTACAGCATGAAATGTGCATCTGCAGTCAATATCACAAAGATATAAACAGAAACCTCCTTTCCTTTAGTCATAATCCTCTTTGAGTTGCAGACGTTCACTGTTCACACTTCCTTCCAATTTAATGGGGTTTGAGCCCACATTCACACCTAATGTACAAGGCATGTGTGGGGTTTGCTGTTCAAGTATATTGGGATCAACTAAAGCTCTGTTCTCTAATTGGGTATTGTACATCTGAAACATAGCATTAATTTAAAATGCTGACAGTACATCAAAGCTGATCTCCATGGTAGCAAGGAAGATCCCATCAAGTGCAAAGTTTGAACAGTAATAATTTAGTTGTCAAGTACACACTACAGTAGGCAATGGGAAGCCATGAGGCTCTTCAGAGAAGATCAGCTCTGCAGTATTTAAGGTTAGCATTAGGGCAAAAGGTCACAACTGGCAATTGTCCCCTCGATTCTGATAAAGCCAGCATAAATATGCACATGGAACAAGAACACTTAAGCAGCAGATATTCTTATGAATTGGGCTACAGTGTGCTTGTTTCATAGAATGAAGTACGATTGAGGCAACACTGAGTTTTACTAGTAGAAGGGTAGTGGTAGTTGGAAGTGCAGTATCAGTCCCTTGCATGGCTTTGAAACCACCTGCAATCATGTTTAATGAATCAAAATATCCATTCACATCTATACTGTCAATAGTATTGATGGTACTAGGATATCTGAATCAATATTCAACAGTAGTTTAGGAAATTCCCTGTATTCTTTATTCAATCCGAACTAGGTGAATTGTAATGTGGGTGCTAATCCTACCCTACTGTATAGGGCATTCATAACAGAATGGGGACCATTCATATATCATAGCAATAGTACACTACCTCTGTGGGGTAATCAGCAGCACATCTTCACCTACTGAATAGAAGCCAATGGAAAGTGCCATTTCCGGACAATGTATCCATGCACTGGTGTGTTGGCTGCAGTGCGGCTCACATCTGTAGAAATCAGTACGTTTTCCGTTAGTCTTTGCAACGGCAGCTGCTGTAACTGGTGTGTCAGGCACTGGACGTTGCTGAGTCTACCGTTTCCCGTAGCAGTTCACACTGAATGGTTGCCTGGCAACGCAAGGTAGCTTCATTAGCTAGGAAACATGGCCACTGCCCTTTGGTCCTTATGCTCGGCTCTGTGCTGGCATGGCACTTCGTTGGTTGATGGTGTGCATGTGAGACGAATGCTAGGAGGCCGCCGTATGAATGAATGAGGCAGGCCGATTTGGCCTGGCAAAAGCTAGAAGCTTCTAAGAATACGGAGCAGTACGAAGAATACGGAATGCCTCAAGTATATGGAACACATGCTAGATTACAGCTTACCCTTAGGTCCAATCTATATAGGCTGTAGACCTACCTCCAGTCAGACAAAGATGGGTCTGCATGACTAAGAAACAACGCATCAGTCACAGACTTGATTATTTGACACATACTTTGATGGTGCATGCATGTTAATTGAGATGGCCTATTGCAACACTTATTATATACATTCCCCTGCATTATTAGTGAAACTGTGGCAGTTAGCTATACATAATAATGTTTATCAGTAGCTAATACATTCAGATCAAAACAATAATAGTGGTAAATGTGATCATCCTGATGAGACCCTGCTGATAGACTCAACACCATAAGGTCAGTAAGAAGTGATGACTTAAAAGGGAATTTCTTCCTTAAACTATCAACTAATACACAGTAAAACTTACAATCAGATGTGTAGAAATCTGATACAATGTCTTCCATCTCCTTCCTCAGTCATTTGATGTGGTAACTGACGAGCATCTGCACCAACCATGGGCTCTGCATCTGTGAGCTGATTGTCTGAAGCACTATACTCAATTGCTGTCACTTTGTCAACATTGATTTGTCAGATTTTACAAAGTAACATTGGATTCTCTTTGTTAGCCTTCTCGTCTCTGGGTGAAAAAGATGAATTGTTGCGTATGATGTGCCTTGGAAAGCTACTTTGAAGGCAGTTGCAGATGGTAGTAAGAAATTCTGAAAAAGAAGGTAGAGTTTAACATCGTCACAGTCTTTCCTGTGTAGATCTGACACGGGCTTGATTTTCAACATCAAGATAACTTATGAAATAAAATACTACGTATATTATTGTGCAGGCCATAATTTTGGTTTGTCATGCCAAATTTGGCCCCCCCATAATTAGGCCCCCCGCGGAACTGAAACGGCAACCGAAATGGTTCCCCTCTGCTAAATTACCAACGCCAGCGCGGATTGACGGGCAGATTCGTCGTGTACTTGTATCCTGACGTCTTTCCCTAGGCTGGGACGCTTTCTCAATCCAGGATAACATGTTTCGTTCGATGAAAGGGCGATTTCGTTCATTAGATGGGCGCTTTGGTTCGATTTATAGGCGATTTCGTTCGATGAGTAGACGATTTTGTTCAATGAATAGATGATTTCAGCTGACATGTCTTCGCTGCGCGCTCAAGATCCACCACAACAACGAATATCGGGAGACGAAAGGGACTTTGTCACTACGGCCGAACCATTACGGCAGCCATTTTCTGCCGTTTTTGGCCCGGCGGAACCATTTTGGCGGGGGGAACTTTTACGGCGTGACAGGTTATGGGCTATGATACGTACAGTACGTGACACGGAAAACATACATGGTGTTCCTCATGGTGAAATACGTGTATACCCTTTGAATCTATTGAAATCTGATGAAATCTGAGTGGATTAAAGTGGAAATGGTGGGGCAAAAATGGCAGCAGTGGTGAAGTGACTCAGATTCAAATCATAGTTTGCTGCAAGTTGAATTACAGGGTTTAATATAGAAATTGTGTTTGTGCAAAAAGAAAGAAGTGCACCAACTGCCTACTATCCAAATGGATGTAACGTTCGACAAGTAGTGTACCGAACTGCTTACTCCGAGGGAGGGTATTAAAGTCAATGAACACCCAACATGTGTGGACAGCATACAACTGCGCATACATATAATATGATGTAAGAATATATAGTAGGTGTACTGTACATGCACGTGATAGTAACAATGTGATGTCAGAATAATAATACTACAGAGTGACTACCAAGCAACTCAACACAATCTTACTCCATTGATCTTTATGAAAGACTCAAATGCTTCACTAACAAAACATGAAGCATTGTCTGTGACAACCGTCTCAGGAATGGCAAACTGAGTGAACACCTGATGCAAACACTCAATAGTGGCATTAGACGTGGCTGAGGAGACACAAAAGGCTTCAAACCATTTGGAGGGGCATCAATCAGGACCAAAAACATACTACCCAGAAAAGGCCAGCATAGTCCAAGTGCAGTCTCGCCCAGGGACGTGTGGGCCATACCCAACGGCTGCAAAGGTGCACTTGGAGGAGATGACCGGTTCACCTGACATGTGTGGCACAAACAAACAAGCTCCTCACACTCTTTGTCCAACCCTGGCAACCTTGGGCATCTGGTGCCACAGTGAACTTCACCAGGGAATACGGCATTCCCTGCAAACATTGGGCATCTGGTGCCCCAGTGAACTTCACCAGGGAATATGGCATCCCCTGCAAACATTGGGCATCTGGTGCCCCAGTGAACTTCACCGGGGAATACGGCATCCCCTGCAAACATTAAGCATCTGGTGCCCCAGTGAACTTCACCGAGGAATATGGCATACCCTGCAAACATTGGGCATCTGTGCCCCAGTGAACTTCATCGGGGAATATGGCATCCCCTGCAAACATTGGGCATCTGGTGCCCAGGGAACTTCACTGGGGAATATGGCATCCCTTGCAAACATTGGCCATCTGGTGCCACAGTGAACTTCACCGGGGAATATGGCTTCCCCTGCAAACATTGAGCATCTGGTGCCCCAGTGAACTTCACCGGGGAATATGGGATCCCGTGCAAACATTGGGCATCTGGTGCCCAATGAACGTCACCAGGGAATATAGCATTCCCTGCAACACAAAGTACCTGATGGTACAATTAAAGTGCACAAATGGCATACTTAGTTTGAGTAGGTCCTCCCACCGTACACAACATATAATTATACTATCAGGCGTAGCTGTATCCTGGGTAGCTATGTACTTAGATATAGCTTGTATAGGATTCCAAATAAACTCTTGTCATCTTTAATTTTGGTTATGAATTACTTGAAAGTCTCTTAATCTAGCAGAAATGACATGACAGTGTGGATACTGGTGTCAGTGTGAACATCACACTATAGTAATGGTGTGACTGATCACACCCTTGATGTGAGCACTGACTGGTGTGATGGTCACACCATATTTTTAACAGTGCTGTTCCACCCACCTGTCCCCCAAACTGTCCCACCCAACTGTTCCACCCAACTGTTCCACCCACCTACGTATCTCCTGCCAGCCACCACACTACGTAGTCATGTGGTATAGGTTTGTGTGAAGTGCATGATAGTCTGTGTCACAAGGCTCTCCATGGAGCCTCCCTACTGTGCTGTGCAAAGGAAGCTGACACCCTCTCCCACACTCCACCATCTACTAATCACTCCTCACATGACTGGTGGTCCAGTGCACACTGCTTAAACTATTTTCTGGGGAGAACACTGTGCAGTAACATAAAAGCGACACATCCTCATGCAAGACTTTGTTCACTATTTTAAGCACTTCACTGGAATGGTGGTACTGTATTAATACATGCAACAGGCAACACCATTCTTACAAAATACTGATATTATTGCTGAACTGTTCATGCTGTCAAAACAGACCATTTTATTCGTCTCTGTCAATTAAATTGCTTAACCAGATAGCATGAAAAGGTAATACAGCATGTCTTGATGACCAAAGGGACAGTTGTGATTAAAGCAGCTAAAACGTGTCTAAATGTTTGTATACTGCTTTAGCCACTGTGTCCACACCTACACTGAAGTGTGGACAATCTCACTGAGAAATTAATGACAGGCTTTGAGATTTTGTGCATCATCTGGCTATAGACAATGCTTACGACACTAGCATTGAGAGCCAGCCTTTCGTATGTGAATCTTCTCTTGTCAGCAACAATGCAATCAATCCAATCTCCAGTCTTAATGTAAAGCTTGTTCAACACATCAAGGTTGTAGGTTTTGAAGAAAATCTGAATGCAAGATTCCGCTGGAACACTGAAGGTCCATAGTGCCATGAATCTTTGTGGAGGTGACAAAACATGCTTCAACTCCTGTGTACCATGTACGGTGTTGCTGTGTTCACATACTGTTCTGTTAGACAAGTTGAGGACACTCATTGGTATGTCATCTCGTATGAGAATGTGTTGCCATCTGCACCTATGTAGGCATGGAAGCAAGCAACATACAAATTCACCACCTGCAGACTTAATGCTGATTTTCAAGCGGTAATGTAGCAAAGACAATGAATAACGTTAACATGACCTATTGGTCTCAAGGGCCTGGTCAACTCCATGCAATAGTTGTGTACAGTTGACAAAGGCCTCGAGGCCAATATGTCTTGTAGTGTTGATTATATCCTGTTACATTTCTGCTTTGAAAAGTCACTACCAGTCTATTACATGCAGTAATGAGTCTCTTCAACATCATTGCCACTTGTTCCATGACAGCATGATTTCCCTACAGCCTTCATTGATATTAATTTTACTTTCCAAGTTTTCATCACCTAGGCCAGGCAACTATCAGATGTGATAGAAGTGTTGTGCAGGAGTGGTGTACATGCATCCTTAGCCACTACTACTACTACGACTGTGTGTGATTTTCCAAAGTTCATTAAGGAATACGATCACATCTGATCCGGTTACAAACCCATCTTTCGTTAACAGGTGCTTCAGATTCCAGTGGTTGTGAACATGGTTCCTTGCACTTTTTTATTGTCTCTCATGAGGATGTGTTAACTAGCATTGCTATGCACAAATTATAGATACCACTATCACACATTGTGGCAATGATCAAAGCTAAGTTCATAATCATTCCCTTTTGGAGGGCATTGAAACGGAAAAGTCGAAATATCTGCCACCTGCTTCCAGATGATGTCATTGAAATGGAACATGAAGTGGTGTCTAAGCTACATCATACGATGCACAACCAGGCTGTTTCAAGTGATGTTGCCAGTGTGTTGATGTCACTTACAAGCCTTCTCCGTCATATTCTTCACAAGTTAGGAAAGCTTCCCATCGTATTGGGAAGATCAGAAATGTTTCAGGCTCCCTACACAGAACAAAAAAACAGTATGCTGAGAACAGTACTACAAAGAAGGCTGAGGACTGTGGTAACAATGCGCTCTAGTATATACGTAGCTGATTTGCACATACAGAAACAGTCATATATAATCTATATACATAAAATTCAGTTGAGCCGGATTTGTCTGTTTGGAAACTCCTCCTGTGTGCTGCTTGCGTTCGATCAACACAAAGCACGGGGCTATTATGGGGCACCACATAGGGGTGGTCATAGGGTGGGGGTAGCTGGATGACAGCTGTCTGCGCCCATGAAGAGCGGCACCGCACGGTTTCCTTCTCTTACAGGAAAAGACACCATGTATTTTGAGCGTTCATGGATATACAAGTTTCCAATAACTTAACATTTCAAGAAAGGGGCATCATGCCAAAGGAGAGTGCTTGTACTCTGCCCTGCAGCAGAGCAGCAGCTACACTATCTATGGCACCATAATACTGCAAATCAGCTGCCATTAGGTGCAATGCCTGCGATCGTGGATAGGATACGATTCAGCGGCAAGCTTTTCAGGAACATAGCACAAGGATCTGGCAGCAGCTATATATCTGAACAGTAACACTGCTGGTGAGTTATTCCCTTGAGTTGGTTGGCTACATTTGATTTTTGAACATGCGATCTTAACTCGTACCCAGATCCTGTTTAATGGTGTATATACATATACGTGGCTAGCTACCAGACTGAGAGATAGGATGAATGGTGCTCTTTGCCCTATAGAAACAGTTCTCTGTGCAATAGCATTAATTTCACGAGTTGCTAGATCAACTGAGAAATGAAGTCGGCTTCTGTAATCTGCGTGCAAGGAAATCAACCATGCTTCAACATGGTAGAAATAAGGCAACGACTGCCTTGTTATTATATTAGCTGTACGTGTTGTGCTGCATTTCAATGGTTAAACCACAAATTCCTTCCTGGGTAACATTTGATATTACCACTTTTGTGCATTGGATGTATTACCCACCAAAATGCTTTCCATTGCCATAGCAATGGGGTAAACAAGTATATAGTTGCTGCCTGAGGTTACTCACATCAATACACTATACTTGTACGTGATATGCGAGTTGACCAACAAGGTAGTTGGTGGTGAAGAACTATGAAAACAGCCGTTGAACCAGGTACCATTTAAGTGAAGCATTCATGCTACTGTATTGCAATGCTGTTAGTCAGTAACATGAGGTTAGTAGTCAAAGCAACCACCTTCACCTTACTGGCCTAGTACAGCAGTTATTGTGGTGTGTTCCACTTACTGTACACTTGTGTATATCCCTGCCTCCTCCAAGTTTGTGTTCATCAAGGGATACTTCTTCACAACTACTGTGTGATTCTGTGGTTCTTCTAGATCTGTTTCATTGATAGTTGCGAACACAGGACTACAGCAGAGAACAATGAGGATCACCTGGACACCATACAGGTTTCCTGTACTAATTGGCATACTGCTTCTTGTAACCAAAAGCCTCAGAGTTTCTCTTATTCTGGAAGATGCTGCTGTTTATATACTCATGTAGCAAAGGGCGTGCTGCACTTGTCAGTATTTTGACCTGTGAACACATTTTTTATAGGTCATCTGTGTCTATCTGCGCACAATGTGTAACGACATTAGCAAGCCATATTATAAATTGCCATTGTACTGATGAAGCCATACATCAACAGTAAAGCTTGGCTTTGTGTACTGTGTTGTTGACTCCTTTGCCTTGCTTGTATGAAGGAGCACTGGCGGCCAATGTAAGACAGATGATGGTGTTTGTTGCTGTGTTTTCTGGCTAGCATACCATTTTAGGACTTCAACAACAGCGTCATCAAATGTGGAGTTGTCTGTGGAGCCTTTAGAAGCGTGTTTGTTTGCATTACTCAAGAAATCACTGACTGAAAAAGGCACAGTCGATGTGGTTCCTTGTGCCACGCTGTAGCTTTGCATGGCTAGACGAACTTCCACTGATAGGTCCTTGAAAATAACTATACTTCTTATTTAACCTGATGCATGGCTCTAACTCGTTGCGTAATAAGGCAACAGACCACTTTGATCTTGGCACACTTGAGCATTAATCTAATGACTCTAAATGTACTCTAGTACTTCAAAACATTGGTTAGATTAAATAGCACCCATAATATAACTATAACTTATTGTATTAAGTAATGATGTGTGCAGGTAAACAATGTAGCTCACTAACAAGTTTATGCTCCATTGTATACCACATTCAAAGTGGGTTTGCACGCATGCATATGTACTTGTGGGTTCTATAGTATGCACAGGGTATTACCTAACAGATGTTGCACTCAAGTATCGGTCACATACATACATTCCAGCATTACTGTGTGTGCATCTGCCTCATTTCAACTCCTGCCACTGACATTGTTAGGGTGCATGTGTGTATTTGTGGGCGAGCTGGTACATAGGTCCCTGCAGCCGAGCAACCTACGTAGTCTGGCAGTTTTAGGCTACAAGATACTGCTGCTGAATGAGGAAGCACTTTGGACTTCATCACCTAGTACCCGAGGCAATAGACCAGGACAAAAGATATGAAGGCATGGTACATACATTGGTAGCGGTTTGTTCTATATACAGATTGCATAATTATGTGCTGTATGCACAGAATGCACACACAGTAATACAGCATGCAAGTAAAGTACAGCTTGCTCTAGTACAAACATATGGGTGCAGTGTACAAATGATATGATATGATGAGTGCAGAGTGCATGTATTTTGTTTAATGACATGTCCATGCAGAGCTAGAGTTTGTATATATATTCACACAGTAACCCATTCTCAGCAGTATACAAGAGCATTCCAATGTGAAGTTGAGTTTGAGTAATAGTGTATTACATTGTAAGTACAGATATGAAGTTTAAGTTTGTATATGGTGCTTACAGCCATCAATAATTGATCATATCAGTATATCATATTAGCTACAGTTGGCAAATAGCCTGAACACAGGGATCGTCATAGCGATGACATTGCATGCATGTTATTCCCATGGTCCTTGTATATAGCGTAGCTGGTTCAATCCATAAACTGCACATTGCGGCATTTATCACAAGTAATGTGTCTAATGCTTCAAACATTTTACGGTGTTTGTTCAGTGAAATTGCAAGCAAGGCCCTGTAAAGATAGCAGATAATGTGTAATGGTGTAATTGTGTATCCGCCATCTACCAATAAACAATCTTACACATCTAGAGTGATCATTTGCGATTTGCACATTAGAGTGTACACTTGCTATATTCTTGCTATTTATACAGTATATTACATATTGTCTTTTGTGCACAAATCTCATCAGTGTCACATTTCAATGGAATCATTATGGCATTAGTGGTTTGTGCCTTGTATTAATCCCTGCAGCTGCAGGCATCACTCACCACACACACATGTGAGTTACGTATGTCCTATACAAACAATATGGCTTCCGTACGGCCAAGTATTCAATGTTTCATTTCGGCTTCCCTCTCCTGCACATTACTGGGGATCACAGAGCATCGTACTGAAACAGAACCCTACACGCTATTGTATTCTCTGCATGTGCTTGACTTGTTCCTGTGATGGCCTTGCAGACTGAGAAATCTTGCTGTAAATGAGGTCGGTAAAATGCTTCTAAAATACTGTGTAGTGTTCATTGGAGAGGCTGAGCGATGGAAGAAGGACACCATTAAGAGCACATTTCTATTGACTAACCTTCCCGTATGGGATTTGTCTGTAGATCTGTCTGCTCTGAAGATGCACCGAGAAAACTGAATATAATTCTTGAGGGCGACCACATAATTGTTCGTAACTCATCGAAGGAACATTGAATATGTTAATTCCACATGGAAAAGTTTGATAGTGCATCTGTGCTCTGAGTGGTGTGTGTCTTTTGGTGCTCAGCCTCTCCAGCAAATGCCACACGACACACTTCACACTTCATTGATCGATCTCAATCTCAGTGTGATTTCTCGGTATACAGCACCAGCATGGGAACTAATCAAGCACGCACAGAGTGTACAAGAGTGTAGGATAATGATCTTGTATGATTTTCTGTGACCCCAAGTAATCTGCACACAGGAGAGAGAAGCGAAAATTGAAGGTCAAACATTTTGTGAGCAGAGGCCATATTGTCTACATATAACATAACCCTAATGTGTATTAATGCACATACCTAGGTCTGCCATATGGCAAGACTGCCACGTAAGTACCGTTGCAATTGTTCGTAGTATGCAAACACCTTTATTAATTTTCACTCAATCAATCATTTCAATGACATTATGCCTGGTATGTATGGCATATAGGGACATACATATTGCACCCATTCAGATATATAGTACTATACAGCAGGTTCATGAGTATTCATTTTGCCTGTTATGTGTAAGTGCTGCATGGGGCCAATCTGTGCCCTAGCGCCAATGGGCATGGTGAACTTTAATGATTGATTGATTGATTGATTGATTGATTGATTGATATAGTTGGTCACAAAAAGTCAATTCTGTGCTCAGTCATGCAAATCTTCCTCCAAAGTGGAAATTATCATCGTGGGATGATGGCTATTGATATTTGATTGTTATCCAGTTGTTCCTGGCTAGTGTATCCTTGATAGTTGTGCACTTGCAGAGCTTGTCCACTGGTTCGAATGATTGTGTTTGATCTGTTGCAATCTCAGCGCAATCACGATAGGCTACTGAGGCAGATGGTACACATAGTATGTGTTTCACGCTTGCAGGGGGTCGATGCAGCTTCAGTAGCTCAGTGGTGCTCATTACACTAACAGTAACAGCTGCTGTTTATGCTCCGCAATAGCATTAAAATCTATTTCCTCTATTGGGTTACAGTTCTAATTTGATCAGGATGCATGTTCACAGTTCCATAAATACATACTGTATACTCACACCCAATAGTAATGTAGTCTTGCACACACGCCCTCTCTCATGTACAATGTGTGTACACGAACGCACACAACTCAAGTCTGAACCACAAACATGTACACCATCAACACGCTTGCGAAACCCACAAACTGTGCGTGCGCACACACACACACACACACACACACACACACACACACACACACGCACACGCACACACACACATGTCTGCAGAGTAGTATGGGACGCAAGGCTGGCTAGGATACTAACTAACATACTAAAATGCTTAGGCAGGAATATGATTGTTCTTGAGCAATGTAGCAAGGCAAAGGTAAATTAGACCACTAGGGTTTTCATCAGTCACTAAACACTAATTGACCTTTAGCTAGCTATCTTGCTATGTGGTGGCCTGAGAACACTCCTGTTCCTGTCTGAGTACCATATAACAAGCCTCTACCCCATCAATCCATGACAGAGAGGCATGGCACTTCACATTCACCAGCGATTTCCTCTAGCTCTGGAGCTACTTGTTGTAGCTCCAGAGCAGGTGGAAGGGCAAAGAAGATGACAGAGTGGATTGTTCTCCTGTTGTTCTGCTTCTACAGCCCATGGCTATATTGTACTGATTAATGCAAAGCACCATGCAATACTTGTTGGTATCGTCATAGCATGGCAGCAAGGGTGTACGATAGGGGGCTGAAATTCCCCCGTGCGCCGTGGTCCTGAAGCCTCGGGCGCGGGGCCAGATGCAGAAAAGTAATGACATTCATGCCCAACGTTCAAGTCAGCTGACAACTGCACGTGACCACTCACACGAAAAATGGCCGTCAAATGGTAAACATGTGGCCGTGTTTTCACAAGAAATCATTGCTTTGCATTTGGTTCAGCCCACCTACTGTTTGTCGACATGGCTGACTTCATTCAATCAATCAAACGGAGGACCATACAGGTACGTTGCAAGGACAGTTTGGGGATTGGCGTACACTTCATTGTTGACTTTGCTCTTTTCGGAGCTGCGTATTTGTGTATACCGCAATATTCAGAGGTTTTCTAGTAATGTGTGTTAGAAAACCCTTAAAAGATGTTAGTATGAAGTAACACGTATCAATAGTCTTCAGTCAGTGGGTGTATAAGCGTTATTTTACGTTGGCGTGTGTGTGCACGTGTGCGTGCGTTAACTGCTTGAGCTACTGCCCAATTTCACCTTCAGCTAGGGCGATTTGTGTATTTGTGTTGTTGTATGTGTCCCTACTTATCTATGTTGCTGTACATCAATGCAAGGATACTGGAGCTCCACATGGAGTTGTTAACTGAGCCATTTTACCTTATACGTAAGCATAGCTGTTGCATTGTGAAATCCAAGGGAGGCTGGTTGGTGCGATGTTGTAGTACAAGCTTTAACAGCACCGAACAATAATGTCCTTTGTCAGTTGTGTACACACCTTTCTGTTAACTCATTAAAGTACTCTTGGCCGTGTGTGTGTATGGACTTCTGTTACTGGACTCCTGTTATGTGTTTACTTGTTTCCCGCTACGTCAGTGCTCCAAAGTGGTGTGCATATCGCAGCAACAGGGGTGTTGAGCCATTAGTATTGCCACTTGAGAGGGTCAAGCTTGTAGCTTTGTGTAGCTTTGTCATGTTCACACATGTACACGTGACATGTTCACATACACAATGTGTGGCGACACTAGCGGAAATGGGAGCGGTTTGAGTGCACCGTGACTGCTCACGTGTGAGTGATACATGATGCTATTTGGTTAGCCCAAACCTGCACACACACACAACACTTTGAAGGGCACAAAGCCCTTCTTGCTCCTGTGAGATCCCTCCTTAGTTGGAGCTGTATACACGGCCCTCTACCGTCCTCAGAATGTCTGTACTGCTGGTCATGTAGTGTGGGTAGTGGCACTGTGGCCGATGCTCTCCCTGTATTCAGCTGCTGCACTTTGCACTGTTTGGTGGTGCCACCCTCTCCCACACCCAACCATCCACTAGCCAAGCCTCACAGGGATTGCACCCCTAAACTGTTTCTGTGGGGGAACACGTATTTCTTGTAACTATGTATGCATGTGAGTAAGCGCACCACTGTGATGTGTTCATTGTTGCCATGGCAGCCACTGATGAAGCCACAATGAGCAGGACAATCAAAACACCTTTTTCTGTGGTCAACATTGATCTGTACATTACGTCCATTAGCTAATGGACAGGAACAATGAGTAACCATCTCTCAACCTTGTCTATGCCTTGTTCCACTGAAGAATACATCCGTCATTTGGCCTCTCTCAGGAAACTTACACTGTATCGTGTGCTGTAGACTCTGTAGTCTATTGTTGGACTACCGGATGGTTGCTGCGTAGAGTTGATCGAGCGGGAAAGTGTTTACGTGTAATTGCAGTGTTCCTTCTCGATCTGTAATCTGTTGTCTGCTTCTGTTCAAATCACAAGTGTTTTTCACTTGTGGTGGATTCAGAGGCCACCAGTCATCCAAAGTAAAGCAGCAGTATGCCACGCTGATGAGACCTAAAATGGGTGAAACAGCCATCTGTGGTTCTTCCATCTTTGTAGGATGACTAAGGGGAAGGATCACTTGGTTGTTGCTATCAGTAGGGTCCGGTCTCCCTGGCCTTACCGAGACACCGATATAGTGATTAACTAGCCATCAGCGAAGCCTCTGCAGTGGTCTATCGTAACGAATTTGTGGGCTCCCTCTAATACTGGAATCAAATTAGGTGATGGTTATTGCTGGGTTGTATATCAGGTAATAGATCCCATCGCCATGGTTGCGGGCATCTAAATGATGATTCTAAATCTCAGAGAAGCATTCCAATTGCTTTGCATGTGATTCTGAGTCCCATAGGTGGACAGAGTGTGTGTGACTTGGGTGGCATTTAACTATTACTTGCTTGCATATACTGACTGGCCCAATTTGTGAGGCGTGTATTGTAGTGAGGGTGAGGGTAATTGTGTGTGTGTTTATGACAATTTAGGCCATGTTCCATGCTTTTCTAGTTCTCACTTTTTCCCCTTTTTCTTCACAGCGAGGAAGAGATACTGAGCATGATCGTCACCTTGATCGCAATGAGGCTGCCATTAACCATCTCAAGCGGTTGTACACTCAGTATAGGACAGCAAAGAGGCCTGTCAGTCCTCGAGATGGAGGGGGCCCAAGAACGGCATCCCCTGCTGGTAGCGATGAGGAATTCTTCAAGATGTTGCCTCTCTTCTGCAATGCCTTTGGAAAGGTGTGTGTGTGTGTGTGTGTGTGTGTGTGTGTGTGTGTGTGTGTGTGTGTGTTCCTTCTCCTTTTTCTCTTCAACTTTCCTCCTGTTTCTCCTTCCTCCCTCCCTTCCTCCCCTCCCTCCCTCCCTCCCTCCCTCCCTTCCTCCCTCCCTCCCTCCCTCCCTCCTTTCCTTCTCCCTCCTCCCTCCCTCCCTCCTTTCCTTCTCCCTCCTCCCTCCCTCCCTCCCTCCCTCCCTTCTTTCTCCCTCCCTCCCTTCCTCCCTCCCTCCCTCCCTCCCTCTACACCTTGCCACAGGCTAAAGGACCCACTTTGGTGCAGAAGTTTCATGACTGCCATAACTTTGCTCAAGACGTCTCCTTCGTGTTTGTCCAGCACGTCTCAGACATGGGTCGGACCCTGTCCATGAGGGAGCAGGGACTGGGACTGCTCCACTTCCTCTCGGGAGCCTCTTCCAAGACACTTAAAGAGGGATGGAACTTGCTGCAGGTGGGCGGAGCGTTTCCAGGGTGATTTGTATACAGTATGTTAATGTGCAGATGGATGCATTTTACTGCCCCCTTCAATAATTTGCAGAATTTTTGTCTGTAGGAATTGAATTCTTAGGGCATATAAATCTGCCCTTTTTGATAAGATATTGCAAAATGTTAAGGACCTTGAAATGTGGAATTCTTGAGCAGGTCATGTAGAATGGAGTAGATGGCGATAGAGTATTGTTGAACCATTTCATCACCGTCACCAAATTGCCTTTAATCTTGAAGTATCTGTAATCTTCTCCTTCACTGGCTATTGGCCAACATTGGCCAGATTGTTCGGTTTCTCATTAATTGTATTCTATATTCTCAAGAAGCCCCCATTTCAAGCTCTAAACATACGTACTAATGGGCCTCTGCAACATTACTGTGAAGGACCTTCTTCAGCTGCATTAAGCAAGTACCAGTTTTGTATGCCACGGATTAAGACTGCTTGTTGACTGTCATGAAAAGAATTAAGTCTAATGAGTTAACAGTCGACGATACTTTCTGTGGGCATTCAAGCACTCCACGCAGCAGTTCACTCTGCCTCTGTGATGCATTCTCTCTCTCTCTCTCTCTTTTTCCCTCTCTCTCTCTCCTCTCTCTCTCTCTCTCTCTCTCTCTCTCTCTCTCTCTCTCTGTGTGTGTTCTCTGGTGTAGACCATCAACATTCTGGCAGACACACAAGAGTCCATTGTGCAAGCTTTGATGTGCCACCCGCTCTTTGCAACTCTGGTACGATGTATCCACATCTTCATCGATCTCCCTCCTCCCCCCTCACATCCACCCTCCCCATCGCCAATGGGTCTCCCTGGTACTGGACGCATCGTCTTGGCAACCTCCGATCAACGAGAAGCTGTCTGCAAGATTTTTCAGTCGATAATGACGAAATGCTGCAGATATGGAGACTCACTGAAGAATGTTCTTGTTGATGGGGACCTCGGCTATCTGTTCTCCTGTTGTACCAGTGCTCCCTGCCTCCCTCACAACTGGTGCTGGAGACGCCTCGCTGCCGACGTCGTCATAAACCTCTCGCGCAACACCATGTGTCCAGAATTCATCAATTTTGTGCGGCAAAGGGGCACTCTGCGACTGTGTGTGCACAACTTGAGTAATCACATCAGAGGTGAGTTCTGTGGGGCGATGAGGCGTGGTGTGTATTTTGATTGGTTGATTGATTGTCACATAGCAGTCATTTACAGCAGTTTATGCGCTTTGCAATCATTTACCATGGGATGGCATTACAGCCGATTTCAGAATAGTTGGCCAAAAGGCAAATGGCAAATGGCGTGACATCGTAGCAAATGGCAATACCTTACAATAGGAGTGACGTAATGGCAAGCAGTTAAACTAATAGTGACGTCACGCCATTTGGCCGTTCTGCCATTTGCCATTTTGGCCAACTGTTCTGAAATTGGCTGTACCTAGGTCATAGACAGGTGGCAGATACTTGTGAGCGATATGACTGCCTTTGTATCCCTCTCTATCTCCTTCCCCTCCCTCCCTCCCTCCCTCCTTCCCCTCCTCCCTCCTTCCCCTCCCCCTCTCCTTCCCTTCCCTCCCTCCTTCCCCTCCCTCCCCCTCTCCTTCCCTTCCTTCCCTCCTTCCTCTTCCCTCCCACTCCCTTCCCCTCCCCCTCTCCCCCTCTCCTTTCCCTCCTACTCCCCCTCCCTCCTCCCCCTCCCTCCTTCCCCTCCTTCTCTCTCTCCCCCTTGTGTCCATCTCCATCTATGTAGCCTCCTCTGCCAAGCCGCGGCTAAGTGATGGCTACGTGAGTCCTCTTGAGGTTGTGAACCTGTTTGTCCCTGTCATGTGTTGCCTGCAGGACTCGTGTGAGTACCCCTCAAACCTGTTGGAGGAGTTTAGCAAGTAAGCTGTGGGGGGGTGGGGTTGGGGGCGGGGTGAGAGGTAGACTAGTGGGTTGAGTAGAACCGAATGGAAGACAGGCAAGCAAATATGCAGTTTGATTTTGTACTCTGTACTCTATCTTCTCACCGGTTTCCTTCAAAGCAGTTGTGTCATGCTTCCTAGTTGTGTTGTCCCTCCATTTGGTCACCATGTAGTCTCCTTCCATTTGTCACTCCTCCATACTGTTTCCCCCATCCTTACTGTCACCTGTCTGTATTATGTCACCACTCTGTATATTGTCATCTTGCTGTAATTTCACCCTCCACACGCTGTCTGTCTCTCTCTGCACTCTCTCCTCCATACTGTTTCAGATGCTCAGGATACAAGTTCCTCTATGATTTCTTGATTGAGATGGACAGACGGGAGATTGAAGCTGATTCTGAGAAGAAAGAGGAAGCTCAGAATGCCACTCACCAAATGATGAACCTGCTCTACACACTCTGTTTCCAAGGTTACATTGACCTGCATCCTTCCATCACTGAGCCAGGGCCGTACCAAGATTCAAACTTTCAAGTTCCAATTGCAGCTGGTGGAGGTGCGGAATGGGAATGGAAACCGTTTGGGGTTGTGGACTGTGAAGTGATGGTTTGTGTTGGAGTGCCGTGTGTGTCAATGTGTGTACTGTGACACTCCTGTACTATGGATGCATTTGGGACAATTTAGGGACAGGCCCAAGTGTGACTCCTGATCAGAGAGGTCCTTATTTCAGAGGTAGTTTTGCACAAGTCTCTATGTAGCTGGGACAGTAGGCACTGTCCTCATTAGAGAGGTGTCCTTATTTCAGAGGTAGTTTTGTACACATCTCTGTGTAGCAGGGACAGTAAGCACTGTCCTCATTAGAGAGGTGTCCTTATTTCAGAGGTAGTTTGTACACATCTCTATGTAGCTGGGACAGTAAGCACTGTCCTCATTAGAGAGGTGTCCTTATTTCAGAGGTACGTAGTTTGTACACATCTCTATGTAACTGGGACAGTAAGCACTGTCCTCATTAGAGAGATGCATATTTGGGACAGGACAGGTCCGCATCTTTGTTTTCCTGTGTAGCCAGGCTGCACATGTACAGCACCAGGGCCTGGTACACCCCTCTGTGTGTGGGCTTGTGGTGTAAGCAGGTAGTGTTGTGTGGTGTTTTGAGTGTGGTCATGGAATGGATAGGGGGGCCAGGAATTGATCGTATTAGCTTTATATTGTCTTGACACCTGAGCATTAGCCGGTGTACACCACTGCTGATTAGCTTCAGTTGGCCATGTCCTGTGTACGTGACCAGCTACGGCTGTACACAACTTAGTCTAGCCACTAGACACTACTTTGTCATTGCGTGCGGGGGCGGGGGCGGAAGAAGGGTAGGGTCTAGCAGAATGTGTAAATTCCACACCTCGCAATCAACGCGCTACCGGGTGTTTATCAAGAACGTCGATTGCGAACAACGTTGACGAATAATACTCAGTAACGAGAGAAAATGACGACCAGAGGGCGGGAAACGTCGTCGCCTAGGCTTTCCTCGACGATCGCCGGCTTCACAGCCTACAGCGAACATATTAATGCAACTGCCGCCCTGTCTCTACTTTGGTCAATAAGCGCCGGTGTCTCCATAATTGCTGCTGTGATCTGAGGCAGCAGCGATCTCATTGGTCAGCACGAGGTGTGGAATTTACACATTCTGCTAGACCCTACTTTTCTTCCGCCCCCGCGCGCGATGACAAAGTAGGGTCTAGTGGCTAGACTATGCACAACTGTGACGACTACTGTATGTGAGGAGAGTGAGGACCTGTTCTGCTGCTTTCCGCTCCCTTGAAACTTCATCCAATTGCCAACCACTGCATCTTCTCTTCACGTGGCTAGGTGCTTATGTTGTGCAACTTTCAGTGTATGTTGTGCAATGTTCATTATATGTTGCACAATGTCACTGTCCAGCGGCGGATCTAGGACTTCAGAAAGGGGGGTTCTGAAGTAGTTAGGTGCACACACAGTGCCCCTGATATATGACTACCACGCCTCTTTCTGGTCTAAAAACTGCCCAAAATCCTACATAAGACTAGCAAAAGGGGGGTTCCTTTGCACCCCTGGATCCCCCTCTAGATCCGCTACTGCTGTCTGATAGGCTATATTCATAGAACATTTTGAATTCAAATTAGGAGACCTGTCACAACCATTGTGTACAGACCACAAATTGTGTACCTGTGTTACCTTGAACGGAAATGACGATTGTTGTTCTCTGTTGAGTGGTTCTTTCTTCTTGCATTGTCTCATTGCCTGCAGGTCAAAGTGTGAAGAACAAGGACGCCTTTCAGGTGTTGGAGCAAGTGTTTCTACATGTGAGTGTGTCTGTGGCTGGGTCAACGGTTCACGGATGTGACGGTGCAGAATACACGAGGCTCAAGAAGAGTCTATTGAATCTACCTTCTCGTCTCGTCTTATAGTGAATTTGTGTGTCTGCTACGTATATTGTGTGTGTGGATCAGTAGCTGGTAGCCCATTGTGAGCTGTAGACAAATTTGAATGCTTGAATTTGTACTGTTGCCATGGCAACTGCTGCAATAAGTTTGGTTATAGCCAGTTATTGTATGTATCCCATTGTTGTACCCACTTCCGTTCTCACTTCCATTTTGGTCCCCAGTGTGATTCCACCTATATGGCAATGGAAGTGGTGGACACAATGCATAAAGTGTTCACATCAGACCCTGCCAACTACTTTATTTTGGACAGTCTCCACTCCTTGCCACATCTCATTGAAGTTTTGCCAAAGAAGTGCAGCAATGTGCAGGTGAGGTGTGAGATGAGCTAAATGAGGTAGTGTTGTAGTAATGGGTTAGTTGTTGAGTGTTGTTTAGGATAGGTGCGTGCACACACACACACACACACGCACGCACACGCACACACACCACACCACACACACATACACACACATGCACATACACTCACACACACGCACACACCACACACACACACACACACACACAGCTACACAAGCACGCACGCACAGATGCACGCAACCACACACACACACACACACACACACACACACACACACACACACACACACACACACACAACACACACACACACACACATACCCCCCACATGCATGCACACACATACCCCAACACACCTTACCTCTCCTCTCCAATTCCACAGGCCAATGTTCTTCGACTTCTGGACCATGTTGTTGTCAAACTCAACTACATCCCTTCAGCTGAGCTAGCCAACATCAGCCTCATCCTCAAGGACAGCCGACAGTGAGTAACGCAGTGATATTCAATCTGATTGGACTGTAATATACGTAATGGTAATAATATGTGCATGTTATTGAATGTAACAAATGCATTTTAAATGTCCTCGATTACCATGGTAACATGATAGTGCATGTCAGTAAGGAGTCATGTATTATCAGTTAACAGCAATCGAATCATGCTGTTCTCATTCTGTGCCTACAGTAAACACATGTATCAGTTTTCAGGCGTGGTACTGTAGTGACTTACATAGTTAGTACCTGTGGTTGTGTTGCGGAAGCTCTACTTTAGCTAGTTAGTCATTATTATATGGAGATAATTGTCTTACGTAGGTGACATCATTGACGTTGTCTTCTTCGTCAGCATTGCCTGTGGTCTTTATAGCGTCACCATTTTATCATCAGTGTTGTCATTGTTGTTGTCATAGTTGTTCTCATCATTGTCATTGTCATCTTCTGTGGTCATCTGCTTCTCCACTCCTCCTTCACCTGCAGACACTTGAAGCTGTCCAACCTGATGTTGGAGACGCTGATCAAGCTGGTTACGAGCAACACTTACTGCAAGGAGGTGTTTAGGGAAGTTGGCGTGTTGTCCATCCTCACAACTTGTTTGAAGGAGAGTGTGGCAGCAGAGAAGGCGCTTGATAGAGGGGAAGGTGTGTGTGTGTGTGTGTGTGTGTGTGTGTGTGTGTGTGTGTGTGTGTGTGTGTGTGTGTGTGTGTGTGTGTGTGTGTGCGTGCGTGCATGCGTGTGTAGCTGACCACCATTTTGTTCTGACTCGGCCTCCATGTTGGTGGTTGGCTACGCGAGACTAATGTATGTGTGTGTTTGTCCTCCCTCCTCCTCTGTATGCACCATACATCCTCCCTCCTCCTTTGTATGCACCATACATCCTCCCTCCTCCTCTGTATGCACCATACATCCTCCCTCCTCCTCTGTATGCACCATACATCCTCCCTCCTCCTCTGTATGCATCATACATCCTCCCTCCTCCTCTGTATGCACCATACATCCTCCCTCCTCCTCTGTATGCACCATACATCCTCCCTCCTCCTCTGTATGCATCATACATCCTCCCTCCTCCTCTGTATGCACCATACATCCTCCCTCCTCCTCTGTATGCACCATACATCCTCCCTCCTCCTCTGTATGCACCATACATCCTCCCTCCTCCATACCTTCAGCTTTATCAGTGAGCGTGATCAGTGCAATGCAGTTCCAGTCCTCGAGGGAGACAGTGGAGGGAGAGCAAGAACAGTTCCTCTTCTTACTTGCTGAATGCATCAGGGTGCTAATTGAAGGTGTGTGTGTGTCTGACTAGTGGACTGACACTGTTGCTCACACAGTTTAAACTACAAACTGTGTAGTGTTGTACAGCAACTGTGCTGTGTGTCTTGGCTGGATGACAAATTATTGTTTAAACCAGTTGTACCAGTCATACCAGTCATACCAGTTGTACCAGTTGTACCAGTTTGAACACCGGTCTTTGTGCAGTATATATAGGACACTGTTTTGGGCCCTTCTTCTTGCTGCCTAGTTTTGTTGTCATGTTGTTGTGGCTGCATCTGCTGCTGGTGGCTAACTTTCTTAACTGCTCACTGTCTCTGGTTGATTCGTAGTTTGCACAGGATGGTGTTTCTTTGTGGTTTAAGATACCACAGTCTTTGGTAGCCAGTGCTTTAGATATACAGTACTATAGCTAGTGTTTACTGTCAGTGCGAAGTGAAGATGTTTTGTGTATTGTTGCCATGGCAGCAGGCTGCTATTAGTTGTATCCGACTACTTGCAGTGGTTTGTATGTAGCCCCTGATGTAAGCGTTTGTCCTGTTGCCATGGGAATGTGTTGAGATAATTATATAATATTTACATTATTGATTTTCTCAACTTTTCAGAGTTTGTGTAAGTGACCTTTGGGTGTGCCTTAGCTGACCTTTGACCTGTTGGGTGGATATATTTGCCAAGCCGAAAGGCGAGGCAAGTAATCGTGACGCATTGTCGTCCCCCGTTTGTATATATGTATGTATGTATGTATGTATGTATATCCGTCCCAGTCAACCCGAGACACCTAGATTGCGTAATAGCCCGGTGTTCTCCGCAGGGGCTCACGACAACAAAACGCTCTACTTGGCCACCATCGGCCACGAAACAGCTCAACACTTCACTTCATCGCGGCACCCTGCGTTCCGATTGTTGTCAACGTCGCCCATTGCTCCAGCGAGGGCTACACGCCTGTTGGCGACTCCACCATATTGGCTGACGTCATTTGCCCAGCGTGGCTGGGAACACTTTCATTGTCCCTCGGGTGAAGCGATAACGCGCACTGTGTTAGCACAGCACAGACGGGCTTCCCTGCACAGCTCCAAATATGTAGGTGTTGATGGGTCTGTTGCCATCCAGTGCTTCGTCTGGCTTGCTACCCCTTCTTTCTGCCAGCCAGTGTAAGCAGATTGCAGTTCTATTATTGCCCAAAATGTACTTGCCCCGGTCGAGTTACGCTCATGCACTGTACTTTACTGAAGGTGCTAGCTATATACATTCAAGCGAGGCTGGTTGCATTTTAATGTATGCCCTAGTTACACCCTAGGGGCTGCATCTTTCATGAAATCCCTTAAGTGTAATAAAATCTTGTTTCTGAGCTTGCCACCACATTAGTTGGACCTCACTATTTTGCCCCATCTTGAGGATTTTTTTAGAACAGCAGTATATTTTGAATTTGCTGTATAAAACTGGAAATAGCGACTTCTGCATGCACTAGACACGTGTGTTTATCTATTGTTTTGTTGTTGTTTATCCTTTGTTTGGTGCAGAAAATGCCGCCAACGCCAACTTCTTCCGTGAGTTGGGTGGTGTCGTCGCGGTGACAGACCTGCTGCCTTTTGGCTCCACACGACCACTCGCTCTACGACTACTGACTCACCTCATCTTATCAGAAGGCAAGCTTCCTCTACTGGTGCCTTTGAATGTGTCATTGTCACAATACCTTCCTCTCATCTCTTATTACTTGATTATGTGGTGGGATTCATCTTTATAGGCAATCAATTTGTTTAATCAAGGCACATGACGTGTTCAATAATATAGTATATACAGTATTAGTTGTGTATGAGTGCATTTGTGCACATAGGCAGTCGTTGCCTAGGATACTGGTGGGTGTTTTGTAGAACTGTTCTATGACACATGTGTTCGTAGCCTAGGTAACAGCGCTGCCCACAGCTTAGGGCAGAAATTGTTAGATTGTGTAAAGTCACTGTAGTATATTGTGCTTTTCATGCTTGTTGTTGTTGTTGTTTGTGCTGACATGTCAGTGTATACCTGCATACACCCACTTAAGCCTAGTTCACAATATGACGCAGGAAACCATAGCGTCACGTCGCATCAACGCCGTGTAACCCCAGGTGTGCGAATTCACGTGACTCGTTCTGGTAATTTGATTGGCTGATAGCAACGTCATCGAACGTTGCTGACGTTGAGACAGAACCTTTTTCTATCCTTGCGTTGGGTGAGCGTCATTCAGAGCGTCGTGGAACATTTCCAATGTTTGATGTTCTCAAAGCGACGTGACACGACGTTCGTGACGTGATGCGACACTCAGGTTTCCTGCGTCGAATTGTGAACCTGGCTTTAGAGAGTTCCTAGATATCGTTATAGCTCATGTCAACAGGTTTGGATGCTAGTTTGGCTGATGAAGACCTTTGAGGTTGGACCCTCCTTGTATTGTTAACTTGCACTGCATGTACCTTGTGTGTGGTTGCTAGCCTAACCCGTCCCTGGTTGTATGTGGCATAGACACAACGTCGAGCATCTACAGCTTACCATTGTCATTGCTGACTTGCTTTCAAGTGTTCCTCCTTGACTGCTTGAAGGTGGCGTTGATGAGATGTCTCTACTGCTGAACAGAGTGAACAGCCCACCCACCATAGCCATTGGGCTCAAGTGTGACCTCTTGAAGACCATCATCAACAGTTTCAACATGGAGCACAAGATGAAGGACGTGTTTCGGCAGGCCAGCGGGTTTGAGTACACTGTTTCCTTCATGTCTGCTCTTTATGGCAGCTTGGCACCAAATCGTCCTACAGACTGGGCGCTTGGTGGGTATTGAGTGTGTGTGTGTGTGTGTGTGTGTGTGTGTGTGTGTGTGTGTGTGTGTGTGTGTGTGTGTGTGTGTGTCTGTGTGCATGCATACGTGTATGTGTTTGTGTGTTGCCCTTTAATGTGTTGTTGAATGTGTACGTAAGTATGTGTATGTGTTGTGTTTGTGTTTGTAGATGTGTTTTGGTGTGTCAACATGTTTGTTGTTTTTGTTGTGCGTATTGTGTTTGTGTTTACTTCCACCAACTGATCACTTTCCTCTGGTTGTCATTGTCTTCACTCCCCTGCTCACTCTCCCCTCCCCTCCCCTCCCCCTCCCTATTGACAGTTGACCGGAGAGAGATCTTGGAGTATGTGAAACTCATTCTGAACACAATTGCAGCTGCTCTTCACGAGAACCCAGCCAACACCAAACTCTTTCAGGAGAGCGTGAGTTGTCCATCAGGTGTCCGAAGATGCAGATGTTTTCGGGTTGGTTGTCCACACCAGGCACCGGGTGAAATCATGGTATTATAATTATACATACATAGTTTTGCTGTATAAAATCTCTAGCTCGCAATCTATGTCAACACTTAACTTTTGCAATTATACTGTAAGTGTGTGTATGAATCTGTATAATATTGTGCGAGCGTTTCCCGGATACCGGTGCATGGTGTGGACAAGCGATTCAAAATGGTCTGTATGTACACACGCAATAGGTACCCTGTATAGTAAGGGTATGTAGTACGTATTTGTATAGTTTGTGCATGTGTTAGCATGTACTGTATGTACAGTATACATTTCATCTTTAATATGCATTGCATGGCAGTGTTATTTGTACCGTTCTGTGATGTGCTCCAGTATAGTGGTCAGTTTTACAGATGTGCTGCTGTTTGAGTGTGTGTGTGTGTGTGTGTGTGTGTGTGTGTGTGTGTGTGTGTGTGCTGTTGTATCTCATGATGATGATGTGTTACTTCTCCATTAATGATGTTTTTGTTTTTTGTATGCTTTCATTGTTCCTTTGTTGTTGTTGTTGTTTATGATCTTGTTGTTTATTGTAGTGTACGTATGTTACTGTGTTCTTTCATTTTTGTTTATAATTTGTTGTTTCTTGCTGTGTAAGACACTGTTGTTCCTGTTGTCATTGGTTGGCATTTACACGTATGTTGTTGTTTGTTGTTTGTTATCATCTAGATTCGATTTGAAAGCTTCTCAGAGCCTCTGAGGAACTTGGGCTGTTTTGCTGATCACCTGAAGACCATGGAGGACTGGAACACTGACCATTCTGGACTGGGAAGATCCTTCCTCTCATTTAATGCCGAGTTTGTCACTCACACACGTCCGAGTGAGAGCCTTGATCCCAACTCCTGTGTGTATGCAGCAGCACAAGTGTTTCAGTACTTGAGGGACATGGCCGTGGAGAACGACAGGAGGAACTACCTGGAGCCTATTATCCCTGATGAGGGTGTGTGTGTGTGTGTGTGTGTGTGTGTGTGTGTGTGTGTGTGTGTGTGTGTGTGTGTGTGCATGTGCGTGTGCGTGTGCGTGTGCGTGTGCGTGTGCGTGTGCGTGTGCGTGTGCGTGTGTGCGTGTGTCCGTGTGTCCGTGTGTCCGTGTGTGTGTGTGTGTGTGTGTGTGTGTGTGTGTGTGTGTGTGTGTGTGTGTGTGTGTGTGCATGTGCGTGTGCATGTGTGTGTGTGTGTGTGTGTGTGCATGTGTGTGTACGTGCGTGTGGTGTGTTTCGTGTGTATGCAGTGTTACTGTTGCTGTACCGTTTGTTGCACCACTCTCAAGTGTTAGACATACGCGAGTGATATACAACATATCACTCATGTCTCGGCTTGAGTGCGGTGAGTCTAATGCATGCCTGTGTTGTAGTCTGTGTGATGTCCCTGCCCTTCTCCCCTGCAGTACGAGTTGACGGAGCCAACCAGTATGTGCCCCCCAGCATTGACACTGTCCCAATTCTGGCTCACCCCGGACCCCTCGTGTGTATGGTTGACCTTCTCCCCGGCGTTCACCCAAGTGTGGCTGGGATTGATGTCTCTTCTGTGAAAGTGGTGGAGGATGAGGAGGAAGAAGAGGAGGTTGATTCTTCTGGAACTGTTGGTGGAAAGGGAACTGGACGGGTTGCCTATGAGAACGTGTCGCTGAGAAAGAGGAGTCCTGTTAAAGTGATTGAAGGTGTGTGTGTGTGTGTGTATGTGTGTGTGTGTGTGTGTGTGTGTGTGTGTGTGTGTGTGTGTGTGTGTGTGTTCATGTGTATGCATGTGTGCATTCAGTGCTGATGTTCCCAGATGTGCATCCCCTTGTGAAATTTCTCCTTCAGAGGAAACCCCCCAGGTGGTTCACCCACCTTCCACGCCCTCCTCCGTTCCACCACGCCCACCCAAGCCAGCCAACCTGAGGGCAGACGGCTCCGAGATGCCAACCAACCTGCTTGAGAACTGGTGCATCTACCTGCAGGAGAGGGTTGCGACAGAGATATATCGCTTGTCCATGCTCACACAGAATCAGCAGAGTCTCTGTCAGGTATGTATGTGTGCTTGGATGAATCGTGGCCAGAAGATGGGCCCTTTACTGCTGTTTACTGTGTGCGTGGATGTTCGGTTCACTAGGCACCGATGGTGCAGTTTTCTGTGACTATCTCCGTCCAATTGCTGCTGTTTGTAGGCTTGTAAACTTTATTAGTGTCAAGTTCCATAAGCTGTGTGTGTGTATGTGTGTGTGTGTGCGTGTGCGTGCGTGAGGGATCAACCCCACCACCCCACCCTTCTTTCCTTCCATGTTTACTGATAGAGTGTCAACTTCACCTGCACGGCACATTTGTTCTGCCAGAATAGCTCTTGTGCTGTAGTTCCGATACCAGTTACTGATTAGATTGCATCCATACTTGACAACAACTGACCCATAATTTACTGTAATGTGTTAACTTAACCACGGAACAAACAATATAAATGTCATACTAATGTAATAAGGTGGTGTGACATGTACATACATACATGGGATGTTGTGTCTGGATTTGTGTATGTGTGCTCTTAGTCCAGGCACCGCGAGCATTGTGTATGTTGATTACACAATACGTATGTGTGTACGGTGAGATTTGTCTAAGATGTTAACTGTGTAAGGCAGTCACCTCTTTAAAGCAGCCAGCCTCCCTGGCCCCAAATAGCACTGAAGCATTGCAATCTACCTCTGTAGAGCAGCCACCTCTCTATAAAGGTCAGTTAGAGCTGGCCCACAGGTGGCTGTCTTAGACAGGTTCCACTGTACTCATGCAATCGCATAATATGCTTGTACCCTGTGCACTTCAGTGTCCACCATTTGCGAGCAAGTCACTCTGCCAGTTCGCTGCGAATGAATGCATCTCTTGCAGCCACTTCTTGCCCCAGACCTATACATGCATCAGTATGTGGCGTCACTTGTAGCACGTGTTGTAGACTGTCTTTGGCAGAGTTTCCGAAACATGCTTCTTGTGTTTATGTGCACGTCTGTGATTGTACATGGGTTTGCTGGGTATGCTTGTTTGTGTGCATGTGTGCGTGCGCGTGTGCGTACTACTGCAGCTCCTCTGACCTCCTGTTCCCATTACAATGGAACAGATGTATTAAATGGCTGCAGACAGCTGGCCCCACGTGAAACCACCGCTGGTAGTCATGGCGATACTACAGTGGTCAAAGCAATGGGAACATGCACCCTCACCCTCTCTCTCACATGCGCACACACACACACACACACACACACATACGTGCACTCACACATATGTGCACACACACACGCACACACGCACGCACGCACGCACGCATGCACGCATACACGCACACACACTGCACTTGTGGTTTTAACAGTACAGAATTATGATAGCTTGCTACCCTGACAGAGTTCATTGTCAAAATGAGAATGTCTTGTATACAGACTAAATGCAATCTTCAGCTGCCATCATCATCTTTGAGGATCATCTTCTTTCACTTCCTAAAGAGCTTTGTGAGGACTTGTGTTAAATGTTTGTTTCCTTTGTTTGTACAGGCTGGTCTCCCTAGGCAGTTGCTATGGCGATGCAGGGTTGCCCTTGCCAACGAGAAGCACCCTGTACATGAGCCTCTTCAGAGGATCTTTGAGAAACTGTCATACCAGGCACTGATGTGTGGAGACCTGAGGTGTGAGGGGGAAGAGAGGGTGTAGTGAGGGGACTGTGTGCTTGGGGGAGGGTGTGGTATGGGGAGAGTGAAGTGAGGAGAGGGTGAGGTGAGGTGAGGGTGTGGTGAGAGGGAGGGTGTGGTGAGGGGTGGGAAGGGGGAGGTACTGTGTGAGGTGAAGAGGTGGCTGCATTGCAATCATAACCATGGAGACACGGTTACATCAAGCTGTTGTTGCTATGTAGGAATTTCCTTCGCCTGGGTGATCCGCTCTTCTGCAAGTACAATGAAGTGGTGGAGTCGGGCCAGTTCATCAAGGTGGGCGGGGCAGTGAGGGCGGGGTCAATGATACGCATACAGTAGTGGTTTAGAACAGACATGGCATAGTCATTTAACACAGGTACGGTATACTGCGTATAATGGTTTAGTACAATTACAGTGTGGTTATTACTGTATATTGGGAGGGGCTGCGGGGATGGTTCCTTGAGGTAGACAACTGCAATGACTCTGTTTGTTACTAGGCTTTATGCTTAATAGTGTCACGCACCTTTAGCAAAGCCAATGCTGTATTGATGGGGACCAGTGACTGCCTTCACCCCCAGTCATCCTAACAAGGTGGAAGAGCCATAGACAGCTGTTTTGTTCTTATACGGGCTCATCAGTGTGGCATATTGATGGATGAGGCTGGATGACTGGCTGCCTCTGAATCCACCATCACTACACACCACAGTTGAGCTCCAGTACAGCTGAAACATCAATCTGTAGCTCTTCCACTTTTGCTGCATGACTGAAGGGGAGGCCGTCACTAGTTGCCATCAATAGGGCTTTAATCCCCAGCTGCCCAGACACCAATAGTCGTGTATTAGGCTGGTAGGCAGTAGGCGTATTATCCAGTACTTAACTATATCTGATTTTATATTGTTCATGGCCCTATGTTTGCATGTTGTTTGTTCAGGTCCACAACAACCTTCCCTATGATCCTGACGATCTTATGCTACCAGAGGACAATGAACCAATAAGGGAAACCCCAGAGTACGAAATCAACATGCAAACAGACGCTGACAGTCAACCAATGGTTTCGTTTGGTGGCTCCATGTCTCTAGCCCGCATCCAATCTCTTGTTTCCATGACTACCCCAAGAGGCTCCAGCGGAACACAAAGCAGTCCTGCCTTTGTCGAGTTCAACCTCAGTTGTGATGGATTTGGCTGCCTTTTTCTTCCTTCAGTCTTTCCGCAATACATCCAAGTGCCCAACCAGACGGGTCCACCTATTGTCCCTGGAGTGGGGCAGGGCGGGGACAGGGTGTTTCCACCTCAGAATGGCCTCACATTCTCGACATGGATCCGTGTTGTCAAGCACAGTGTTCGACATAGGTATGCTACGTATGTGTTTGTGGGAGAGAGAATATGTGTGTGTTTTATGGTGTGTATATGTGTGTGTGTGTGTGTGGTGTGTATATTGTGTGTATGTATATGGGCATATGTGTGTCAGTGCTTGTTTTCTTGTACAGTTTTTCCGGCTGTTACTAGTATAGTCGACATGCTTTGATTGTGTACAAGGATGTTTGCATTAGCCAGTAGCTGAAACAACGGTTCAAATGTGTTGGTGTCTTTACAGATGCTTTCTTCGGTCCTAAATGTCTGAATTATTCCGTCAACTGTTGGTTAGTGCATGCAAAGCTACAATGAATGACTTTTGTAGCCGCTCAGTCCTTTGCAGAGATGTATTTTTAT
The DNA here is from genome assembly GCA_964019415.1 of Ianthella basta. Taxonomy (NCBI): domain Eukaryota; kingdom Metazoa; phylum Porifera; class Demospongiae; order Verongiida; family Ianthellidae; genus Ianthella; species Ianthella basta. Next base: position 10,031,605 of record OZ025869.1, read on the forward strand.
GATGTTTCCTAATGTAATTCTTAAAACAGCTGCAACCTCACTATATTCCTCACAGTGGCAATTATTCCCCTGGTTCTGCGGGTAGTGCAAAAATGGCCGAAATATTCACCCTCTACCAGAGTGTGGAGGGAAGTGAAGTGAAGAAGAAGAAGAAGTTTTCATGCCTTGTCATTGCCCTATCACTGAAGGACCAGATGCTGGTGGTCTCTACTCAGCAGCAGTCACTGAAAGGTGAGTGTCAGAGGTGTGTTGACTGGACAGGGCAGCGAGTGGTGGGCTATATTTCTATTCCATTCTCATGACACATGCGCCACACAGACATATGTACATGCACACACATGTACGTACGCACACACACACACGTACACGCACACACACACACATGTACACAGACACAAATACCAATACACACACTATTTCACCCGGAAAATACTTGCACTTTCATAGCCCACATCCACACACAGCAATGCATCCATACTCATACGCACTCAATCTTACTCTTACTCTCGCATTCGTACAACATACTCATGCTCTGCGCACACGCATATTCAGAACACGGACTGTGCATACTTGTGTGTATGACAACACCACAAGCAGAAGACAATGCTGTAACTACAATACTATCCCCCTTCCACTGCATCATTGCGCCCTCCCAGACTCCCGGAAGACCAAAGGAGCAGACAGCACATTGGAAGACTCTGGCACTTTCCGCAAGAAGGAGAAAGTGAAGGAAGCATTCTTTGACTGTTCTTGCTTGTTTGACGAGTCCCGCTGGCATCATTTGGTCATTGTCATCCACCGTAATGTCATGCGCGGGGCAACTGCCTCACTCTACCTTGATGGAGCACTCCTTGACACACAGAAGGTACGTAGGTGGGGTGTGCATTCTCCGGTGACATGTAGTGGATTTGACATAGTTCATAGTACAGTAGACTGCAAATGATCACATTTCCAGTGTACGCGCTATTATACCATGCTTTCACTATAGTTGTTGTCACTTTTGCTCTTGCTTAACCTTTTTGTTGACAATTGTCTTTGTTGTCATTTTCCTGTGTCACTTCTCTATTCTCACATCTGCATTGTCACTGCTGTCTTGTCTATTGTCAATCTTTGTCACTCCTGTTATCACTTGTCTGTTGTCCCTCCTTTGTCACCATGCATTGTCTACCTACCTATAATCAAATATCACGTCCTCTGAATCAGTGACAGTTTGCTTATATATATATATATATATTTTGTCCTTCATGCTTTCTCATCACTCCCTCTGTGCTGTAGCTTCTTCATGTCACTCTTCATTCATTGTCACTCCGTTAACCCTGTCACTCCGTTAACCCTGTCACCCCCACTGTTGCCCCTCCCTGTGTCTAGGTGACGTACATCCAGCCCATTGTGAGCACCAGCTCAGTGGGCGCCAAAGACGCTGCCGCACCTCACATTGTCTCCGTTAATGGGATCATCGGCACACGGTGGTCACGGCGACACATCCTTCCAATTGTCTACCACCTAGGGCCCACCTATCTCTTCGAAGAGACCATATCGGCTCAGGGCATCCAGCACATTGCACGCTTGGGACCAACCTACATGGGATGCTTCCAGGCACCTGTCATCAAGGACGATGTGAGTGTATGGAGAGGGCTGGTGGTGTGTTTTGTATGCATTAGAAGCCCGTATGAACTCTGAAATAAGGACACTTCTTTAGTGAAGACAAGTCCTATTGTCTCAGCTACATAGAGATGAGTACTAAACTGCCTCTGAAAGGTGGAAACCTCTCTAATCAGTACACATGGGCCTGTCCCACTTCGTCCCAAATGATGTTTGGAACACAGAGGCCACACTGGATAGTGTATTACCCAATTGGCAGACAACTGTGAAGGAGGCCTGTGGGCTCCTTTACTGTATGTAATGTATGTACGTATTTGACAGTCTTTCGCTGACCTGGTCGCCAGCGGTCATGTGCTGCCACGCGAGTATATGTCTTACAGCAGCCAGAGCTGACTTCAGTTCCTGTCTGTTGTGTCTGTACCTCAGCCCTGTGATTGTGCCATATTTAGTCAACAAATAACACCAGCTGCTATAACTGGCTAAAATCTCACTTAGCAGCTGTCCAAACCATTTTCAGCTGCATCTTGTACAGTTTGTGTAAATTTGCACTTGTTTCCTGTTACAATGTGCACTTTTGTATAGAAACAGCTGCAAAAATTTGGACAACTGCTAAATGAGATTTCAAATATTTTATTAGATAACGTTTATTGCATATTTGTGTATATTCCTTCCCCTGCTTCCTCTTCTCCTTTCTCTTCACTGTTTCTGCCTCTGATTACCTTTCCCTCCCTTCCATTTCTCTGCCTTGTGCATCATCCTCTCTCTACCAGCATACTGGCACATCCTTTGTGCTTGGCAACCAGCGTCGTGTGCTTAACCCGCTGGTTCCGGAGGAGAAGGTCGTGTTTGGAGTGGTGGCCAACATTGAGAACTGTGACACTGTAAAGACAATGGCTGTAGATTACTGCACAGTTGACATCAATGGTATGTGTACTGTCTGTACAGTACAAATTGTGTTCAGTAGTGTACATGTCTGTGGTAATGCCTTCCATTTGATGAATTTGTCCTGTCAACTTGTCTCGTCTTCTCTCATCATGCCTTATCTTGCCTCATCTTGCCTCATCTTTCCTCATCTTGTCTCATCTAGCCTCATCTTGTCACGTCTTGTCTCATCTTCCCTCATTTTCCCTCATCTTGCCTCATCATGTCTAATCTTGCCTCATTTTCCCCCATTTTGACTCTTCTTGTCTCATCTTGCCTCATCTTGTCTCGTCTTCTCTCATCATGCCTTATCTTGCCTCATCTTGTCTCATCTAGCCTCATCTTGTCACGCCTTGTCTCATCTTGCCTCATCTTGCCTCATCTTGCCTTATCATCTCTCATCTTGCCTCATCTTGCCTCATCTTGTCTCGTCTTCTCTCATCATGCCTTATATTGCCTCATCTTGCCTCATCTTGCTTCATCTTGCCCCATCTTGCCTCATCTTGTCTCATCTTGCCTAATCTTGTCTCATCTTGACTCGTCCTGTCTCATCTTGCCTCATCTTACCTCATCTTGTCTCGTCTTGTCTCATCTTGTCTCATCTTGCCTTATCTTGCCTCATCTTCCCTCATCTTGCCTCATCTTGCCTCATCTTGTCTCATCTAGCCTCATCTTGTCTCATCTTGCCTCATCTTGTCTCGTCTTGACTCGTCTTGTCTCATCTTGCCTCATCTTACCTCATCTTGTCCTGTCTTGTCTCGTCTTGTCTCATCTTACCTGATCTTGTCTTGTCTTGTCTGATCTTGTCTCATCTTGCCTCATCTTCTCTCATCTTGCATCATCTTGCCTCATCATGCCTCATCTTGTCTCATCTTTCCTCATCTTTCCTCAACTTTCCTCATCTAGCCTCATCTTGTCTCATCTTGCCTCATCTTGTCTCATCTAGCCTCATTTTGTCTCATCTTGCCTCATCTTGTCTCGCCTTGACTCGTCTTGTCTCATCTTGTCTCGTCTTGCCTCATCTTGTCTCATCTTTCCACATCTTGCCTCATCTTGTCTCATCTTGTCTCATCTTTCCTCATCTTGCCTCATCTTGTCTCATCTTACCTCATCTTGCCTCATCTTTCCTCATCTTGCCTCATCTTTCCTCATCTTTCCTCATCTTGTCTCATCTTTCCTCATCTTTCCTCATCTTGCCTCATCTTACCTCATCTTGCCTCATCTTTCCTCATTTTGCCTCATCTTCCCTCATCTTTCCTCATCTTGTCTCATCTTTCCTCATCTTTCCTCATCTTGCCTCATCTTCCCTCATCTTTCCTCATCTTGCCTCATCTTCCCTCATCTTTCCTCATCTTGTCTCATCTTTCCTCATCTTTCCTCATCTTCCCTCATCTTCCCTCATCTTGCCTCATCTTCCCTCGTCTTCCCTCATCTAGCCTCATTTTGTCTCATCTTGCCTCATCTTGTCTTGCCTTGACTCGTCTTGTCTCATCTTGCCTCATCTTGCCTCATCTTCCTTCATCTTGCCTCATCTTGCCTCATTTTGTCTCATCTAGCCTCATCTTGTCTCATCTTGCCTCATCTTTTCTCGTCTTGACTCGTCTTGTGTCATCTTGCCTCTTCTTACCTCATCTTGTCTCATCTTGTCTAGTCTTGTCTAGTCTTGCCTCATCTTGCCTCATCTTCCCTCATCTTGCCTCATCTTGTCTCGTGTTGTCTTGTCTTGTCTCATCTTGTCTCATCTTCCCTCATCTTCCCTCATCTTGCCTCATCTTGTCTCGTGTTGTCTTGTCTCGTGTTGTCTCATCTTACGTCATCTTCCCTCATCTTGCCTCATCTTCCCTCACCTTCCCTCATCTTGCCTCATCTGGTCTCATCTTGCCTCATCTAGCCTCATCTTGTTTCATCTTGTTGCATCTTGTCTCATCTCTTCTCATCTTGCCTCATCTTCCGTCATCTTCCGTCATCTTCCCTCGTCTTGTCTCGTCTTGTCTCGTCTTGTCTCGTCTTGCCTCATTTTGCCTCATCTTGTCTCGTCTTCTCTCATCATGCCTTATATTGCCTCATCTTGCCTCATCTTGCTTCATCTTGCCCCATCTTGCCTTATCTTGCCTCATCTTGTCTCGTCTTGACTCGTCTTGTCTCATCTTTTCTCATCTTGTCTCATCTTGCCTCATCTTGCCACATCTTGTCTCGTCTTGTCTCATCTTGCCTCTTCTTGCCTCATCTTGCCTCATCTTCCCTCTACTTTCCTCATCTTGCCTCATCTTGCCTCATCTTGTCTCGTCTTGTCTCATCTTGCCTCATCTTGTGGCACTTGATTAGAGCCCATTTTCGGATGAACAAATAAGTCATCACTGTGTACAATGTGTACGTGCATTATAGAATTGAGTCAATAGCCATGTGAATCAACCGAATGTGGGTATAATCACCAGTTTGAATACTGATATGGACATGTGTGCTGGGGAAGGCTGGAAGTATCGTTTTTCTTCAATCAGTGATGATTCTTCCCTCCTTTCCTCCATGGTGCAGACATCTGCAAGGAGACACAGCTGAAGAAGGATGACTCAGTCACTCCTGTCAATTGGTTGCCGAATGTGGCCATTCACCTGTCTGGTCCCTCACGTACACTTGGAGCTGTCATCATTGGCAGCAGCGGTGAGGAGCATGTGTCTGTCATGTGTAGTGCAGTGAAAATAATGGTCACAGTATAATGCAGCCAGCCTCCCCTGGTACAGTGGCACCTGTCTATAGAGGTCACAGTATAATGCAGCCAGCCACCCCTGGTACAGTGTAATCTGTCTATAGTGGCCACTGTATAATGCAGCCAGCCTCCCCTGGTACAGTGTAATCTGTCTATAGTGGCCACTGTATAATGCAGCCAGCCTCCCCTGGTACAGTGGAACATGTCTATAGTGGTCACTGTATACGGTAACCACCCTTTTCAATGCACTGGCTTCTGTGCGCCCTCAGTAGCCTGTCCTCTTCCTCTTCCTTAGCCAACCCAAAGCAATTTTCCTGATTCCTGTTGTGTATTTCATTTCATTTCATGATGTTGTGTGAAATGCAACCTGTCCTTTTTGGTATATGTGTCTGTGTCTGGGCAGTGACCCACCATCCACCCCTACCTTCCTTTGTAGGTGTCCGAACCTTCACCCCTAGTCCCCTGCGTGCTCTCCTACCGTCAGTGGGTGGGACCAAGGTTATGTTGGGACTGGTTGCTATGGCAACCACAGTGGACTGCCTGTATGCCTCGGTGAAGGCACTTGTGTGTGCAGTGGAAGGAAACGACATGGCTCTGAAGGACATGGCAAGGACTGGAGGGTTCAAGGTGTGTGGGCAGGAGAAGGGAGGGGAAAGGGAGGGTGGGGCAAGTGAAGGAGAAGTGTGACAGCTAACAACAAGTGGAAGATTATGAAAGATGGGGTATTGTTTGGCGGAGCGTAGTCATGGGTGTACGTAGGAGCTAGGAAGAGGGCTGTATAAGGAAGAGATTTGTTCCATTTATTCTACACTTTCTTTATGCTTTACAGTACGTCCATATTCTATACTTCCTATTGTTGCTTTAATTAATTCCTGCCCCACAGATCCTTGGTATGCTCCTCCGCTCCAAGTCCTCTTTGCTCAACAGCCACATCCTGCACCTCATCCTCAGTCTGGTTGGGACACTGGACAGTGAACACGAGTGCACCGAGATACCATATCCCGAAGCATTCAGAGACCTTCTTGCAGGTACGTACAGTATGAGACAATATACATATTGTTAGCATTCTGTTTCGTTCCTTTCTGTTCTGTTTTTGCATAAAAGTTGGACCGTTCTTCCGTCTGTTTGTTTTTAAATTGTATTTATTGTCCTTTGCAAAACTGTTCAGAATGGCTGGAAAATGATAGCGTTGAAAAAAGATAATGACATTGAAAAAAACAATTTGTTCGACTATGTAGCCTTGAGCTGAACCACTTACACAGGCATTTTGTAGATGGAAGAGGGTCTGGTCTATGGAAGATGGGGGCTATGGCACGACTAGGCTCAGTTTAAAAGGTTTGCATTGGGATGGACTTGCTGCTCTTACTGTAGCACACAAGCGACAGAGAGTCAAAGCAGCTAAAAGTGACAGCCTGTTCCCCACCTCGCTGGAATATGGCACAAGCCAGTGACAATTTGCTGCCTGTACATACAGGAGGACGATTAGGTAGAGGCACTCACCAGCTTATTTACTAGGTGCAGCAGAGTCGTTTTCAGCATCATTGTTCTGGGTGAGTTGTTCCACATGAAAAAGAAGCAGCAGCAGCAATGAGACTCTTGAGGAGTAGCAGCAATGGGGAACGCAGAGGAGTAGCAGCAATGGGACGAGCCCGATTGAGCAGCACAGCAGTGACCCCAAAAATTGTAGTCGATCGAGTCTCTCACTGGCATGGAATCATACGTAATTGTTTATTAAGCGCTGAATTGTCCTTGATCGTTTTGTGAAACTCACAGAATTGTTATGGAACTGTTTGTCTGTTTGGTCTAAATGGTACAGTATTCTGTACGATGGAAAAGGGGGCTGTCCTGGAGGCCGTCCAGCGTGACTCGGGTTCAGTGAAAGACCATGGTTAGAGTTCATGGCATTGGAGCTTCTTATGTGCAGTGCTTCCTCGATCCATTAGCGTTTCTCGTATGGCTCGGAGATATAGCCTTGCAATAATTAATTGCATTTATTGAAAGTAAGTATTGTGTTGTCTGCAGGAATTAATGAATTGCTTTTTTGCTCTGCAGATCTGAGTGTCTGGCGTGAAACTTCACAGGACATTCAACGCTCCCTGCTACAGCACTTCCGAGAGCTTCTTACAGCTGGGGGGTGAGTGAATTGTTTGCAGCAATATTCTGTAGTTGTTTCTCACTATGTGTATTGTTAACTAGCAAAGTGTGGTGTAACAGCTTCAGACTAACATGTGGATGGTTAGCTGGATTGTGTCCACTTAATGTATTGTGCTAGTCTAGCCAAGCTGATAGCTTCTGCATGTATGAATTTGAGGTGACAGTCAATGGCGGTTAAATTGGGCCTGATTGATACATGCAAGGGGGCCACACTCTCTGTCAACGTGATTGATTGATAGGTTGATCTCATGATCGACAGTCAAGGCATGGTCGTCTGATCCAGTGGAGATGTGTTGGAGTCAACGGTGAACAATGCTCACCGATGCTCCTTCGGGTGTGACTTCCAGCATGAGATTTATTGCAGTCCTGGCCTGGGACCCTGTATACCACCCCACTTCATGCATCCTGTGGTACCGGGTCCTTCAGCCTGACAAGGACTGGCATAGTGTCTGGTGTGGAAGAAGACTGACCTTGAGATTGAGGCTGCCAAGAACCTATCTGATCTGTTTTGACAGACCTTGTACATAAAGTAGGGTGGCCATGGCAACCGGTTGTTGATATCCAACTGATGTCAGAAGGTTTGTGTGACACGTGTGAAAGCAGTCTTACGTACCATGTCCGGGATATCCATTCTGTCCAAGAGCTTGGATGACCTGTCTCCTCATCAAATGGGTGTCCACTAAAAATCTGGAGAAAATGAAATGGTCTTAAATCAGTATATGTGATACGTCAAGCGAGTATTTCAAGTGTCAGCTGACACTAACAATGCTAGAGAAAATAAGAATAAACAGTCAGCATAGACTATTTGGCCCATTGTCTAGTGCTTTTATCAGTTTTGTCTTCAGCATTGACTTTGGGTTTGGACAGTTTTTTAGTCCATAGTGCAAAGTCAAAACTGTATCTGTCTGCAGAATTGCTGCTCAGTTTCTGCTTGCTGCCATCCTTGCATGCCAGTGTCTTAAACTTACTGCCACCACCGCCTGAGGGACCGCCACTCACACCTCCATTGCTGCCTGAGGGACTGCCAGTCCCACTCCTGTCTTCACATTCATAATCAAGTTCATCTTCCTCATCTACCTCATCCTCATCTGCACTGGTTTCATTGCCATCTGCACGTGCCCCTGGTTTGATTGCTGCACGGTAAAACAGGAAGATGAATACTGGAATGGATAGTTCAATGCAAATGCTTGAGGCACAGTTACCTAGTAACCACAGTACTGATTTGATGTGTAGTTGCTTAGATCGACTAGCTCCCTCGCCTCATTACTTGCCCCTCCCAAAGCTCTTCTTCACAGAAATAGTCTTCTTTCTGCTCTTATGCCGGATTGAGTGTCCACAACTTTGTCATGTTCCACATTCTGATTACTCCTCCCTCTCCACCTTCTCCACCCTCTCCTCTCTCTCCTTCCCTCTGCTCCTTCTCCACCCTCTCCACCCTCTCCACCCTCTCCTTCCCTCTGCTCCTTCTCCACTCTCTCCACCCTCTCCACCCTCTCCACCCTCTCCTCTCTCTCCTTCCCTCTGCTCCTTCTCCACCCTCTCCACCCTCTCCACCCTTTCCACCCTCTCCACCCTCTCCACCCTCTCCTTCCCTCTGCTCCTTCTCCACCCTCTCCACCCTCTCCACCCTCTCCACCCTCTCCTCTCTCTCCTTCCCTCTGCTCCTTCTCCACCCTCTCCACCCTCTCCACCCTCTCCACCCTCTCCACCCTCTCCTTCCCTCTCCACCCTCTCCTTCCCTCTCCACCCTCTCCACCCTCTCCTTCCCTCTCCACCCTCTCCTTCCCTCTCCACCCTTTTCAGTGAGCAGTCTCGCAATGCTGTGATGATGGTCCAGATGAACATGGTCTCCACGCTGCTCCACCGACTGCAGGAGAGGGATGTGGAGGAGAAGACAAAGAAGGATATCTGTGACACATTGGCAGTGCTCTTCAGGAGTTGCCTCACTGAGAATGACCTCAGGAGGTGTGTACCTTTGCCCATGTATATGCATGCAGTAGAACCACTCTATGATGGCCACCTGTTGACTAGTTGTTAATAATTGGCTGATAAGAGAGGTGAGTGCATTTCGGCTGATTTAGTGCTAAGTCAGTGCTGTTTTTGGACCAGGGAGGCTGGCTGTTATATTCTGTACACTGTACAGTAGCCATTGCTGTATAGTCTTATTTGTCCTTATCGTGTGCATGTGTGCATGTGTGCATGTGTGCATGTGTGCATGTGTGCATGTGTGCATGTGTGCATGTGTACATGTGTGCATGTGTGCATGTGTACATGTGTGCATGTGTACACGTATAATGTTGTTATGCTGTTTCGTTTTCTTTCCTCCTGCTCACTGCACGCACATGTCCAACACTTCTAACACACACTTGTACAACTCCCATGCCCCCCATGACCCAACATGCACTCAACACGTGGACATGCACACATCAGACTGGGCCAGTACCTCATCAACACCCTGCCAGAGAAAATGGACATTGATGAAGACCTCCTTCCTGTGTACTCCACTGAAGCTCTTGGTACTACAGCTGCAACACCAAAGACAAAAAGCACAGAACCACAACAACAACAACAACAACAACAACAGCAACAACAACAACAGCAACAACAACCACAGCGACGACAACAGCGGCCACATTCACAGGTGTCTAGGTCCTCGAGTATGGGTATAGGTGATGTGGAACAAATGGTGCAGTCAATCCGCCTGCGAAACATGCTCCTTGATCTGGTCTTGAACATGATGAGTGCAGCCGACTCGAGTGTGGATGTGGAGTGAGTGTAGGGAGGGAAGGAGGAGGGAGGGGAAGGGAGAGGGAGGGTGTGTGAGGAAGAAGTGGTAGAGGAGAGGAAGGCAATGTACAGAATGAATGAGAATGGATGGGAGGGACATGGAATTGTACCATGCAGCATTTATGTTCATGCTACACTTGTTACAGCTTTCTATCACTAGCCAGTGCATGCAAGTTGGTTAATGATGGCTAACATACATGAGTTAATCTTTGCTTAGTGTTCCTGCTCACATATGGTATGTAGGAACACCTCTTCGTCACTCTTGTGTGTTTTTCACAGTTCCCTATCTCTGCTCTTTCATCCTTCCATATCCCCTCCATCCTTTTCTGCCTCACACCACCTCCCAACCCCTCCTTCCCTCTCTCCTCTCCCTCACACCACCCTCACATTATCTCCCTCCCTCCCCTCCCTTGTGCAGGGCCGTCAACAAGTTCCACAAGGTCCTAGGCTTCGACTGGCTGATGCTCTTTTTGCAGAGTCACATCCACTTGGAGACAGCTATGCGTGCCCTGCGCCTTCTTGTTCACATCCTCAATGACCCTGGAATGTACCACAAGTTCAAGGAGGGTGACCTCGCTGGGAGGTGGCTGGAGGGGGCCGAGCATTTCCTTCTGGAATCTGGAAGTACGTATGCGTGATTTCAGGCATTGTTTTTGAAACTGAGTGCTGCAAGCTGTGCTTAGACATGTGCATCACACAGCTGTTCTAGTAACTGTATAACTAGTTCTGTAATGTATATGAAGTGGTATAGATCATTTGTAACACAGTTGAGTTTTGAGGACTGATTGTTGTATATAGTGGGATGTGTTTCTTTGTAGCTCTTTTCTTGGGCTTGCTATCATTGCCATTAGTCTCGTTCCCTGACCCTTCTGGAGTGTGTGTGTGTGCATGGAAGGGTCTGTGAATGAGACTGCATTGCCATATTCAGCATTTATACTTGAAGACTCTATAACTTTTATAGAGTGCCTGTGTTTCTTAGTTGTTCTTTTTCATTCTGCATGCAAAAAGATCTGCCTCAATTGTAACTCTTTCTTTCCTTCCATAGGCACGGATACGAGCACCACTTTCTACACTCTGATGTCCCCAAAGGGCAGCCATTTTCAGTCTCTAAAAGCCATCACAGAAATGACCAATGACATTCCCGGTTTCTATCTTCTCTCCTTCCTCCTTCCACACCACTCGGAATCACCGCAGGCATTTTTGCTGCTGATTGCATTGTTGCTAGGGCAACCAGTATCAGACATTCCATATGGTGCCCCCTTCAACAGTGACATGTTAATGGGACTCTTTGAAGCGTCCAAGAGCCAAGTGAAAGCACACAAGAAGAGGAAAGTGCTGAATCTGGATGCTGTACGAGTCTTATTTTGCTTGTTGCGACACCTTTTGCACCAGGTAGGTCCGTTATTGCATTGTATGTAAGTGGTAGCACCATTCCATCTGATTGTGGCTCTTGTTTAATTACACCTGTACACATGTGTAACTCTCTGTGTCATTCTACTGTTGTTTTATATGCTAACTTGACTACTGAGTGCCACTGTTGTTGTTGTTGTTGTTGTTGTTGTTGTTGATAATGTTGTTGTATGTGTTTTTGTACATATATACTGTAGCTGGGATGGAATACTGTAGCAACACTCTTGTGTCTGCTAGTATGATTGGAAGCAGAGGGATGATGTACAAGGAGATATGATTAGTCGGCCACTGGTGAAATATGGCGGTTATGTGCACTCTTTGAAGGAGACTTGCATAATTTGTTCCCCTGTGACCATTTCTGTAGTCTTTGCATTCCTGTGACCATTATTGTACACTTGTGTCTTGACCCATGGAATTTGACCATCCTGCAATTTAAACTTCTCAGTAATTCACTTCCCTCTAATTTTAATAGACTCCCAAATATATTGTTAATTGTTGCATAGTGAATTTAGTGTTGTTAATTGTCACGGTACTTTGATGACTCATACATTCACACTAACATACCCACTTCCATTTCAGGAGCATGAACCTGGAAGTGAGACTGAGATCCAGGCCCTCACTGTAACTGCCTTCATCAAGAAGCTGTACACTTCAGCAGACATCTTCCCAGAGTTTGCAGACTACGTACAGCAGCAAGAGTTCATTGACGCACTTGCCTCCTCACTCTTCCCTGCTTTCCGTGAGTGCAGTGATACCTCTCTGGCCTGATGCATTTGATGATAGGTGCAAGTAACCTAACGCTTGCCCTCATTAGAGAGGTGTCCTTATTTCAAAGGTAGTTTGTACACATCTCTGTTTAGCTGGGACAGTAGGCACTGTCCTCATTAGAGAGGTGTCCTTATTTCAAAGGTAGTTTGTACAGATCTCTATTTGGCTGGGATAGTAGGCATTGTTCTCATTAGAGAGGTGTCTTGACTTAAAGCTGTCTTCTGTAAGAGTAGACTGATTAACATTTCTCTGTGGCTGCTTGCTTTTTAGTGCACTTTTCCCTTCCATTACACCAGGTTTGAAGACATATGCTAACCTTGTGTCAAGGTTGACAGAGTCAGATGACATGGGAGTGAGTTGGAGCAGTTTGCTGTTTATGTAGTGCGTGTGTGTGTGTGTGTGTGTGTGTGTGTGTGTGTGTGTGTGTGTGTGTGTGTGTGTGTGTGTGTGTGTGTGTGTGTGTGTGTGTGTGTGTGTGTGTGTGTGTGTGTGTGTGTGTGTGTGTGTGCATATTAGAGAGAGTGTGTATGAGTGATTGTATGTGTGAGAGTATGTGTGTTTATGTGTGTTTGAGTGTGTAGTTGTGTGTGTGCTTGTGTGTGAGTTGGACAACTGTCTGGCAGAGTGTGTGAGAAAATTGTTGTTTACTTTGGACCAAGTGTGTGAATCGTGTTGCTTACGAATCGCGAACAGCCTTGTGCGAGTGAGATTGCAGCCTATTGCCAATGGCAACCAACTTTTGTAGTTTGTCCTGTTGCCTGGCAATGGGCTGCAATCTGGTTATAGCCCATTCCTTCAGCTCTGCTTGGCCTTGGATTATATCATCCTGATGTTTTAAGAGGTAGGTTGTAAAGAAGCATTGATAGAATAGAGATTCATTACCACGTCTGGACATTGATAAAGGGAGATTTGTTGAGCGTTAAACATGTAGTACACTTTTTACCAAAAGGCAAAACGTTTCGGCCCCAAAAGGGCCTTCTTCAGTTGCACAAGAGTACAAAACAGAACATGAAGCATTCTTATTGCATCTACGTATGACTTTGCCGGTGTGTAAGTGAAGAGCGTAACTTAAGGTAAGAAACATGTATCTATGTTCTGGGACAATACATTAATGTGCAGGCACTGTATAAAGGTAAGCTGTATGTAGCCGATTGGTGCAGACACTGATTCAAGGTAAGAGGCAGCTGATTGGTACAGACCGGTGCACATAGATAGGTTTGCAGCTGCTAGTTGGTCCATGTGTCCTCACAGTGTGATGTAACTCACAGTAAGATGTGACTGAATACTTACGTGGACACAAGCCATTATTTGCGATGTGTTTGAAGGAGTGGGTAACATATCCTCCAACTCCTCCTCCTTTCACATCAGCATCACTACTAATCATTGGTCAAGCAGCTGGATGCAAAGCATCATACAGTGATGAACTGACATCTTTCTTTGGTGCAACAGTAGAAGTTGTTTTGTGTTATTTGTGGAGCTGTGAGATCCACTGTGTGTCATCAGCACCATTAGTTGTCCTGAGTACCTACTAACTGGAAATTAGCTTGTAGTTGGCAATTCTTTTGCCTCCACGATCATAGGGTTTGTCAAAGGAATCTCACTTTAACTGGCACAGCCATGTTGTGTGCTGGTGGTGTGTTGTTTGCATACTCTTCTTACTAATTTGGTGTATTTTTGCATGCTTATTGGCATTGTTTAAAACTGGTATGGGGCAAGTGTTTATTGGGGTTCTGCCATGGAAGGAAGCCATGTTATGGTATCCATGGCAACATCTGTGCTGTTCCATTTTGCTCTGCTTGTAGTTCATGGTGTGTGATGCTTCTTGAGAGTGTCTTGCACTCATTGCTGTATAAGTAGATTGAACACACATTATAACTACAAGCGTAATTGATCAAAATATGATTGTTGAAGGCCTACATGTAGAAGCACTCTAGTGTACACACTTGATGAGTACTGATATCAGTCAGTGATTCAGAATATAAGTCTATGGGAAGCTACACACACACACTCATGTCATTAATGAGCACACTTGTACACATTTTGTGTTGAGTTAAATGAAACGCATCTTCATCTCTGTGTACTTGAGGGAGTGGGAATGACTCGACCATATCACTCCATGTGAAGTCCTTTGCACAGCACCACAAATGTATTTACCATTTAGGTTGCAGTTGAAGCAGCTGCTAAACCACCATCCACTATCATCGAACGTTGCTGCACAGTTACCTATTGAGTTTTGGTCATTGTCTCGATCCCTTGTGGTGAAGAACAGTCCATTTTGGAGTTGGAGGGTGTCCCCAGCTGTCCCCGAGTACCCACTGACGTGCAGCTTGTAGTTGACACTGCTCCCCTCCACATGGAAGTAGCTGTACCTCGCGTACTTCCTCACTCCTTCACAGTCGTACATGTCCACATACAGTTCGGCCCTCCCCTTGGAGGCAGTGAGGCAATGTATTTTGTCCAGACCCAACCAGTGTTCACGGTAGAGCTTGCCAAAGCCATCAACGTAGTTCTGCCACAGTCTGCCAAAGTCCTCCGATCCGTCCATGCGTCGTTGGAAGACGGTCCATCCACCACCCTGCATGTCACACCACACGTTGAATGCCTTCCCACAGCCGGGGTCTATGGTGTACACACCGGACTGCCTGCATCCTCTGTTGTAGATCTCCTGACAGCTGGTGGGAGTGGTGCAGGAGTCTGTGCAGGGACCTGGAGGGAGAGGGGAAGGGCAACATTCTGTGACACTGTGTTGTGTGGAGTGGTGTTGTTTGTGGTCTGCATGGTTTGTGCGTGTAGTGAGTGAGTAGGGATAAGGTGTATTTGTAACTCTGTGACAGTGACAGTGCTGTATGTGACCATCTCTTATCTACTCTTGATGTGACTCACAGCTCCGGTACATGTATGGTCTATAGTACTTGAGGTGTGCTGTATGCTTATAATTTTCTTGGGTCTTCATTTTTGCAAAATTTGTGAGTTACCGAATGTTCGTGGAAAAATGCGAATATCCCTTATGACTCAAAGTACTGCACATGGGGGACACATGAACAAGCATCTCCTTAGATGATCAAGAGTTACGTACTTAATAAACACAGATGTTTTAATGCCAGTCTGGTCACAATCTAATTGACATTTGAGAAGTCACTGAAGAATTGCAATGTCGTGAAGAGTGCACTGATGGAAAGTCTGAAGCAAGTACCAAAGGATGTCATATTGTATGTTGCCAAGAACAATGGAGCACACGTCATTTGTGCTGGTTCGTATGTAAGATAGACGAGGTAGAACCTGTGTACGTACAACAAGTCGGTACAGAACAATGGCATAGTTCCACTAATCATTACATTGTTCTGAACTAGACTATATAAGATGGAGAAGGGTGAATTGTCATGGCCAGGTCAGCTGGCTTGGGCTGCTGAAACCCTGCATGTCCTGGTTTTGATGCTGGCTGATGCCAAATTTTCCTTTCTCTTCCGCATCCGCAAATCTTCCTTTCTTCCAAGCCATGATTTCCATTAGACTTAACATACTGGTTTGCGTAATGATGTCTTACCTCAAGCCTTGGCTGCTCAGGAGGCACTGCTCCTGAGTATAGAAATCCTTTGTACTGCCTGTGATCGGACGTGTACATAGAAACCTTTAACAACTGTCAGAAGTGCCAGTAGCGAGGTAAAACATACAGTGATGTCTGACTTCTACAGGTGCAGGTACCTTGTGCAGAGAAGGAGCCTTTTGTGAAATATTTATACGTGCAAAGGCTTTGCGGAAATCTTAGGTAAGGAGCATCTGCGAAATATGCATTCTGTGAAAATGTTTTCCCATATAGTTTTTGTCTCTGAAGTGATCCACAATATGCAGCTCTGAGCACACATGCACACAGTGTCTAGAGTGAAGATGAGACATCAACTCACATCCTTGAGTGATCCCTGCAATGAGTAGTAGAGCCAAGCTGGCTCCCAGTGTCAGTAGCAACATGAGTGGTGTTCTTGTGGAGTAGAAGTGTTGAGTTGTTGTCTCTTCAGTCTCTCCAGCAGTCGTGGTTGATGTTGCTGCTGTTGGGAGGTGGGGGCCTTTTATACTCATCTGTAGGAGATGGAGTGGGTGGAGCCTTGTGTAGCAATGGTGTGAGTGGTTACCATGGTAACTGTACATTTGGTTCAGTTGTGTGAATTGACTTGTGAGGTGTGAGGTAGTTGGTTTCTATTCAGGTTAGCTGTACAGTCTCCCCCCAGTCTGCTACACCCACATCAAGTACAAGAGATGCATAGTATAAAGTGTGTGTTTTCACTGCTACGCACTCCAAACACATGACATACATTCTCTAAGGTGTTCTTTAAGCACATGTGGACACAGTGACAGAGTGTCAGTGTAGGGTGTGTAGTGACAAGTATGTTGAGTGATCACTGTTCTACGCTATCGACTACTCATAGTCTTTGGCTGCATCTGCTGTGTGCACTCCAATTCTCCAAGTACAATGGTCTTGTGATAGTTTGAGTATAGTAACACTTGCACATGTTTTGTATAAAATTGGCAAAACTACCTTAGCTGTGTGTATTTATGTCTTTGGGATGCAAACAACATGTACTAATAATGAGTTACGTACTCCATTATGTCAGCAGTATTGGCACTCCTAGAAGGAGTAATGTTGAATGGATTACCTCTCGCATGAATTAGCAGTGAGGTAGTTTAACAGAGGGGATTGTGCGACCACCTGTCCTTTGTAGCAGTAACAGTGACTGGTTCCCTTCTCTTTCACTGCTTCTATTGAATATTCCATTCCACTACTGTTTGGTGTGTTTGTTGCTCACAGTATCTGTGAATGCAATGCAATGGCCCACATCACCAAGTGTTAGATCTACAATAATATGGACAGTGTCTGTATGCATCTGAAATGTTAGCCTCCCTTGAAAAACTAGGTCTATTTGTTCCGGCGAGTTTATGAGAGGACAAACTCATAATGAGAGTTGTACTTACAGTACTAGCTAAATACCGCCTTCAGGTGGTTTCCCAGCCTATGGTTTGAAATTTGAGTATTTTAGCCAATTAATCATATCTATATAACTGGGAGCATTCTGTAGACTAACTCCATGAATCTCTGTGTACAGAATTTTCTTTCACTCCATTTGGAGTCCAGCAGTGAAGGCGCTAGCCTCCTTAATTAAGTCACTCCCTGGATTGTTGTGATATACTCTTCCAGATTGAAGAGGACTTCATGAACAACCAAACACGATCTTCCCCCTATCTCTTAGATATGGTGTCGACCGTAGAAGACGCAATAACTCGGATGGAACAGCTGTAACCCAAATTTCAGCTCAATCATGTTACTCCCGCTACGCTTCTCTGTATTTCTACCATAGTGGCGTCCAAAACTGAAGGAGTAATGCCTGAACATTGTAAGGTGTGCTATGTGCATTATAATAATCTGCCTACTTATTTAATGTGAGATGATGGTTGAGGAAGTGTTATCAATGTAGACAATTGTTTGTGTGTTGAACCGAGCCATTCCTGTAATTTTCTGTGCACTAACTAACAAGTGTTCGTTGGATGTAACTTCTACTTTATACCTGAATCAACAACTACTTGTGTAATTTGTTTATTGAAGATGCTACAATACATGTAATTAACTAGGTAAGGGCATTAGTAGGTGGTTTTTGTTAGTTAATTATCCACGGTAGTACACACTCACAGAGCAATTATTGCAGCTGACCCCAAGACTTGTGAGTGTATAATGTATGTGTGTCTGAGGAAAACAGTATTGATGGTCTAAACCACAAGAGACTGTGAATATGAACATGGCATTCCATGACAGTTGTGAGGTTCGTTGTAATATTATTAATTGAATTGGAGGTGCACAGTAACTTGCACATGCATCAATGTATCTTGAGTTGTGTAAGTGTTTTGAATTTGTGTTGACCGCACAGCCTTGCATTTGAAATGTTAACACTCCATTGATTCAATTACGTGTTTGAGTAGAAATTATTGATCACAAATTTCCTGTATTGATGATTAACACTCTGAAATATGTCCTTGATGACTATTGATATGACAGCGAGAGTTTTAAGTGTTGTGGTGGACTAGACACCTTAATGAACACACTTGTACACATTGTGTGTGTTGTGTTAAATGAAACGCATCTTCATCTCTGTGTACTTGAGGGAATTGGAATTTCCTCTGAAAGTGCGCCATATCATTCCAGCCCTGGGTGTGTGGAGAGCACCACAAGTGTATGGACCATTTAGGTCTCACCTAAAACAACTATTGAACCACCACCCGTTAGCACGCCATTTGTGTGAACAGCTACCACCTCGCCATTGGTCATTATCACGATCCTTTGTAGAGAACTGCATTCCGTTAATGTTTACTCCTGTAGTAAAGCTGTCCCCAGCCGTCCCCGAGTACCCACTGATGTGCAGCTTGTAGTTGACACTGCTCCCCTCCACATGGAAGTAGCTGTACCTCGCGTACTTCCTCACTCCTTCACAGTCGTACATGTCCACGTACAGTTCGGCCCTCCCCTTGGAGGCAGTGAGGCAGTGTATTTTGTCCAGACCCAACCAGTGTTCACGGTTGAGATTACCAAAGCCATCAGCGTAACTGTCCCAGCTCCTATTGAATGTGACTGATCCGTCCATGCGTCGTTGGAAGACGGTCCATCCACCACCCTGCATGTCACACCACACGTTGAATGCCTTCCCACAGCCGGGGTCTATGGTGTAGACACCGGACTGCCTGCATCCTCTGTTGTAGATCTCCTGGCAGCTGGTGGGAGTGGTGCAGGAGTCTGTGCAGGGACCTGGAGGGAGAGGGAAGGGCAACATTCTGTGACACTGTCTTGTGTTGAATGGTGTTGTTTGCGGTCTGGTTTGTACTTGTATTAGGTGTGTAGGGATAAGGTGTATTTGTAACTGTGTGACAGTGCTGTATGTGAGTTACAGCACTTGTACAAGTATGGTCTGCCTAAGGTCTGTTTGTCTCAGAACTGATTCTAAAGATGCAGCTCTGAACACACATGCACACACTGTCTAGAGTGAAGATGAGACATGAACTCACATCCTTGAGTGATCCCTGCAATGAGTAGTAGAGCCAAGCTGGCTCCCAGTGTCAGTAGCAACATGAGTGGTGTTCTTGTTGAGTTGAAGTGTTGAGTTGTTGTCTCTTCACTCTCTCCAGCAGTCGTGGTTGGTGTAGCTGCTGTTGGGAGGTGGGGGTCTTTTATACTTGAGGAGCTATTTTGTATATGAATTGTGTATGTTAATCATTGGTAACCATGGCAACGTCCTTACAGTACTTCTTGGCTAATATTCTCCCTGTAGTGTAATGACATTTCACAGTTTGTTGCTCTCTCAATTGAATCAACTTGTTGTGATGACACCAGTTATTGCTTACTTTGTCTACAGGGTGAAGCCCTGTGCTAATAATTGGAGATAATCAAATTGCTGTGGCACATGTTCTCTTAGGTGCAGTAATCTAGTAATTGACCCCGAGAGTCCCCTTGCTGGATGGCTTCATGTGTTCAAGAAAGAGTTGATCTGCTGCTGAGTGTGAGAGTGTTACTGTCTGAGGTGTACTGCCTGTTTGTCTCTCAGCTGTAGACTGTGTAGGGTATAATTGTGAATTGACTGTGAATGTGGAGACCAGTATTGGGAGCCGTGTCAGTCAGTTACTGATCAGTGGTCTGGTTTAGTTGATGGAAGTCTTTCCTCATCACATTGTATTGTACACAGTTGCATTGGTCTTACTGTTACTGGAGGTGGACAACATGTTGTGTGCTTCCCTTTGTTATGCAATAACCAAAATTCACAGCATGTTCAGACATTTTAGTAGCTACCAGCTACCTTTGTCAGCGAACTTCACATGGATTTATCAAACATGGATAACCTACCTAGCCAGTAAGGCCTTTACAACTTGTATGTGTTTGTTTGTGAGACTGAAGGCTCCATCTTAATAATTAACTTGCCCTGAGTATGTATTGACTGGTGCAGTATTCACATATAAAGCACGAAGGGTCCTCTGTAATTGTAGGTACATTCTTGTCAGGCAGTGGTTGAAGGAACATGTCATGTTTATGTGGACAGTTACAAGAATTTCACTGTGGAGATAGAGGCTGTGCTTGGCAACATGTACATAACCGACACAATTCTTCATTATAGCCACTGTCTTTAGTTAGTGCTACAGTATGGCTGTCATGTTGAAGCATCCTTCATTGGAGCTTATGCAATCATGCCATGTTGTTAGATTATCACATGTTACGATTACTGGTGTACTGTATAATGGATCTCAATAATATGATTGATATCAGACATACATGTGGGAGCACTCACACACTTGATGAGTATTTGTATCAGTCAGTGATTCAGAATATAAGTCTATGGGAAGCTACACACACGCATGTGTCATTACTGAACACGTTTATACCTATTGTGTGTTGAGTTAAACGTAGCGTATCTTCATCTCTGTGTACTTGAGGGAGTAGGAATGATCATGCCATATCACTCCAACTGAGTTTCTTTGCACAGCACCACAAATGTATGGGCCATTTAGATTGCAGCTGAAGCAACCTGCACCCTTAAACCACCATCCATTTGCATTCCAATACACTGCACAGTTTCCACTAGACCATTGGTCGTTATCATGATTCTTTGTGGAGAATTGACCACCATTGTTGTAGTTGAGATTATCCCCAGCCGTCCCCGAGTACCCACTGACGTGCAGCTTGTAGTTGACACTGCTCCCCTCCACATGGAAGTAGCTGTACCTCGCGTACTTCCTCACTCCTTCACAGTCGTACATGTCCACATACAGTTCGGCCCTCCCCTTGGAGGCAGTGAGGCAATGTATTCTGTCCAGACCCAACCAGTGTTCACGATTGAGATTACCAAAGCCATCAACGTAACTGTCCCAGCTCCTGTTGAATGCGACTGATCCGTCCATGCGTCGTTGGAAGACGGTCCATCCACCACCCTGCATGTCACACCACACGTTGAATGCCTTCCCACAGCCGGGGTCTATGGTGTACACACCGGACTGCCTGCATCCTCTGTTGTAGATCTCCTGGCAGCTGGTGGGAGTGGTGCAGGAGTCTGTGCAGGGACCTGGAGGGAGAGGGGAAGGGCAACATTCTGTGACACTGTGTTGTGTGGAGTGGTGTTGTTTGTGGTCTGGTTTGTGCTTGTAGTGGGTGTGTAGAGATAAGGTGTATTTGTAACTGTGTGACAGTGCTGTATGTGAGTTACAGCACTTGTACAAAATGCTCTACCTAAAGTTTGTTTGTCTCTGAACTGATGCTAAAGATGCAGCTCTGAACACACATGCACACCCTTTCTAAAAAGAGGCTGAGAGATCAACTCACATCCTTGAGTGATCCCTGCAATGAGTAGTAGAGCCAAGCTGGCTCCCAGTGTCAGTAGCAACATGAGTGGTGTTCTTGTGGAGTTGAAGTGTTGAGTTGTTGTCTCTTCACTCTCTCCAGCAGTTGTGGTTGGTACTACTGCTGTTGGGAGGAGAGGTCTTTTATACTGTAAGAGCTGTTTCGTATTTCAATTATGTATTAATCACTAGTTACCATGACAACTGTCCTTATCTACTACTTCTTGCCTAGTAGGCTCCCTGTTATGTAGTGACATTTCACATTTTGTTAGGCTCTCAATTGAATCAATGTGTTGTGATGATACCAGATATTACTTATTTTGTCTACAAGGTGAAACCCCGTACTAGTAATTAGAGATAATTAAATTTCTTTGGTAGGTACGTGTTCTTTGATGTGCAGTAAACTAGTTATTGACCTGGAGAGTCCCCTTGCTGGATAGTTTCATGTGTTCAAGGAATGGCTGATCTGATGCTGAGTGTGTGAGTGTTAGTGTCTGAGGTGTACTGCCTGTTCATCACTCTGATGTACTGTTGGCTGTGGTGTGTAAGGAATAATTGTGAATTGACTGTGAATGTAGAGACCAATATTTAGAGCATTGTACTGTATTGTTGTTAAGGCTACCCCATCAGCACAAGGCTGGTTCGAATGTGGACCTGAAGCCATGCTAGTCAGCTACTGATTGGTCCTTTGGTTTAGTTACATGCTGTACATCATAATAATTAAGAATACAACAATACAGACACACATGCGCACTGCCCCTGATCATGACATACTAAATACATGTGAGGAACTTTTTAGATGGGTTCAGTGCAAGTCATGGTTAAATGGTGGTATGTGAGTCAAATAGTGATGTGTGGGTCCAATACATGTCATTTACAGACGATTAGTTGTATCATTATAAGTGTCATTGCCATTCGTGGATGTGGGCCTCAGCTGTGACGAGATCAAAGCTGTCACATCCCATCACCACGTGCTTGGAACTTGATTGCGCTTCCCTCCTTTGGCTTAGTTAATAGAAGTCTTTTCACATCACGTTATATTGTGGACACTTGCATTGGTGCTTCTGTTACTGTATGTGAGCAACGTGTGTTTCACTTTGCCAGCTAATATATACCTTCATCAGTGTACTTCACATGGATTCATGTAACACAGATACCACCTAGCCATTCAGGCTTTTGCAACATATGTATTGTGTGAGTGTTTGTCTGTGAGGCTGAAAGCTCTGTGCCAAAATAATCAGTTTGCCCTGAGGATGAGTTGACTGGTGCAGTAATCACATTTAGTGCCTGAGGAGCTCTTTATTGTAATAGCAGAAGTGCTCCTGATAATAGGTGCATTGTCAGGCAGTGGTTGACATAGGGATGTAATGTGTCATGTCTATGTTCAACTTGAGAGTGAGAGAAATTTCACTGTGGAGATATAAACTGTGTTTGGAATCATGTACACAACACCAACACAATCCTTTATCCAGCTGCTGTCCTTATTAGTGCTATATGGCTGTCACGTTGAAGCATCCTTTATTGGCCTCCACAATCACACCTTGTTGTCATTAGAATGATCACGTATTACAGATGATAAATTGATCAATACACGATTGATTTAGATCTACGTGTATGAGCACTCTATTGTACACACTTGATGAGTATTGATATCAGTCAGTGATTCAGAATATAAGACTATGGGAAGCTACGCACACTCACACATCATTAATGAACACACTTGTACACATTGTGTGTGTTGAGTTAAATGAAACGCATCTTCATCTCTGTGTACTTGAGGGATTGGGAAGCCCCTCTGAAAGTGTACCATACCACTCCAGCCCAGCTTCGCACAGCACCACAAATGTATGGGCCATTTAGGTTACTGTAATGGCAGCTGTTGAACCACCATCCACTTCCATAGCTTGCTGCACAGTGTGATGAAGTCTGATCATTATCTCGATCCTTTGTGGAGAACTGAGCTTTATTGTGGTGATTAGCATAGTTAAGGCCGTCCCCAGCTGTCCCTGAGTACCCACTGACGTGCAGCTTGTAGTTGACACTGCTCCCCTCCACATGGAAGTAGCTGTACCTCGCGTACTTCCTCACTCCTTCACAGTCGTACATGTCCACATACAGCTCAGCCCTCCCCTTGGAGGCAGTGAGGCAATGTATTTTGTCCAGACCCAACCAGTGTTCACGGTAGAGCTTGCCAAAGCCATCAATGTAGTTCTGCCACGGTCTGTCAAAGTTCTCCGATCCGTCCATACGTCGTTGGAAGACGGTCCATCCACCACCCTGCAGATCACACCACACGTTGAATGCCTTCCCACAGCCGGGGTCTATGGTGTACACACCGGACTGCCTGCATCCTCTGTTGTAGATCTCCTGGCAGCTGGTGGGAGTGGTGCAGGAGTCTGTGCAGGGACCTGGAGGGAGAGGGGAAGGGCAGCATTCTGTGACACTGTGTTGTGTGGAGTGGTGTTGTTTGTGGTCTGGTTTGTACTTGTAGTGGGTGTGTAGGGATAAGGTGTATTTGTAACTGTGTGACAGTGCTGTATGTGAGTTACAGCACCTGTAATGAGTTCGTAAAGAAATCAATGTTTGTAACTGAATGTGATACTGGGGCAGTGTTGTACAAGACAGAATGTCTAGAATTGTATTATGTACGGACTGTTTATAAGGCTATAGTTGCACTGTATTGTATGCGTGCAAATTTTCACAGATCTTCATTTTCTCAATTTTGCGAGTAGGCAGATGTCTATGGAACTAAATACTTGAAAATTCCCGAACGTCTAAGGTGTACACACTGGTAGTAGGTATAAACAAGTGTTTCCCCATTATGGGAGGCGATCCGCAAACTCCAACATGCATACAAGGGCTTTGCGTAAGTATAGTCATGAATTTCTCAGGCAACGGACATCCATGAAATATGCGTCTGTGAAAATTTGTACGTATACGGTATTGAAAATGACGTCAACAGTGACATTGCAGTCGTGATTTTTGTTAGTTGCCAATGTGATGAAGTGGCCGTGATTCAAGAATATAATGCCGGCAGTTATGAATGCTTCTTTACTTGCAGACTCTACTGGCATGGCAATGTATCCCAAGCATTGATTCATGTACTTGTTGAAACTACTGCAAGTCAAGTACATGACAGAGAGTGTAGGCAGCAGTGTTCTTTCCTCCATTTTCTCTTTACCCTAATGATGGTGTGAATGATTGCTCTTTGCCTGCTTCCATACCATATATGGCAACGCTGTCATTCTTGCCGCAGTGTGACTACTGCTAGGTCAGGTCTGCTGTGTCTATTTATTGACTGTGTTCAGACTATGTAGAGTGAAGTTTAATTTACTGTAAGGTCAGTTTGTCTCTAAACTGCTTAAGATCTGTTTGTCTGTGAACTGATTCTAAAGATGCAGCTCTGAACACACATGCACACACTGTCTAGAGTGAAGATGAGAGATCAACTCACATCCTTGAGTGTTCCCTGCAATGAGCAGTAGAGCCAAGCTGGCTCCCAGTGTCAGTAGCAACATGAGTGGTGTTCTTGTTGAGTTGAAGTGTTGAGTTGTTGTCTCTTCGCTCTCTCCAGCAGTTTTGCTTGGCTGTAGAGGAGTGGGGGCTTTATATACTCATCTCTTGATCTATAAAATAATGGAATTATGCATGGTAGCCATGGCAACTGTACTCTATTGCTGCACATCTGTTTTGGTAATGACATTCAGGGGTTGTGACACCAGGAAACCTGTTTGTCTGCTGTTGATGACTTTCCCCTGTTGTGATTTGTTTACTATTGTGGTAATCTCATTACTGACCCAAGAGTCTCTTGTTTTGATAAAAGGTTCATGTTTTTCAGAGATAGTTGATCTAAGATGGACCCTTGGTTGTTGGTGTCTTACCTGTTGGACCATTTCATCTGTCAGAAGTCGATTTGCAGCAGTGTATAGATAAATGAGCTTTCACTGTTTATTGCCAAGATCAAAGCTTGGAGACATGCCTGTCACTTCCTGAGCATCATTTTTTGTTCTCTTCATGACTAAAGTCCTTCCACTTCATGCTGCAGATGCAGTGAAGAAAGCACAGCATATAATCCACTTATCCACTTTGGGGAGAGCCTGCATGTTAGAGCCCAGTGTTTGCATATCTGTCTATGGCTTGGCATATTGGATATGGTACTGACCTCTTGAGTGGGTTTGTAGACTTGGGCTCTCCTTACTAGTGGATTGGATTGCTGCTTCCTCCCAGTTGCTATACCTTCTAGGAAGGG
This sequence comes from Ianthella basta, assembly GCA_964019415.1. NCBI lineage: Eukaryota > Metazoa > Porifera > Demospongiae > Verongiida > Ianthellidae > Ianthella > Ianthella basta. Next base: position 10,057,557 of record OZ025869.1, read on the forward strand.
TTTATTGTTAGTTGATGCTTTCATGTAAAGAAGAATTTCTGGGCAAACTGTTTCAGTTTATGTAGTTGTCAATGCGCTCACTTCCCACTATTTGCATGCATCTGAGTGGTGACCATTTTTAATATTTTGCTACTCTGTTTTATTCTGTTTTTCCACTATTTCCGGTGTTGTGTACATTTTATTCATTGTTGGTAGTGCTGGACGTTGTCTGTGATAGTTGCAGGTTAGCAACTCCTACTTGACCTTAGGTGTTGGCTGAGGTGTAATATTCCAATAGTGTCCCAGAGAGTCCTTGTTTTGACTGCTTGTGTGTTGTTACTGAATGGATGATATAACATGGACCCTGTGAGGCCCCTTATTATGTTGGGTTCATGTGTTTTCAAGGGTTGGTTGATATAACTGTGACCCTGACAGTGTTAGTGTTTCAGGTGTGTTCCCATGTGTAGTGTCTGCATTGTATGCTGATGTAGAATGGCAATTGGAACAATGCTTGTCAGCTCTGAGCATTGATGACTTAAGCCCTTCCACGTCATACTGCAAATGCCGAATCACCGAAAACAGTGGATTGATGCTACTGTCAGTTTGTGTCATATTATGTCTGGTTTGTCTGCATAGTGGAAGCTATGCCTTGACCAATTATGTGATTGATTGACTTGTTGCAGTATCCTAGTATAGAGCCTGAGAGCCCCTCCACTGTTGTAATAGGTTCATTTGTTGTCAGGGAATGACTGTTGTGTTGGTGTACTGCTTTGTCAGTTCCAGTGATGGGAGAGGAATTCACTGTGAATGTAAGAGGGTGCCATTTGAGCCATAATGCCACATCCATCATTTAAACACCTTCTGGTATAAAGTATTACATTTACGTAGCAGCTGTCCAAACTTTGAATCATTTGCAGCTGTCTGTGAACAACTTGTACAGTTTCTGCACTTGCTTCCTGTATCATTGTATACTTTAGTACTGGAAACAGCTGCAAGTGCTCCAATGCTAGGACAGCCACTAAATGGATTTTAACATGTTACAACTGATAGTGTTTTCCTTGTTAAACCTGTTGTGTTTACTAAACTTGTCATTTATTTATTCCAGATAGTTCTTGATATAGTTTTCAAGTAGGTAGTACTAATTCCATACTGAATGGCCCAGCCCACTTTCTTGTTACTATCTCAACTTACTCAGTCCAGAACAGGCATAGACGTCTGCTTCCTCTGGTGCTACCCAAGGTGTTGGATGGTTGAGACTTGAGTCCAAGGTGGTGGCCGACAACAGTCACTCTTCCAACTGCTTGAATGTGAGACAGAAGGTGTCTTATTATCTCACCAGAACTACAGTACTGCGTTAGTAGGCAGTGGGCTTCTTAACCTTCTCAGCAGGCAGCCTCTTTCTCTAGTCAGTGTCTAGATTGTACAGCATTTGCTTGGTCACAACAGCACTGTAGACTGTGGTCTCTCATGCCATATATAGTGTGCTTCTGGAGTTCATGCGATGTCTTTGTGCTAGCCCCTGCTGTGTGCACCCTTCTGCCTAACTCCTCATATTTTTGGTTGCCATCAATAGGGCTCCAGCCACCCAGCCTCCTGAGACACTACAGAGTAGAAGAAGGCTGGTAGGTGTAAATGCAGGGATTAGATGAGAATCATAATTTGAATCGTGCCTATAGCTCTGGGCATTGTTTGTATGCATAGTCCTTCCATGCCATACATTTCTGGCAACTTCTTCGCGGAGGTCCCTGCTGTGTTCATCCTTCTGTCTAACTTCTCACCGATCCTCACATCACCAGTGATGCTAAAACATGCACACCTGTGATGTAACTGGCAGTACCTATTTGTCATTACGGGCCTTGTGATACTCCAGCAACTCGAGTAGTTGGTCTGTTGCGGTAGCAATCCCAGCACATTGACTGTGATCTGTACATACCAACCACAGTGGTCATGTAATATTGATGTGGCCAGTATCCAGTGATGTTGGTAGGGTGGGTGCAGTCTCATGTTGTTAAGGTCTTGTACAAACACAGACTAATTGTAATGCAATGCACTTGTGTACGTACATCTTCCTCATCGCTAGAAGGCTAATAGCAATAGTGCAGTGCTGTCAACTTGTGATGTGATGTGAACTGCAGCTGTGTATTAAGTAGCAAACTAGTGATTGTATATTACATGTACGTAGTAATGGTAAACATTGGCTATAGGTATAGAAGTGTGACATTTAAGTGTTATGCACACACTCGCATGTCATTAATGAACACACTTGTATGCATTGTGAGCTGAGTTATATGTAACGCATCTTCATCTCTGCGTACTTGAGGGAGTGGGAAGCCCCCCTGAAATGGTACCATATCACACCAGTCCAGGCTCTTTGAACAGCACCACAATTGTATGGACCATTTAGGTTGCTGTAATGACAGCTCTTGAACCACCATCCACTACTATAGTATGCTCCACAGTTGAGTGATGAATGCAGGTCGTTATCTCGATCATTTGTGGAGAACTGAGCTTCATTGTGGTGATTATTGTACTTAAGGCTGTCCCCAACCGTCCCCGAGTACCCACTGATGTGCAGCTTGTAGTTGACACTGCTCCCCTCCACATGGAAGTAGCTGTACCTCGCGTACTTCCTCACTCCTTCACAGTCGTACATGTCCACATACAGTTCGGCCCTCCCCTTGGAGGCAGTGAGGCAATGTATTTTGTCCAGACCCAACCAGTGTTCACGGTAGAGCTTGCCAAAGCCATCAATGTAGTTCTGCCACGGTCTGTCAAAGTTCTCTAATCCATCCATGCGTCATTGAAAGACGGTCCATCCACCACCTTGCATGTCGCACCACACGTTGAATGCCTTCCCACAGCCGGGGTCTATGGTGTACACACCTGACTGCCTGCATCCTCTGTTGTAGATCTCCTGGCAGCTGGTGGGAGTGGTGCAGGAGTCTGTGCAGGGACCTGGAGGGAGAGGGGAAGGGCAACATTCTGTGACACTGTGTTGTGTGGAGTGGTGGTGTTTGTGGTCTGGTTAGTGCTTGTAGTGGGTAAGTAGAGATAAGGTGTCTTTGTGTGACAGTGCTGTATGTGAGTTACAGCACTTGTACGAATATGATCTGCCTATGGTCTGTTTGTCTCAGAACTTATTCTAAAGATGCAGTTCTGAACACACATGCACACAGTGTCTAGAGTGAAGATGAGCCATCAACTCACATCCTTGAGTGCTCCCTGCAATGAGTAGTAGAGCCAAGCTGGCTCCCAGTGTCAGTAGCAACATGAGTGGTGTTCTTGTTGAGTTGAAGTGTCGAGTTGTTGTCTCTTCACTCTCTCCAGCAGTTGTGGTTGCTGCTGTTGGGAGGTGGGGGGGCTTTTATATTGTAAGATCTGTTTTGTATATCAATTATGTATTAATCACTAGTAACCATGACAACTGTCCTTATCCACTTCTTTTGCCTAGTAGGCTCTCTGTTGTGTACTGACATTTCACATCTCATTAGGCTCTCAATTGAATCAACGTGTTGTGATGATACCAGATATTACTTATTTTGTCTACGGGGTGAAGCCCCTGACTAGTAATGAGAGATAATTAAATTGCTCTGGTAGGTACGTGTTCTTTGATGTGCATTAATCTAGTTTTTGACCCTGAGAGCCCCCTTGCTGGATAGTTTCATGTGTTCAAGGAATGGTTGATCTGATGCTGAGTGTGTGAATGTTAGTGTCTGAAGTGTACTGCCTGTTCATCACTCTGATGTAGGCTGTTGTGTGTAGGGAATAATTGTGAATTGACTGTGAATGTGGATACAGTATTTACAGGATTGTACTGTATTGTTATTAAGGCTATCCCTTCAGGGCAAGGCTGGTTCGAATGTGGACCTGAAGCCATGCTAGTCAGCTACTGATTGGTCTATTGGTTTAGTTACATGCTGTACATCATAATAATTAAGAATACAACAATACAGACACACATGCGCACTGCCCCTGATCATGACATGTGTCCTCTGTTGATGTGGTGATGTAATGTGTCATGTTGATATGGACAGTTAGAGGAAGCTGACTGTTGAGTTAGAAACTAGCATGTTCATAGCACAGGAACTATTGTTGCCAATGGCAACAAATTCTTGAGCTGGACACACTGGTTAATGATACATTAAATGCAGGATGTTTCAAAACACAGGTCAACTGCATGAGTTGACAAAGACCTCTGTTTCGAACGTCCTGCATTTAATTTTCATTAACTATCGTATCCTGCTCATGAATCTGTTGCCAGTGTCAGTATCAACACAACTTTGTACAGTATGAGCATGAACACAACCCTTCATCTAGCCACTGTCTTTAATTAGTGCTGGGGCTGTCATGTTGAAACATCTCCAATGACCTCTTGTTGTAATTAAGAATGATCACACTGTATTATAATTACGACTATTGTGTAGGTGTGAAAGTACGTGGCACTTTCAGGTACTGTGAAGTTGATATTAATGATCACACAGCTACATCTACAGTAAGCACATACTCTTAGGCCTATGTTTGGGATACACTGCCATAACACACTTCAGTGAATCAGTTAGTAATACAGTTAATCTATACTTTCAAGTCCTTAATGAACACACTTGCACACATTGTGTACTGAGTTAGTTGTAGCGCATCTTCATCTCTGTGTACTTGAGGGAGTAGGATTCACCTCTGAAAGAGTGCCAAATTACTCCAACCCAATTTTCTTGCACAGCATCCCAAACGTATGGGCCATTTAGGTTGCACTTAATGCAGCAATTGAACCACCATCCAGTGCCATCGTATCGAGCTGCACAGCTAGCTCCTGGTAAATAGTCATTGTCACGATCCCTTGTGGAGAATGGCATCCCATTGTGTTCTGAAGCTAGGCTATCCCCAGCCGTCCCTGAGTACCCACCGAGGTGCAGCTTGTAGTTGACACTGCTCCCCTCCACATGGAAGTAGCTGTACCTCGCGTACTTCCTTGCACCAATACAGTCGTACATGTCCACATACAGTTCGGCCCTCCCCTTGGAGGCAGTGAGGCAATGTATTTTGTCCAGACCCAACCAGTGTTCACGATTAAGATTGCCAAAGCCATCAACGTAACTGTCCCAGCTCCTGTTGAAGCTGAGCGATCCATCCATGCGTCGCTGCAAGACCATCCATCCACCACCCTGCATGTCACACCACACGTTGAATGCCTTCCCACAGCCGGGGTCTATGGTGTAGACACCGGACTGTCTGCATCCTCTGTTGTAGATCTCCTGGCAGCTGGTGGGAGTGGTGCAGGAGTCTGTGCAGGGACCTGGAGGGAGAGGGGAAGGGCAACATTCTGTGACACTGTGTTGTGTGGAGTGGTGTTGTTTGTGGTCTGGTTTGTACATGTAGTGGGTGTGTAGGGATAAGGTGTATTAATAACTGTGTGACAGTGGTGTATGTGAGTTACAGCACTTGTACAAATATGGTCTGCCTAAGGTATGTTTGTCTCTGGATTAAGTCTAAAGATGCAGCTCTGAACACACATGCACACACTGTCTAGAGTGAAGATGAGCCATCAACTCACATCCTTGAGTGTTCCCTGCAATGAGTAGTAGAGCCAAGCTGGCTCCCAGTGTCAGTAGCAACATGAGTGGTGTTCTTGTTGAGTTGAAGTGTTGAGTTGTTCTCTCTTCGCTCTCTCCAGCAGTTGTGGTTGATGCTGCTGCTGTTGGGAGGTGGGGGTCTTTTATACTCATCTGTAGGAGATGGAGTGGGTGGGTTTGTGTGATGTTGAGGTGAGCAGACTGCCCAGTTGTGGTTGCCATGACAGCAATGCTGCTAAATGTGGAGCTATTTCGTATATGACTTGTGTATGTTAATCATTGGTGACCATGGCAACTGCCCCCTTATATTACTTCTTGGCTTATAATCTCTCTGTAGGTAATGACATTTCGCAGTCTGTTGCTCTCTCAATTTGATCAACTTGTTGTGATCATGCTAGTTATTGCTTATTTTGTCTACAAGGTGAAGCTCTGTGCTAATAATTAGAGACAATTGGATTGCTGTGGTACACGTTCCCTTAGGTACAGTAATCTAGTTATTGACACTGAGTGTCCCCCTTGCTGGATAGCTGCATGTGTTCAAGGAATGGCTGATCTGATGATGAGTGTGAGATGTTACTGTCTGAGGTGTGCTACCTGTTTGTCTCTCTGCTATAGGCTGCTGTGTGTAGGGAATAATTGTGAATTGACTGTGAATGTAGAGACCAATGTTTAGAGCATTGTACTGTATTGTTGTTAAAGGCTACCCCTATCAGCACAAGGCTGGTTCGAATGGGGACCTGAAGCCATGCTAGTCAGTTACTGATTGGCCTCATCGTTTAGTTGATGGAAGTCTTTCCACATCACGTTGCACTGTGGACAGTTGCTTTGGTGCTACTGTTACTGGAAGTGGACAGCATATTGTGTGTGTTTCACTTTGTTACACTATAGCCAAAATTTCACAGCATGTTCAGTAGCTGCCAGATACCTTCATCAGTGAACTTCACATGGGTTCATGTAACATGGATAACTTACCTAGCCACTCAAGTCTTTACAACATTTTGTGTCAGTGTTTGTCTGCATTTCTGATAGCTCCTTTCCTCATATAGTCATTTCGCCCTATGGATATATTGACTGGTGCAGTAATGAAATTTAAAGCCTGAGGAGCTCTTTATGATAAAAGCAAAAGCATTCCTGATAATAGGTACATGATTTTATTGGCAGGCAGTGGTTGATGTACAGTAGTGATGTAACGTGTCATGTCTATGTTGACTATGTTTCACTGTGCAGATATAAACTGTGTTTGGATTCATGTACACAACACCAACACAATCCTTTATCCAGCTGCTGTCATTATTTGTGCTATATGGCTGTCACGTTGAAGCATCCTTTATTGGACTCCACGGTTACACCTTGTTGTGATTAGAATGATTGCGTATTACAGATACTGACATAATTGATCAATACATACTGATTTAGACCTACATGTTGGAGCACTCTAATGTACACGCTTGATGAGTATTGATATCAGTCAGTGATTCAGAATATAAGTCTATGGGAAGCTACACACACTCACACATGTCATTAATGAACACACTTGTACACATTTTGTGTTGAGTTAAATGAAACGCATCTTCATCTCTGTGTACTTGAGGGATTGGGAAGCCCCTCTGAAAGTGAGCCATACCACACCAGCCCAGTTTCTCTGCATATAGCCACAAATGTAGGGACCATTTAGGTTGCAGTGTTGACAATTCTTGTACCACCATCCAGTTCCACCGCCTTCAGATATTGCACAGTGAAGTGACCATTGGTCATTATCACGGTCCCTTGTAGAGAACTGCATTCCATTAAGACTGTGTCCTCCAGTAAAGCTGTCCCCAGCCGTCCCTGAGTACCCACTGACGTGCAGCTTGTAGTTGACACTGCTCCCCTCCACATGGAAGTAGCTGTACCTCGCGTACTTCCTTGCACCAATACAGTCGTACATGTCCACATACAGTTCGGCCCTCCCCTTGGAGGCAGTGAGGCAATGTATTTTGTCCAGACCCAACCAGTGTTCACGGTAGAGCTTGCCAAAGCCATCAGCGTAACTGTCCCAGCTCCTGTTGAAGCTGACTGATCCATCCATGCGTCGTTGGAAGACGGTCCATCCACCGCCCTGCATGTCACACCACACGTTGAATGCCTTCCCACAGCCGGGGTCTATGGTGTAGACACCGGACTGCCTGCATCCTCTGTTGTAGATCTCCTGGCAGCTGGTGGGAGTGGTGCAGGAGTCTGTGCAGGGACCTGGAGGGAGAGAGGAAGGGCAACATTCTGTGACACTGTCTTGTGTGGAGTGGTGTGGTTGTGTAGGGATAAGGTGTATTAGTAACTGTGTGACAGTGCTGTATGTGAGTTACAGCACTTGCACAATATAGGGAATGTTTGTCTCTGAACTGATGCTCAGAACACAAATGCACACCCTGTCTAGAGAGAGGCTGAGACATCAACTCACATCCTTGAGTTTTCCCTGCAATGAGCAGTAGAGCCAAGCTGGCTCCCAGTGTCGGTAGCAACATGAGTGGTGTTCTTGTTGAGTTGAAGTGTTGAGTTGTTGTCTCTTCACTCTCTCCAGCAGTTTTGCTTGGCTGTTAGGGAGTGGGAGCCTTTTATACTCATCTCTTGATCTATAAAATAATGGAATTATGCATGGTAGCCATGGCAACTGTACTCTATTGCTACACATCTGTTTTGGTAATAACATTGTTGTGACACCAGGAAACCTGTTTGTCTGCTGTTGACGACTTTCCCCTGTTGTGATTTGTTTACTGGTGTGGTAATCTCATTACTGACCCAAGAGTCTCTTGTTTTGATAAAAGGTTCATGTTTTTTAGTGATGGTTGATCTAAGATGGACCCTGAGGTTGTTGGTGTCTTAGGTATTGCACCATTTCATCTGTCAGAAGTCGATTTGCAGCAGTGTATAGATAAATGAGCTTTCACTGTTTATGCCATGATCAAAGCTTGGAGACGTGCCTGTCACTTCCTGAGCATCATTTTTTTGTTCTCTTCATGACTAAAGTCCTTCCACTTCATGCTGCAGATGCAGTGAAGAAAGCACAGCATATAATCCACTTATCCACTTTGGGAGGCCTGCATGTTAGAGTCCAGTGTCCACATGTCTGTCTATGGCTTGGCACGTTGGATATGGTACTGACATCTTGGGTGGGTTTGTAGACTTGGGCTCTCCTCACTAGTGGATTGGATTGCTGCTTCCTCCCAGTTGCTATACCTTTCAGGAAGGGTTTATTGTTAGTTGATTCTTTCATGTGAAGAAGGATTTCTGGGCACACTGTTTCAGTTTATGTAGTTGTCAATGCGCTCACTTCCTACTATTTGCATGCATCTGAGTGGTGACCATTTTTAATGATATTTCGCGACTCTGTTTTATTCTATTTTTTCACTGTTGTGTACATTCTATTCATTGTTGGTAGTGCTGGACGCTGTCTGTGATATTTGCAGGTTAGCAACTCCTACTTGTCCTTAGGTGTTGGCTGAGGTGTAATATTCCAATAGTGTCCCCACAGAGTCCTTTGTATTGATTGCTTGTGTGTTGTTACTGAATGGTTGATATAACATGGACCCTGTGAGGCCCCTTTTTATGTTGGGTTCATGTGTATTCAGGGGTTGGTTGATATAACTTTGACCCTGACAGTGTTATTTTCTCAGGTGTGTTCCCATCTGTAGTGTCTGCATTGTATGCTGATGTAGAATGGCAATTGGAACCATGCCTGTCAGCTGTGAGCATCGATGACCTAAGCCCTTCCACTTCATACTGCAAATGCTGAGTCACTGAAAAGAGTGGATTGATGCTACTGTCATGTGGATTGATGCATAATTGCATGCGATCTTGATTGATAGGGTAGGGCTGTTGTATCCTTGTAATTAATTTATATATTAATTATTCCTAAGTGTGTGAAAAAAATGATGCTACTGTCAGTTTTATGTCATTTTATATCTGGTTTGTCTGCGTAGTGGAAGCTATGCCTTGACCAATTACGTGACTGATTGACTTGTTGCAGTATCCTAGTATAGAGCCTGAGAGCCCCTCCTCTGTTGTAATAGGTTCATTTGTTGTCAGGAAATGACTGCTGTGTTGGTGTACTGCTTTGTCAGTTCAAGTGGATGGGAGAGGAATTCACTGTGAATGTAAGAGGGTGCCATTTGAGCCATAATGCCACATCCATCATTTAAACACCTTCTGGTATAAAGTATTACATTTAGCAGCTGTCCAAACTTTGAATCATTTGCAGCTATCCATGAGCGACTTGTACAGTTTCTGCACTTGCTTCCTGTATCATTGTATACTTTAGTACTGGAAACAGCTGCAAGTGCTCCAATGCTAGGACAACCACTAAATGGATTTTAACAGGTTACAACAGATAGTGTTTACTAAACTTGTCATTATTTATTTATTCCAAATAGTTCTTGATATACTTTTCATTAAGTAGGTAGTACTAATTCCATACTGAGTGGCCCAGTACACTTTCCTGTTACTGTCTCAACTAACTCAGTCCAGAACAGACATAGACATCTGCTTCCTCTGGTGCTACCTAAGGTGTTGGATGGTTGAGATTGGAGCCCAAGGTGGTGGCCGACAACAGTCTCTCTTCCAACTGTTTGAATGTGAGACAGAAGGTGTCTTATTATCTCACTAGAACTACAGTACTGCTGTAGTGGGCAGTGGGCTTCTCAACCCTTCTCAGCAGGCAGCTTCTTTCACTAGTCAGTGTCTAGATTGTGCAGCATTTGCTTGGTCACAACAGCACTGTAGACTGTGGTCTCTCATGCCATATATAGTGTGCTTCTGGAGTTCATGCGATGTCTTTGTGCTAGCCCCTGCTGTGTTCACCTTCTGCCTAACTCCTCATATATTCCGGTGATCCTAAAACATGCACACCTGTGAAGTACGTAGCTGGCAGTCTCTACGTATGTACTTGTCATCAAGGGCCCTGTGATAGTCTGTGCGCTCAAGCAACAACACTTGGATGACTAGTGGGGGAAAGCTATCACTGATTGCCATCAATAGGGCTCCAGCCACCCAGCCTCCTGAGACACTACAGAGAAGAAGGCTGGTAGGTTTAAGTCCAGGGATTAGATGAGAATCATAATTTGAATCGTGCCTATAGCTCTGGGCATTGTTTTGTATGCATAGTCCTTCCATGCCACACATTTCTGGCAACTTCTTCGCAGAGGTCCCTGCTGTGTTCATCCTTCTGTCTAACTTCTCACCGATCCTCACGTCACCAGTGATGCTAAAACATGCACACCTGTGATGTAACTGGCAGTAGCTATTTGTCATTGTGGGCCTTGTGATACTCCAGCAACTCGAGTAGTTGGTCTGTTGCAGTAACAATCCCAGCACATTGACTGTGATCTCATACTGTACATACCAACCACAGTGGTCATGTAGTATTGATGTGGCTAGTATCCAGTGATGTTGGTAGGGTGGGTGCAGTCTCATGTTGTTAAGGTCATGTACGAACACAGACTAATTGTAATGCAATGCACTTGTCTACGTACATCTTCCTCATCGCTAGAAGGCAGATAGCAATAGTGCAGTGCTGTCAACTTGTGATGTGATGTGATGTGAACTGCAGCTGTGTATTAAGTAGCAAACTCTTGATTGTATATTACATGTAGTAATGGTAAACACATTGGTGTAAAACATTGGCTATAGGTATAGAAGTATGATTTTAAGTGTTATGGTTAACTACACACACTCGCATGTCATTAATGAACACACTTATACACATTGTGTGTGTTGAGTTAAATGAAACGCATCTTCATCTCTGTGTACTTGAGGGAGTGGGCACGATTACCCCATATCACTCCAACCCAGTTTCTTTGCACAGCACCACAAATGTATGGGCCATTTAGGTTGGCATGAAAGCAATTCTGGAACCACCATCCATTTGTCTCATGGTATACTGCACAGTTAGCTGATGGGGCCAGGTCATTGTCACGATCCTTTGTGGTGAACTGCATTCCATTGTGTACTGGAGCAAGCTGGTCCCCAGCTGTCCCCGAGTACCCACTGATGTGCAGCTTGTAGTTGACACTGCTCCCCTCCACATGGAAGTAGCTGTACCTCGCGTACTTCCTCACTCCTTCACAGTCGTACATGTCCACGTACAGCTCGGCCCTCCCCTTGGAGGCAGTGAGGCAATGTATTTTGTCCAGACCCAACCAGTGTTCACGATTGAGCTTGCCAAAGCCATCAACGTAGTTCTGCCACAGTCTGTCAAAGTTCTCTGATCCGTCCATGCGTCGTTGGAAGACGGTCCACCCACCACCCTGCATGTCGCACCACACGTTGAATGCCTTCCCACAGCCGGGGTCTATGGTGTACACACCGGACTGCCTGCATCCTCTGTTGTAGATCTCCTGGCAGCTGGTGGGAGTGGTGCAGGAGTCTGTGCAGGGACCTGGAGGGAGAAGGGAGGGGCAACATTCTGTGACAGTGTCTTGTGTGGAGTGGTGTTGTTTGTGGTCTGGTTAGTGCTTGTAGTGGGTGAGTAGAGATACAGTAAGGTGTAACTGTGTGACAGTGCTGTATGTGAGTTACAGCACCTGTAATGAGTTTGTAAAGAAATCAATGTTTGTAACTGGATGTGATACTGGGGCAGTGCTGTACGAGACAGAATGTCTAGAATTGTATTATGTATGGACTGTTTATAAGGCTATAGTTGCACTGTATTGTATGTGTGCAAATTTTCACGGATCTTCATTTTCTCAATTTTGCGAGTAGGCAGATGTCTATGAAACTAAATACTTGAAAATTCCCGAACGTCTAAAGTGTACACACTGGTAGTAGGTATAAACAAGTGTTTTCCCAGTATGGGAGGCGATCCGCAAACTCCAACATGCATACAAGGGCTTCATGAGAGTATAGTCATGAATTCCTCAAGCAACGGACATCCATGAAATATGCATCTGTGAAACCTTGTACATATACGGTATTGAAAATGACGTCAACAGTGACATTGCAGTCGTGATTTTTGTTAGTTGCCAATGTGATGAGGTGACCTTGATCATGATTCAAGAATATAATGCCTGCAGTTATGCATGCTTCTTTACTCACAGACTCTACTGGCATAGCAATGTATCCCAAGCATTGATTCATGTACTTGTTGAAACTACTGCAAGTCAAGTACATGACAGAGAGTGTAGGCAGCAGTGTTCTTTCTGCCATTTTCTCTTTACCCTAATGATAGTGTGAGTGATTGCTCTTTGCCTGCTTCCATACCATATATGACAACGCTGTCATTCTTGCCGCAGTGTGACTACTGTTAGGTCAGGTCTGCTTTGTCTGTTTACTGACTGTGTTCAAACTATGTAGAGTGAAGTTTAACTTACTGTAAGGTCAGTTTGTCTCTAAACTGCTTAAGATCTGTTTGTCTCTGAACTGATTCTAAAGATGCAGCTCTGAACACACATGCACACAGTGTCTAGAGTGAAGATGAGAGATCAACTCACATCCTTGAGTGTTCCCTGCAATGAGCAGTAGAGCCAAGCTGGCTCCCATTGTCAGTAGCAACATGAGTGGTGTTCTTGTTGAGTTGAAGTGTTGAGTTGTTGTCTCTTCACTCTCTCCACCAGTTGTGGTTGATGCTGCTGCTGTTGGGAGGTGGGGGTCTTTTATACTCATCTGTAGGAGATGGAGTGGGTGGGTTTGTGCGGTGTTGAGGTGGGCAGACTGCCAATTGTGGTTGCCATGGCAGCAATGCTGCTGAATGTGGTATGCTTGCAGTTAGCCAATGCACAGTGTTGTGTGTGTGAAGTTTTAATGTTCATTCAAAGTTGGTATGTGTTGATAAGTATGTATAGGAAGCTGTGCTCCTATCACAGGGATGACACACATTCTCTCTTTTAGTGTCTCTCGAGTTAGCAGTAGGCTAAGCGTGTGAATGAGTTAGCAGTAGGCTAAGCGTGTGTTAGCAGTAGGCTAAGACATTACACTTTAGCCCTCACCTCCAAAGTTGTTTGGTATAGAGAGGTGTTAGGTTGAGTGTCTATATTCTTGACTGACTGCTAGTGCACACCTTTGGTGCATGTCTACTCCCTTTCATGCTTGTTCTACTAGTGTTGTGTGTAGAGGACATTCATGTGTATGTGTTATGTACAGTAGATTGTGCAGTGACATTGACTGAAGTGGTACATGTAAATGAATGAAGGGTGTTTGATGGTAGCAAGCCCTTGTAGGCAGATAGGTGCAGTCTTGTCCCCATCATGTGTTGTGTGGAGGAGGATGGTCATTGTTGGCTGTGTGTGATGAATGTGATGTACATGTGCAGCTGGTATGTTATATGCACGTGTAATGGAAATACAGTACCAGCACAGTGGAGTATTGGACTGTGCACCACATGCACCCAATGATGTTGTGTTGTCTGCACTGCAACTTATGCAAATGGAAGTGCACCATGCATTTGTAAGAACCTGAAGCTGTTTAGGGTCGAAGTGTGTTCATTGTGAATATGCCTTAATTGTCTTGGACATGCTACGACACAACAGTTAAATGAATATTTTAGCTACGTAATTCACCAGTGTATGTGAGTGAGTGTGGCTGTCCATGTGACAGCCCATGTTGCATTACTGGCATGGCAACATGCATCTCTAAGCTGTTTAAACACTGTCACAACGGCAACAGCAAATGCAACTGCCAAGTTGTGGACTAGTTTCTACACTTCAGAGGTAGATAGCCAACAGTCAGTGTTGCCATGTATCTAGTAAGAGCTCACACAGTCTATTTGTTCTAAGGGCTGGCAAGCACTCTCATTGTTGCTTCTGATTCCAAAATATTTTGCATTAATCTTGCTCTGGTGGGCAGATGGTTCAATATTGTGTCCACCATGTTGTGTGTGGAGGTTGGTTACATTATATATGTGTGTAGCTGGTATGTTGTATGTAGAACTACCAGCACAGTGGAGTATTGGACTGTGCACCAAATGCACCCAATGGTCTTGTGTTGTCTGCACTGCAACTTGTGCAGATGGAAGTGCACCACACCTGTTTAAACTATTGGAGCTGTGTAGTTTTAGAGACATTTTTAACAACGTTTATTGTGAGTATGTTGTAAATGATTACTAGGCGCTGAGTCACTACAGTTTAATGAGTACTGTAGTGAAGGACTCCTTCAACTCATGTTAACATGCACAATGTGTTTTAACACGTACGTACTCCATGTCTTGTTGCTATGGCAACAGACATGTACGGTATGTAGGCACTCATGTCTGTTATGTAGAACTGTGCTTGGCCACATGTACATAGCATTGATGCAGCCCTTTATACTGCCATTGTCTGTAATAAGTGCTATGGCTGTCATGTTGAAGCATCAATTATTGCAGTTTACACAATGACAACTTGTTGTAATTATATAGTATGAGCATACATTGCAGCTATAGATATATATATAATTGACTCAGACCTTCTTGTGGGAGCACTCTAATGTACACACTTGATGAGTATTGATATCAGTCAGTGATTCAGAATATAAGTCTATGAGAAGCTACACACACTCGCATGTCATTAATGAAAACACTTGTACACATTGTGTGTTGAGTTAAATGAAACGCATCTTCATCTCTGCGTACTTGAGGGATTGGGTATAGCTTCTGAAAGTGTACCACATCACACCAACTCCATTTGATTGTGCAGCACCACAAATGTACGGACCATTTAGATTGCAGTGGTGGCAACCATTGAACCACCATCCACCTTCATATTGTGCCGCACAGTTTCCAACTGTCCACCGGTCATTGTCACGATCCCTTGAGGAGAATTGCATACCATTGATATTGTTTAATGGGTATGATGAAGAAATACTATCCCCAGCCGTCCCCGAGTACCCACTGACGTGCAGCTTGTAGTTGACACTGCTCCCCTCCACATGGAAGTAGCTGTACCTCGCGTACTTCCTCACTCCTTCACAGTCGTACATGTCCACATACAGTTCGGCCTTCCCCTTGGAGGCAGTGAGGCAATGTATTTTGTCTAGGCCCAACCAGTGTTCACGGTAGAGCTTGCCAAAGCCATCAACGTAGTTCTGCCACGGTCTGTCAAAGTTCTCTGATCCGTCCATGCGTCGTTGGAAGACGGTCCATCCACCACCCTGCATGTCACACCACACGTTGAATGCCTTCCCACAGCCGGGGTCTATGGTGTAGACACCGGACTGCCTGCATCCTCTGTTGTAGATCTCCTGGCAGCTGGTGGGAGTGGTGCAGGAGTCTGTGCAGGGACCTGGAGGGAGAGGAGAAGGGCAACATTCTGTGACACTGTCTTGTGTGGAGTGGTGTTGTTTGTGGTCTGTTTTATGCTTGTAGTGTGTGAAACTAAACACGTTGAAATTCCCCAGCGTCTAAAGTGTACACACTGGTAGTAGGTATAAACAATTGTTACCCAGTATGGGAGGTGATCTGCAAACT
Organism: Ianthella basta; assembly: GCA_964019415.1. NCBI lineage: Eukaryota > Metazoa > Porifera > Demospongiae > Verongiida > Ianthellidae > Ianthella > Ianthella basta. The sequence goes on from OZ025869.1 coordinate 10,073,511, forward strand.
TCAACTTGCATACAAGGGCTTCATGAGAGTATAGTCATGAATTCCTCAGGCAACGGACATCCATGAAATATGCATCTGTGAAAATTTGTACATGTACGGTATTGAAAATGACATCAACAGTGACATTGCAGTCGTGATTTTTGTTAGTTGCCAATTTAATGAGGTGACCCTGATTCAAGAATACTAGAAATAATAAAAATTTTCTACCAAAATTGTAAGGATGTAGGGATGGCATAAAAAGGACAGAAACAAGTAAAGGCTGTTACACAGTGGAGCATTAACCATGGTCCCTACATGCAAGAATGTTGCACCTTATAGTCCTACATCCTTGAATGTAGGGACGATGGTTAATGCTCCACTGTGTAACAGCCTTTACTTGTTTCTGTCCTTTTTATGCCATCCCTACATCCTTACAATGTTTGTAGAAAATTTTTATTATTTCTAGTTTCTGTACTTTTTATAGTGGGCAGCTAAGCTTAAGCAACACACAGTCACTTAATCTCAACCATAGGGCATTGGTGAAGGCATTATACCTCATTTCTGTAATCCTAGAACTCAAGGTGTGGGCTAGCACCTAGGTTTCGCGTTAACCCAGCGAGGAACGGCAGCCGGAAGCCAACCGTGGCTGGGAAATGCACGCACGACCGCGAAAGTCCTTCAAACGGCGCGCAAGCTAACTGCTGCGGCTGCTAATAAATGGCACCAGTCACTCCGGTTTCATCCGGTTTAATTACGTAATTTGAAAATGGCGTCCGTCCCGCTTGGCCATAGCCTCGCGTAACCAGTCCCTATTTTCGCGGGGGCGATGAAATAGGGACTGGCTACGCGAGGCTAGCTTGGCCAAGCAACACGGCAGGAGTCGTAGCAAGCGCCGTCTTCCGCACTAACTCGCGCTGCCTTCTAACCTACAAAGGAATGCAGCCAGCCAAAAATGGTGCAATATGGTGGGTGAAGTATTCTCCTGGTCCCTCTGGTTCGTGCGCTACGGCTGTCAAAGAAGAAGAAGAAGAAGAAGAAGTAGAATAAGAAGAAGACGAAACGTGGGAAATGTCGAGGGCGCTACCTACGTGTAGGCGCACCTTCGCTGTGAAGTAAGGTTAGTTATGGGCACTGTTCAGTCCACGCTTCGTCATGGTAAGCTTCGTTTGCCGGTTTTCGGTCCTGTTCAGGAGTAGCGCGACTTTCCGTTTGTATTACAGCATACAAACAACCACTGGCATCCCTACATAGACAGCACTACCGTGCTGTCTGATAATGTCAGCAGTTATGAATGCTTCTTTACTCACAGACTCTACTGGCATAGCAATGTATCCCAAGCATTGATTCATGTTCTTGTTGAAACTACTGCAAGTCAAGTGCATGACAGAGAGTGTAGGCAGCAGTGTTCTTTCTGCCATTTTCTCTTTACCCTAATGATGGTGTGAATGATTGCTCTTTGCCTGCTTCCATACCATATATGGCAACGCTGTGTCTTGCCGCAGTGTGACTACTGCTAGGTCAGGTCTGCTTTGTCTGTTTACTGACTGTGTTCAGACTATGTAGAGTGAAGTTTAACTTACTGTAAGGTCAGTTTGTCTCTAAACTGCTTAAAATCTGTTTATCTCTGAACTGATTCTAAAGATGCAGCTCTGAGCACACATGCACACAGTGTCTAGAGTGAAGATGAGAGATCAACTCACATCCTTGAGTGTTCCCTGCAATGAGTAGTAGAGCCAAGCTGGCTCCCAGTGTCAGTAGCAACATGAGTGGTGTTCTTGTGGAGTTGAAGTGTTGAGTTGTTGTCTCTTCAGTCTCTCCAGCAGTTGTGGTTGATGTTGCTGCTGTTGGGGGTCTTTTATACTCATCTGTAGGAGATGGAGTGGGTGGTTTGTGTGGTGTTGAGGTGGGCAGACTGCCCAGTTGTGGTTGCCATGACAGCAATGCTGCTAATTGTGGTGTGCTTGCAGTTAGCCAATGCACAGTGTTGTGTGTGTGTAAGTTTTAATGTTCATTCAAAGTTGGTATGTGTTGATGTGCATGTATAGGATGCTGTGCTCCTATCAAAGGGATGACACACATTCTCCCTTTTCTGAGAAAGTTACGAGTGACAGGAATGACAACAAGTCTTATTTTGCATTGCCTCCATTGACAGCCTTTGCCGGTGGATGTCCTCATTCTCTCAGTATAATGGATTCTGATACATATTGGGGAGGCATTTAGCCTAAGGAACTCTTCTTTTAGGCCCCAAGAGGTTATTGATCCTCTGCCATGCCTGTGAATGAGATTGCAACAGGCTAAGACTGTGAATGAGTTAGCAGCAGGCTAAGCGTGTGAATGAGTTAGCAGCAGGCTAAGACATTACACTTTAGCCCTCACCTCCAAAGTTGTTTGGTATAGAGAGGTGTTAGGTTGAGTGTCCATATTCTTGACTGAATGCTAGTGCACACCTTTGGTGCACGCCTACTCCCTTTCATGCTTGTTCTACTAGTGTTGTGTGTAGAAGACATTCATGTGTATGTGTTGTGTACAGTAGATTGCGCAGTGACATTGACTGAGGTGGCACATGTAAATGGACGAAGGGTGTTTGATGGTAGCAAGCCCATGTAGGCAGATAGGTGCAGTCAGTCGTACATGTGCAGCTGGTATGCTGTATGCACGTGTAATGGAAATACAGTACCAGCGCAGTGGAGTATTGGACTGTGCACCACATGCACCCAATGATGTTGTGTTGTCTGCACTGCAACTTATGCAAATGGAAGTGCACCATGCATTTGTAAGAAACTGAAGCTGTTTAGTGTCGGAGACGTGTTGAAGTGTGTTCATTGTGAATATACCTTAATTGTCTTGAACATGCTACGACACAACAGTTAAATGAATATTTTTAGCCAAGTAATCCACCAGTGTATGTAAATGAGTGTGGCTGTCCATGTGACAGCCCATGTTGCATTACTGGCATGGCAACATGCATCTCTAAGCTGTTTAAACACTGTCACAACGGCAACAGCAAATGCAACAGCCAAGTTGTGGAGTAGTTTTTGCACTTCAGAGGTAGATAGCCAACAGTCAGTGTTGCCGTGTATCTATCTAGTAAGAGCTCACGCAGTCTATTTGTTGTAAGGGCTGGCAAGCACTTTCATTGTTGCTTCTGATTCCGAAATACTTTGGAGTAATCTTGCTCTGGTGGACAGACGGTTCAATAATGTGTCCACCATGTTGTGTGTGGAGGTTGGTTACATTACATACGTGTGTAGCTGGTATGCTGTATGTAGAACTACCAGCGCAGTGGAGTATTGGACTGTGCACCACATGCACCCAATGATGTTGTGTTGTCTGCACTGCTACTTGTGCAAATGGAAGCACACCATACATGTGTAAACTATTAGAGCTGGAGGTTTTAGAGACATTTTTAACAACGTTTATTGTGAGTATGTTGTGAATGGTTATTAGGTGCTGAAACACTACCGTTTAATGAGCACTGCAGTGTGCAGTGAAGGACTCCTTCAACTCATGTTAACATGCACAATGTGTTTTAACACATACGTACTCCATGCCATGTTGCTCGGTATGTAGGCACTCACGTCTGTTATGTACTGTAGAACTGTGCTTGGCAACATGTACATAGCATTGATGCAACCCTTTATACTGCCACTGTCTGTAATAAGTGCTATGGCTGTCATGTTGAAGCATCAATTATTGCAGTTTACACAATGACATCTTGTTGTAATTATATAGTATGAGCATACATTGCAGCTATAGATATACAGTACATGTAATTGACTCAGACCTACTTGTGGGAACACTCTATTGTACACACTTGATGAATACTGATATCAGTCAGTGATTCAGAATATAAGTGTATGGGAAGCTACACACACTCGCATGTCATTAGTGAACACACTTGTACACACTGTGTGTTGAGTTAAATGAAACGCATCTTCATCTCTGTGTACTTGAGGGAGTGGGTATAGCTTCTGAAAGTGTACCACATCACACCAACTCCATTTGATTGTGCAGCACCACAAATGTACGGACCATTTAGATTGCAGTGGTGGCAACTGTTGAACCACCATCCACCTTCATATTGTGCCGCACAGTTTCCACCTGTCCACCGGTCATTGTCACGATCCCTTGAGGAGAATTGCATACCACTGATATTGTTTGATGGGTATGATGAAGAAATACTATCCCCAGCTGTCCCCGAGTACCCACTGATGTGCAGCTTGTAGTTGACACTGCTCCCCTCCACATGGAAGTAGCTGTACCTCGCGTACTTCCTCACTCCTTCACAGTCGTACATGTCCACATACAGTTCGGCCCTCCCCTTGGAGGCAGTGAGGCAATGTATTTTGTCTAGGCCCAACCAGTGTTCACGGTAGAGCTTGCCAAAGCCATCAACATAGTTCTGCCACAGTCTGTCAAAGTTCTCCGATCCGTCCATGCGTCGTTGGAAGACGGTCCATCCACCACCCTGCATGTCACACCACACGTTGAATGCCTTCCCACAGCCGGGGTCTATGGTGTAGACACCGGACTGCCTGCATCCTCTGTTGTAGATCTCCTGGCAGCTGGTGGGAGTGGTGCAGGAGTCTGTGCAGGGACCTGGAGGGAAAGGGAAGGGCAACATTCTGTGACACTGTCTTGTGTGGAGTTGTGTTGTTTGTGGTCTGGTATGTACTTGTAGTGGGTGTATAGGGATAAGGTGTATTAGTAACTGTGTGACAGTGCTGTATGTGAGTTACAGCACTTGTAGTGAGTTTGTAAAGAAATCAATGTTTGTAACTGGCAGTGCTGTACAAGACAGAATGTCTACATGTGTATTATGTATGGACTGCTTATAAGGCTATAGTTGCACTGTATTGTATGCGTGCAAATTTTCACGGATCTTCATTTTCACAAATTTTGTTAGTAGGCAGATGTCTATGAAACTAAAGACGTGGAAATTCCCCGGCATCTAAGGTGTACACACTGGTAGTAGGTAGGCAACAGTGTTCTTTCTGCCATTTTCTCTTTACCCTAATGATGGTGTGAATGATTGCTCTTTGCCTGCTTCCATACCATATATGGCAACGCTGTCATTCTTGCCGCAGTGTGACTACTGCTAGGTCAGGTCTGCTGTGTCTGTTTACTGACTGTGTTCAGACTGTGTAGAGTGAAGTTTAACTTACTGTAAGGTCAGTTTGTCTCTAAACTGCTTAAGATCTGTTTGTCTCTGAACTGATTCTAAAGATGCAGCTCTGAACACACATGCACACACTGTTTAGAGTGAAGATGAGAGATCAACTCACATCCTTGAGTGATCCCCGCAATGAGTAGTAGAGCCAAGCTGGCTCCCAGTGTCAGTAGCAACATGAGTGGTGTTCTTGTTGAGTTGAAGTGTTGAGTTGTTGTCTCTTCACTCTCTCCAGCAGTTGTGGTTGATGCTGCTGTTGGGAGGTGGGGGGGGGGGGTCTTTTATACTAATCTGTAGGAAATGGAGTGGGTGGTTTGTGTGGTGTTGAGGTGGGCAGACTGCCCAGTTGTGGTTGCCATGGCAGCAATGTTTAGTTTGAGGTAGACTGCTAAATGTGGTGTACTTGCAGTTAGCCATTGCACAGTGTGTTGTGTGTGCTTAGTTTTTATGTTCATTCAAAGTTGGTATGTGTTGATGTGCATGTATAGGATGCTGTGCTCCTATCAAAGGGATGACACACATTCTCCCTTTTCTGAGAAAGTTACAAGTGAGGAGAATGACAACAGGTCTTGTTTTCCATTGCCTCCATTGGCAGCCTTTGCCTGTGAATGTGGGCATTATTTGCCTGTGGATGTCCTCATTCTCTCAGTATAATGGATTCTGATACATATTGGGGAGGCATTTACTGTAGCCTAAGGAACTCTTCTTTTAGGCGTCAAGAGGTTATTGATCCTCTGCCATGCCTGTGAATGAGATTGCAGCAGGCTAAGCGTGTGAATGAGTTAGCAGCAGGCTAAGCCTGTGAATGAGATAGCAGTAGGCTAAGACTGTGAATGAGATTGCAGCAGGCTAAGTCATTACACTTTAGCCCTCACCTCCAAAGTTGTTTAGTATAGAGAGGTGTTCGGTTGAGTGTCCATATTCTTGACTGATTGCTAGTGCACACCTTTGGTGCACGCCTACTTCCTTTCATGCTTGTTCTACTAGTGTTGTGTGTAGAGGACATTCATGTGTATGTGTTATGTACAGTAGATTGTGCAGTGACATTGACTGAAGTGGCACATGTAAATGAATGAAGGGTGTTTGATGGTAGCAAGCCCTTGTAGGCAGATAGGTGCAGTCTTGTCCCCATCATGTGTTGTGTGGAGGAGGATGGCCATTGTTGGCTGTGTGTGATGAATGTGATGTACATGTGCAGCTGGTATGCTGTATGCACGTGT
>OZ025869.1:10082379-10154879 GCA_964019415.1 Ianthella basta
CAATCCTGTTGTCTGTTGCCATGGAGCACATTCAAACTGGAGCTGACTCACTCTCTGAGCGCTTCAGCGGCTCTAAGGGACTCCAGTACAAGTCCCTCCAAGGGGTGGCTGTTCTGTGCCATAAGATAGTGGACAAACTGTGGCAAGGTGTGTGTATGTGAGTGCTTGTGTGAATGTGTTTGTGTGTGTAATGTGTGTTTCCACATCAGAATTCGATAGGTTTCACTGTTTATAAAATATATTGTATTGTCAATAATAGCATTACCTCTTGTCGGGGGGCCTTTAGTTAGTGGCCTTGTCAACTGCTCCTTTGATGGTATAATAGCCCCGGGCCACTGTCAGTAATATTGGAGTTGATCTACGTCTCCAGTATCAGTCTCTCCCTTCCCATCTTGTGTTCCCTTCCACTTCCTCTTTAGGCTTCTACACCATGCCCTCCAACACTGTGTACAGCTTCCTCAGTTATGTTGTTGAACAAGCCAGAACACAGCGTGAGTGCTCGACTTTGAGAATGTGTGTTTATGTACAGTATGACATTGTTTGCATAGATATATTGTATGTGTGTTGGTGTGTGCATGTGGACTTATGTGTGTCTGTGTGAGTATATATATGTCCAGTTGTGTTGGTACTGTGTACATGTACAGTACTGTAGATTATTATGCATATATACAGTATGTATACTGTACATACACAATACATTTGCATCTGTGCAATACAGTCCATATACAGTACGCATTCATGTGTACAGTACATATACTTGTGCACACCGTGTGTATAGGTGCACTTCTGGTAGTGTGCACAGTGCACTAGAGTGAGCTGCAGTAGCTCCAAAGCCTTATTCCTCCATGCATATTCACCTGTAGCTGGCCACTACCCAATTCATGAGTTCCAAAGAGCCCTCAACCGAGTCATCCTTTGCCAGCTGTCCTCCCGACCCAAACTACCTGAAGGTGAGCCATTCAGTAGTCTGCCCTTTGAAGTGAGTAACACAAGCACACTCAACTCAGACATGGCTACTGTAGCAACATTTTGAGTGTCTCTTGGCTGCCCACTTTGCGATGTGACCTCACCGTACTGTCTCATTGTCTTGCTGTTTTTGCAGAGGAGGCCAACGTCTGTGAGGCCTTGTGTCTCGTGTCAAGTCATGCCAAAACCATTTTTGATGAGCTGAACAATGACCAAGAGTTTTATGCATGTCTTGTTTTTTGTCTGCTCGAGCTAGCCCTCTCTGACGAGCACAAAGACGACACTAAACTTAAGGTGGTGTGAGGGTGTGAGGGTGTAAGGGTGTGAGGGTGAGGGTGTGAGGGTGTGAGGATGAGGGTATAAGGGTGTGAGGATAGTTGAGGGTGTGAGGATAGTTGTGAGGATAGTTGAGGGTGTGAGGGTAGTTGTGAGGGTGTGAGGGTGTGAGGATAGTTGTGAGGGTGTGAGGGTAGTTGTGAGGGTGTGGGGGTGCGAGGGTGTATAGGTGTGAGGATAGTTGAGGGTGTGAGGGTAGTGTGAGGGTGTGAGGGTGTGAGGGTAGTGTGAGGGTGTGAGGGTGAGGGTAACTGATTGGTTGTGTGGGTTAGATGTCATGGTATAAAGGGAGGTGTTAATATATAAAAGGGATTGGCTGCATGGTGCTTTCATGAATGTTCATAAGATTTTTATGTGGGCCATGTTACTGTATGAGTGTTTGTTAGCATGTAGACGTATACTTTCAGTGAATGCGATCTCCTAATTTTGCTCCTAACATTTGGCACATCCTTTCCTCCTCTCCATCCCCTCCCCTCTCCTCCCTCCCTCCCCTCTCCTCCCTCCCTGCCCCTCCCCTCCCTTTCCCCATCCCCTCCCCTCCCCTCCCCATCCCCTCTCCGATGTAGGGGTATGTTCCAACCTCCTACACACAGCTGCGCAGTGCTGCCAACAGACTGTGGACGAAGCTGCTTGAGCTGAAGAGAGAGGTCAGTACACACGAGGGGTTCTAGTTAGGTCAGGAGTCAAGGGGCTGGAATGGGTGGAAGGAGTGGCTAGCTTTTAATACTTAAATTGGGGAAGAGGTTACAGGATGATTAAAGGAGAAGCTCCATGTCTTCTTCCAGTACGTAGATTCCTAAACCTCTCTGATGGTGGATGGATGACGAATACTGCAGTAGTTTCTAGTCAATCTGTTGTGAATACTCTTACTTCTGATGCCATGTGTGCACTTTAAAGCTTTGTGCAATATTATATCAAGCTCATGTATTAAGTTTCCATTTGTTTTGCAAGTCACTGTGTGTAGTTACCTGTCTAGTCGGCTTGCCCATGTGTTTACTACTGTTGAATTGGAAGCAGGGCAGAAGCAGTGACAGCTATTGCCCGTTCTGCTGTAGCTCCTTCAACCTTTCCCATTACCTTATTTCTTTACTACGTATTCCCTCTCCCATGTTATGTCTCCCCTCTCTCCTCCCTCCCTCCCTCCCTCCCTCTCTCCTCCCTCCTTCCCTCTCTCCCTCCCTCTCTCCCTCTCTCCCTCCCTCTTTTCCTCCCTCCCTCTCTCCTCCCTCCCTCCCTCCCTCTCTCCTCCCTCCTTCCCTCTCTCCCTCCCTCTCTTCCTCCCTCCCTCTCTCCTCCTCCCTCTGCTGCAGGTCCTCCAGGACGTCCTTCATGCCGAACTCCCAGCTCCTTCAGCCCCACCCATGGTCTCACAACCTCAGGAGCATGCGTAAGAGCAGCTTGGTCCCATTGTAGCTACGTATTATGTACAAATTTTGTTCTCTTTTGATCCTCCCTTTGATCCTCCCTTTGATCCTTCCTTTGATCCTTCCTTTGATCCTTCCTTTGATCCTCCCTTTGATCCTCTCTTACAAATAGCTCTGTGTAAACCATTTCTCTTTCATCTCTTCTTCATGTACGTAGTTCATATCCATCCTCACCAAAATGGCTGAAGCTTACGAATTGTGAGGCGTTGAAGACAGAGCAGCTCACACGAACGTGGGACAACTTCCTAGCCTCAGAGAGGAGCAATGACACCACTTATGCACAGGTACATAACTGTGACGATGTTTATTTCTACTCTTGATTCTGTTGGAACCGGCTGGGTGTCCTCATTTGAGATAAGGAGGTTCTAGTGTATGCCGAGAGACATTGGCGGAAGTAGTTCTTGTGCAATGCATTTTAGGATCTGTTTAGATTGTTTGTAAGTGTTCGTGTAGGTAAGTATGTGTGTGGTATGTATGTATGTATGTATGTGTGTGTGGTATGTGCATATTGTATATGTGTGCATGTTTGTACGCATGTGTATGGTGTATGTGTGTATGTGTGCATGTATGTACGTATATTTGTGTATGGTAAATGTATGTATGAATGTATGTGTGTGAGTATGCATGTGTGTATGTGTCCATGTTTGTACGTACGTATGTGTATGGTATATTATATATGTGTGTGTGTACGTATGTATGTGTGTATGTGTGTATGTATGCTTTTGTGTATATTTCTTCTTCTCTCCTGGTCTCTTCGTTTCTTTTGCAGGCTACCAGATCCAGGTCAGTGAGGCAGAAGCTTGGAAGGAAGCCGGTGGAGCCCAAGCAGGACAAGATGAAGAACGTGCAGCTTCTCATTGAGGTACTGCTTGAGGGTTTGGGGCTAGTTTGGGTATGTTTGGGGATTGTGACCGAATGCATTTGTGAAGGAGTGTCTGTGTTCCGAATCTGTCTGTCTTTCATTGATCCCCCTCCATCTTCTTCCATCTTGACTTCTATCGGCTTCTATCCTTCACTTACCTTCATCCTCCTTGCCTCCTTTACCACTCTATTCTTTGTCCCTCTTCTTCTTTCCCTTCCCCTCCTCTCCCTTCTTCCCTTGCACTCCAAATACCCTTCTCCCTCTCCTCTTTCTCCTCCCAGTCTTCCTCTCATACAATCACCTCAAACTAACCTCTTCCTCTCTCCCTCCCTCCCTTAGGAGTATGTTCTTGTCAGCTGCCCTCAACTGATTCGAGCAGTGCACAGTTTGGAGAGGTGGTTGCAGAAGAAGTACACTAGGGTGAATGGGGGGATGTGATGCAATAGGGGTCTGGTGTGAAGCAATGCTAGCATAATATGAAGCAATAGTAACATAATATGAAGCAATGCTACCATACTATGAAGCAGTTAGACTTCTTTATGGCAGCTATTTCATTCAGTAATTCTTCCACTCATGGCCATCCCTTATCTGCCTCTGTAGAACTGCGACTACAGTCTCCGCTTTACTGCATCCGAGTGGAGTCACATTGTCGGTGAGCTGACTCGTGAGTGCGGATTGTGGGGTCCAACCCAGCCTTGCTTCCTGGACAAGTGGATGCTGGACTCAGTGGAGGGACCTTCTCGGATGAGAAAGAGGATGTGTCGCAATGCACATTTCTACCAGCACTACCCTTTTGTTAGCAGGAACGCCATTGATGAGGTGTGTACGTGTGTGCGTGTGTGCATGCGTGTGTACATGATTGCTTACTGTACGTATGTTTAATAGATTAAATCTTCTTTTGGACAATCGAGCACACCATGAACACTTGACAAATTCGATTCAATTCAATACAATGTTTCGCCCATCACGGGCTTCATACAACTGAGAATGAATGAAAAGGTGACAGCTTTTATACCAGCACAGTGAGCAATGATTTGTCAGTTTCTGACCAATCGGGTGCTCGATTGTCCAAAAGAAGATTTAAGCTATTACCCACTCAGCATGCCTTAAAACTTCCACGAATGAGCGTATATTTGTAGTGCTATAGTGTGTGTATAGTAAATACATTCAAATGTGTGTGCCTGTGTAGCTCCTAGTAACGCTGCAGATGTGCATAAGAACACCACTGTTGCTATTGTTGCTGACTGTCCATGCATCACTGTTGCTATTGTTGTTGACTGTCCATGCATCACTGTTGCTATTGTTGTTGACTGTCCATGCATCACCGTTGCTATTGTTGCTCACTATCCATGCATCACTGTTGCTATTGTTGTTGACTGTCCATGCATCACTGTTGCTATTGTTGTTGACTGTCCATGCATCACCGTTGCTATTGTTGCTGACTATCCATGCATCAGTCCTCCCTCTGTTGCCCCCTCCTTCCCCCTCCCTTCAGAACCTCAATCACAAGCCTCCACGCAGTGTGGACAGTGTCTACCAGCACTGCCGCTCACAGCTCTTCAAGAACACACTCTATCTTTCTCTGCCAGTGGCTCAAGTGCATGTGACAACAGGACTGGTCGCCAACCTGGCCATCGACTATGGGATGGAGCCCTCGGGGCTGGATGAAGGTGTGTAGGAGACTAAGAGTGTGAGCAGTTAGGGTGGAGTGTGAGTGTGAGGAGTTAAGGGTGAAGTGTGAGTGTGAGGAGTTAAGGGTGGAGTTTGAGTGTGAGGAGTTAAGGGTGGAGTGTGAGTGTGAGGAGTTAAGGGTGGAGTGTGAGTGTGAGGAGTTAAGGGTGGAGTGTGAGTGTGAGGAGTTAAGGGTGGAGTGTGAGTGTGAGGAGTTAAGGGTGAAGTGTGAGTGTGAGGAGTTAAGGGTGGAGTGTGAGTGTGAGGAGTTATGGGTGAAGTGTGAGTGTGAGGAGTTAAGGGTGGAGTGAGTGTGAGGAGTTATGGGTGAAGTGTGAGTGTGAGGAGTTAAGGGTGAAGTGTGAGTGTGAGGGGTTAAGGGTGAAGTGTGAATGTGAGGAGTTAAGGGTGGAGTGTGAGTGTGAGGAGTTAATGGAGTCATAGATATTTGTATCATTTCAGGCAGCAATGCTGCTGTATTTGTCTAGACGACTGGACACCTGTCTGGGAGACCTCTAGGAAAGTAGGCACCTAGATTGCTAAACTGCTAGATACCCAGATGTCTAGATGTCTAGACTACCAAATGTATAGACTAGTATAGACCCCCATACAGTACATCTACGTAGGAACCCACCAGCTACAAGTTCTCTTGACATCTTAAGCCTAGGCTATTATATAGTGCACTGCTACATGCGTTGTAGTGATTAGTGTATCTGTCAGTGCTTTGATCTGTTGTGTTGTGCTCTGTCTTCTTCTAGATGTTGTCTCTACCCAACCACCTGCTGAGTCCTCAGGACAGCAGTCTTTGGTACAAGATGAGGTAACATGTGGATTTACATCTGTCACATGACTGTCATATGACTGTCACATGACTGTCACGCGTTGTTGCATGACAGTCAATTAGCCAACACACATCTACGTAGCATGCCTTCAAGGCTGGGTCCATTTTGTGTACATTATCTGCATGTCACCATTGTCACATGTTGTCATGTCATTGTTGATGTGTTTGCCATGTCTGTACCTAAGTGACACTCATTATATGCATATTCTTTGCCATTCTCCCTGTTCTCACCTTGTGTAGGCTGACGACCCTGTGAACCAGGCAGTGCTGAGAATGCTGGAGTCAAATGAGAATGCACGTAGCTCTGTGTGTGTGTGTGTATGTGTGTGTGTGTGTGTGTGTGTGTGTGTGTGTGTGTGTGTGTGTGTGTGTGTGTGTGTGTGTGTGTGTGTGTGTGTGTGTGTGTGCGTTGTTTGTGTGTGTGTGTGTGTGTGTGTGTGTGTGTGTGTGTTGTTTATGTGTGTGTGTGTGTGTGTTTGTGTGTGTATGTTGTTTGTGTGTGTGTGTGTGTGTGTGCACGCGTGCGTGGTGTGTGTTGTGTTGTGTGTGTGTGTTGTGTGTTGTGTGTGTGCACGTGTGTGGTGTGTTGTGTTGTGTGTGTGTGTAAGCATACATCGTACATGTGTGCATTTGTGTTGTGTATGGGTGTGAATGTGTGCATGAGGTGTGTTAGCAGCATACGTATGGTCAGCCATGTGTACAGTGCACTGTACATTAATTGGTAATAATTGCAACTTGATCATTTACTGTAAACCATAACTGTAAAACTGGTATTTCTTTTTTTGTATTTTCAGATTTCATTTAAATGCAAATGTGCTCGTTTGGAGGGCTTGGATGCTAAGGAAGCAGTCTTGTTGCTAGGCAGCAACCACTTTTATGTCATTGAAGGTGTCACACTGACACAAGATGGAGGCTTCATTGACATTGAGTCTGTCAGTGACGGGTGAGTGTGGTTAATGTGACAGTGACGGGTGAGTGTGGTTAATGTGACAGTGACGGGTGAGTGTGGTTAATGTGACAGTGACGGGTGAGTGTGGTTAACATGACAGGTTTAGTGCCGTTAACACACAGGTTTAGTGCCATTAACACACAGGTTTAGTGCCGTTAACACACAGGTTTAGTGCCGTTAACACACAGGTTTAGTGCCTTAACACACAGGTTAGTGCCATTAACACGACAGGTTTAGTGCCGTTAACACACAGGTTTAGTGCCTTAACACACAGGTTAGTGCCTTAACACACAGGTTAGTGCCATTAACACGACAGGTTTAGTGCCATTAACACGACAGGTTAGTGCCATTAACACGACAGGTTTAGTGCCGTTAACACACAGGTTAGTGCCATTAACACGACAGGTTTAGTGCCGTTAACACACAGGTTAGTGCCATTAACACGACAGGTTTAGTGGTATGGTTACTACATTACACCACAAACCAAATAGTTGTCAAAAGTGGCATTCAGTGTTCCCATTTAGTGTTCGTGTCTGTTACTGCAAACAGTTAGTACAGTCATTTCAGAGTTTCTGCGTAGTTCCAATTGACATTTGCGCTCTGCACTCAATCACATGAATAAAGTATTTGAATGGTAGATTTATAAGTACTTCCATCGTTGATTGAGTCACCACGAATGCAAGAAAGTGATGTTGACCCTGAAGCGCCTATACAATGGGATATGTAATTGGTGCCAGCCATTTTGTTGTTATTGTGTGATTTTGCAGCTGTGCCACTGCAGAATCCTTGCTAGAGAGTCTTTTGAAAAATTAATGTAGCATTTGTGGTTGTGGACTGTTTCTGAGGAATTGCTGACTTGCACCTTAAGCCTTGGTGACCTTTCCTAATTGCCCTCAGCAGCCACTGTGGTATCACATTGTCCTGTGGGGTGTACACAGCTTTCTAACTGTGTCTGTGGCAGCGCCACACATGTACATAGACAGCATCATGCGCACACACACACACACACACACACACAGACACATGCACAATGCATTGAACATATGGCCTGGTATGATGTTTACAATAAATTTACCACTTCTGTTAATTTGTGTAGGGATTTTGCCCCCGTGGTACCTAAAGAGTTGCGTCATCACATGAGGCCCAGCAGTTTGCATCCACCAATCAAATGCATCAAGTGGAATTATGGCGCAATCAAGGAGATCCACAAAAGGAGATACGTGTTGCGGGTTAGTGTGTGCGTGTGTGTGTGTGTGTGTGTGTGTGTGTGTGTGTGTGTGTGTGTGTGTGTGTGTGTGTGTGTGTGTGTGTGTGTGTACGAGTGCATACGTGTGTGTGTGCATGTGTGTGTAGGTCTGTGTGAGTTTGTGGCCTTCATATTCCAGTATCTGTATTCTATACCATTGCTACTGATGTTACAGAACCTGTACCATACATGTACTTAGAGTTGAATATTGTTTTGCATTTGTTCATTGTACTAGAATGTTTGTTATCTCTGTCTTACGGTGGAACTGTAGGGTAAGTTATTTTGGCATCCATTGATGCATCCTAACTTCACAATTGGTCATGCCATTGAATGGTGCTAACGCTCAGTTTTATTTGAGAGGGGTGGGAACTCTCTTGTGCGCTTGCATGATGCGAATACAATTCATTGCATATGATTTGGTATGGAAATGGATTTAAGTGGAATAAAGATACAGTACTTGTGGACTGGCTTAGATCGAAGAATAATGGGCTGTTTAATTGAAAAATGTAAAGCACGTCTTTGGAGTAAGTAGCGCCTTGCTTGGCATAGATTTCCTAGTGAAATTGACATCCCATCACCTACGTACAAACGGTTATCTCTAGACCACTCCCTCCTATTTCATGCCCAGCCTAACCCTCTTTCTTATCTTTGCTCTTAACGTCTTCCCTGTCACTCTACAACTGCAACAGTTCCTGATACATTCTGATACACACATCTTCCAATCCTTGGATAAGTGTGTCATTTGTTCTATTTGTTCTCCTTGAAAGATGATGTATCATGGCTAGATCACATTGGTGGTAATTTTGCACTTGATATAACTTACTATTCATACCCTTACAAGGTGTTTCTCGCTTACTGCACTGCCACCATTTGCATGTGTATGCGTATGATTTAGTGATAATCTACGTGACCACTTGTGTGTACCCTCGTCTACTTGTAAACTGGATACACTGAACATAGTCAGTACTTATCACTGTAGTTTGGATAGCAAGGAGTGACATTAATTTTACAATTTGTAATATTGTGACATGGTTGAGATGGACAATATGATAAACATTGAAAGTAAGACAGGTACAAAATACAGCTTAGTTAATACTAGCTGCAAGGCCCGCCTTGGGCAAGGCTTGAATATGGCCCAGTTCACCCGTTCCCCATCCCTCACGACGCTCTATGCCATAGTTCAGTGTCCCTGGACCTCTGAAAGTTTGATGCGCGGGAGGTTGGCAGGTGAAGTATGGCTGAAGCTCTTTCGCCGTTCCTTCCTAGGCTGTTGGATGTTGGAGAATGCTGACGATTCAGTGCACCCTACAGCATGGCATTGTAGCGCTGGGAACATTTGGTGGCAATTCATTCACAGTCACATGAGAAAAAGTGGGGACAAAGTGCTGCACGAGTTCTCTATGGCAATATGGCAACCGCCACTGTTAAAGATGGCCGCCGTGTGGGGCTAGCGAAGAACCATCGTCGCACTGCTCAGAATAGGCCTGCTTTCGAAAATGATGGTCATCTTGACACGTAGCAGCAAGAGATGAGATGATTGGGGAAGTTTGGTAGCAATCCACAGGCCACCGCCGGATGAGTCTGGTTTGCAAGCACACCCAAACGTTTTCCTCTTGTACACTGCAAGACTAGCCCGTTTCCGAACCCCTCTCCCCTGGTGACACTCTAAGGCATAGCATGGTGCCTCTGAGAAAGTTTGGTAGCAAATCACTACTGGACACGAGAAGGGTCGGTGGATGAGTTTTCCCAAAAACTCGTTCGCCTTCCCTTCCTCGGCTGTCAGTTATTAAAGTGGGTCAACACTTCGGTACAACCTACGGCACAGTGTTGCAGTGCTGGGCAAGTTTGGTGGCAATTCGTTTGCGGGCGCCCGAGAATAAAGGGGACAAATGTTCTGCCCACTCTATATATATTACGGGTCGACTCGTTCGCTTCCCCCTCCTTGGTCGTGGGCCATCAGAGAACGAAAACGTTATTGTGCAAGACAGCGTCACAGTGCTGGGCAAGTTTGGTGGCAATCCCTCAGTGGGTGGCCGAGAAAAATTGGGACAAAGTGTTACGTCCGTCGGGCAGCGCACCGAACTGGTCACTCAGAGAGGGGATCAACTCAATGAACACACACACGAGGCAGGCATACATCTGCGCATGCATACAATATAACGTAAGAATAATAAGTAGGTGTACCTGCACGTGACAGTAACGTGATGTCGAAACAATAATAACCACTAGTGACTACTGTGTATGCAACTGAACACAACACAAAGTCAATACAGTGTTAACACATACACTGTCACAAAAGGTTGCGCCCAACTCTTTATATATGTAGATTGAGCAAATTGTTAATCCAACTAAATGTGTGTAGTCACACCTGAAGCCATGCAGTACTGTCTATCAGTGCATGCATTTTATGCACATCAGCTTGTACTCAGTCTTGGTGCTCATGAGGCGGTCTTTGAGTACACTTATCCACCGTTGTCTTGATGCCGAGGCCCGCCACTCCACCTGTGATGCCTCCAACCACTGCAGCTTTTCCTGCACTTATCACGGTGCCAGCAGCCACGGCGGCTACAACGGGTGGCCCACATGTAGCAGCTGCCACTGCTCCCACTCCCACCCCTGCCACTCCTGTGATGATCCACCATTTGTGGGCCCACACGTACTCAAGCATCTGTTTGGTAGCAGCTAACATCTGATCTAGCGTGCCATTTCGAGGTGGTAGGTTTGGTGGTTGTTCGGGTGGCGGCTGGCTACGTGGTTGTTCAGGTGGCGGCTGGCTACGTGGTTGTTCAGGTGGTGGCTGGCTACGTGGTTGTTCAGGTGGTGGCTGGCTACGTGGTTGTTCAGGTGGCGGCTGGCTACGTGGTTGTTCAGGTGGCGGCTGGCTACGTGGTTGTTCGGGTGGTGGGGATGGGGGAGGTTCCACTGGATGGTGCTGGGGCTCATTGTTGTCAGGTGCCCGTGGTACTACTCTGTTGTCGTTGTGCCTCGGCCTGTGCTGTAGTGGTACACCAGCGAAGATCTCTGGCCACCGGTTCACCAACTCTGGATTATCCCTTACAGCGTCGGCAAAGTATTGCCCGAATTCTATTACCCTGGTCCTTGCATTAGACACAACAAGGTCAAATGCTGCTTGCCCAGGGCGAAGCCTGTACATATCACGTAACAGTTGCAAGCTTTCTACTGCTCCTTTCCCCAAAAGCCTTAAGGCTCTGCTCCCTTCCTGAGGGATAGAATTCACAACGCTTTGGATCATGTGTATGCCTTCACAAATCGTTGGCATAGTGACACGCTGCAATGGTAGGCAGAGAACTCCACCATTCTCTCTAAAGTCAGCATCCGCTTCATCACTGTCCATGCTTAGCTGGCTGCACTTCTTTATTGCTGTAGATTTCACTTGCTGCCTACTGAAGATGTTTCTAGAGTGTTTAGCTGTTTTATCTTCTGCTGTGTCTAAATTTAGAAGCATGGTGATGTCATAGTATTTCCTTGTATAACCACAATTGTGTCATAGTACTTCCTGGAATAGCCATATTGCATACTCTCATTAACAATGACCAACTCGTACAGTACTCTCTCATGATGAATGTCAAAGATGATCCCAAGGCACACAGTATTCACAGCGTACTGCCACTATAATGGAAAGCAGAGGTATGCATTTTATTCAATTGCACAGTGGCATGGGACAAGACAACCTGAAATCACTGACTGCTTGGGCCAGTTGTTGTTCATGAGAGAGTGTTGTATGGGCCAGTTGTTGTTCATGAGAGAGTGCTGTATGGGCCAGTTGTTGTTATGAGAGAGTGCTGTATGGGCCAGTTGTTGTTCATGAGAGAGTGCTGTATGGGCCAGTTGTTGTTCAATTGCTGAGGGTGATGAGAGCAAGTATGTGAAGGTGTTGTTGTTGTTATGTGAGAGTGTTGTATGGTAGCCTTTCTCCATCTTTACTTCTGTGTACAGGAGTGTGCATTGGAGGTATTCTCTGATGATGGCAGAAACCACTTTCTTGTATTTGAGAAGGAGACCATGCCGAGAGTGTACCAAAAGTGAGTCACTGTAATACTGCAGAACATTTAGTAGTGTTTCTGTGTTAAATTGTATGTAAAGCAGGAGTTCTGCTTCAAGTTGACACACGTGACTGTGTGTGTGTCAGTGTACCAGTAGTAGCGATCATGGGGAGCATGACTGGAGTGAGGCATGCCCAGACTTGCCCAGTGTGAAAGTACGTGTAGCATGTAGTTGTGGTGTCAGGCGACTAGATGTTGGGGACTTTGACTGGGAAAGTACCTTGGGATTGCCCTCATTTCTAAGGTTTCTTCTACAGTGGTTTTATGTAACCTTGCAACAGTTCTCGAACCTGGGTAGTCGTTACCTAGGATACGAACAAGGTGACATACATGACATAATAGTTGTGTACAGTACCAGTCTGTATCCTATGTAATAACTGCCCATTGTGTGGGAACTGTTGCAAGGTTGCATAAATTCGCTGTATACCCCCGTTCATTAGGGGCCATACAGTTGATTTGAGGTTGCTTGCACCAGCCAAGTCAATAGGGTTCCTCCCTTCCTCATTCACCATAGATTGGAGGGTCTTACTCCCATTCTTCAAACAAAACAATCAGAAGAGCTGATTGGTGGAGTGAAGCATGGTGCCAACCTTGAGAAGCTGGTGCAAAAGTGGGAGGTATGGACACGAGTGCCTTCCATGTACAGTGTATGCTAGGCTAGTAGCATGTACGCAATTATCTAGTACATATTGCATAGTAATAGATGTATTTGCATTGTGTATGTCATTTATATAGCATGGTGTGTGATGTAATAGTGTACGTACAGTACGTACGTATATTTCTCTATGTGTCATTATATAGCTATTGATCTCGTTGCCATGGTAATGCACATCTGAACACTGATTCTTAATCTCAGAGAAGCATTCTTATTGTTTTGTGTGTGATTCTAAATTCCGTAGATATACGTTGTGAATGTAGTTTATATGACATATTAACACAGCCTATTTATCTTCTGCAATAAACACTTGTTGCTGTGAACTAGTCCTTCAGTTCATGTTATTGCGAACAGTGTGAATCTCTCATCTGTCCAGTCCTCATATTTACTCTCACTCTCGTTTCTTTCTGTTTCCTTTCTCCCTCGTGCAATTCTTTCCTCTTCTCTCCTATCTCTTCTGCTACTTTTCCTTGTATCCCGACCCTTCCCTGTATCTTTCTCACTTCCTCACTTCCTCTGTCACAGAACGGTGAAATCAGCAACTTCCAATACCTGATGCACCTCAACACACATGCAGGACGGTCCTACAACGATCTCATGCAATACCCCATCTTCCCTTGGATCATTGCAGACTACAAGAATGAGGTGAGATAGGTGTGTGTGTGTGTGTGTGTGTGTGTGTGTGTGTGTGTGTGCGTGTTTGTGTGTGTTTTGCGAGTGAGTAGGTGTAGGTGTTAGTGTCTATGATTTGAGGGTGTGGTGTGTACAGGTGTAAGTGTACTGTAGTTGCATGGTGTATGTATGTATGTGTGATAGTGTGAGGAATGTGTTGGATGTGTTATGGTACAGTATACGAGAGTGTGTAGGTATGTGTGAAGGTGTGCTGAGTGAAGGAGTGGGAACAAGAGGTTGCAACATCATCATCCCTAGCCGATCTAGACCCATCTCATCTATTACCACACCCTGGACTCTTAGGGCTTATAGTAGCAAACAACAGATGCCATCAGTGTTGTAGAGAGTAATGAGCACATACAAGCAGCTAGAGTCCTTGTTTAGAGACAGTATTTCCATACGACCTCTTTGAGTGCCTTCCATGTCCAGATATGGCACTGTTCTGTGCAACATACCTCACACAGTCTGTGTTGTGTGTTTGCTGAGTCATTCAGTATCACATCATGTGAGGTTGTGGGTTCACCTGTTTTGAGGACAGTAATGATATTCATATACTCATACCATGAATATTGTTATCTTTATCCATATACAGTAAGTATAAATGAGATTGACAGTTAAAATAGATATGGAAAGCTGACCCCCGTGCAAACATGATTATACTGTTTACAATGAAACTAGGCTCAGGCTTGCCCTTATTATGAAGGTAGTGAAATCATACACTTTCCATAATCCATCCTGAAATTTGTTTTAAACCTGTTTACCTGAATTGGTCTGCCATACACTTTGCTTCGACAGTCTGCTGTTGGTGCACCAAAGGTGCTCCTGTACTGTTGCTATTCCTAGTATGTTTTGGCTGTAAAGCCACCAATGGCTAATGGATATCTAGAATGATACAGCACACACAGGCTCTAGTTGAGTGTGCATGGAGCACGTGGAAGTGGCTGTTTTCTTCCAGGAAGAAGCATTTACACAAACAGTAGAATGCAGTGTATTCCTGCAACTGTGGGGAGAATTTTGCGTAAAGACTTAATGAATGGGTCAAGTCGACTGTGCAATTGTATGTGCATATATATATATATATTGTTTGAATGAACCGGATATTCCTGTTATTGCGTGTGAGTACCCCACTACTATGCTGTATCATTATCTCCCTTTAGATATTGGACTTGACTAATCCAAAGACATTCAGGGACTTGTCTCGGCCAATGGGTGCTCAGACGGAGAAGAGAAGGGAGTTGTTCAACTTGAAGTACAAGGACAGTGTCTGGGAACCAACATGTGAGTGTGAGGGGAGGTGATGAGTGGTGAGGGGAGGTGATGAGTGGTGAGGGGAGGTGATGGGGTGATGGGAGGTGATGGGGTGATGAGAGGTGATGGGGTGATGGGAGGTGATGGGGTGATGGGGAGGTGGGGGAGGTGATGGGTATGAGGGGATGTGATGAGGGTGAGGGGAGGTGATGGGGTGATGGGGAGGTGATGGGGGTGAGGGGAGGTGATGGGGTGATGGGAGGTGATGGGGTGATGGGGAGGTGATGGGGGTGAGGGGAGGTGATGAGTGGTGAGGGGAGGTGACGGGGGTGATGGGAGGTGACGGGGGTGATGGGAGGTGATGGGGTGATGGGGGATGATGGGAGGTGACGGGGGTGAGGGGAGGTGATGGGAGGTGATGGGGTGTGAGGGGAGGTGGCGGAGGTAAGGTGAGAATGAGAGAAGA
The DNA here is from genome assembly GCA_964019415.1 of Ianthella basta. Lineage (NCBI taxonomy): Eukaryota > Metazoa > Porifera > Demospongiae > Verongiida > Ianthellidae > Ianthella > Ianthella basta. The sequence continues at coordinate 10,097,780 of OZ025869.1, forward strand.
AAGTCCTGAGGTAGGGAGTGGAAGGAGAGGGGAGGGGAGATGGGTTGGTGGTGCGGTGGGTGAGGGGAGGGGGTGGGAGGTGATGGGAGTGAGTGTGGTGTGGGGGAAAGTTGCAGGTGTGAATGATGAGAGGATGGCAGGAGTGTTATGTGTGTGATACTGTAGAGGTTCATTACTGCATGGTCACGATGCAAGGGAAGTTTGTGAGCTTCACGCATTGTAAGCGTATTAACTTCAAATGAGTACAGGACATTGTGATCCATGGATCTTCATCAGCTGTAATGATCCACAAATCAAAACATCCTGTATCCGTTTCAAGTTAATACCGCACTTGACGCTTACAGACTTCCCTTGTATTTTGGTATGTGTACAATGTATTACGTGTGTAGCAGACCCATGTACTGTACTGTATGTGTTCGCATGTTGAGACTCTGTGCTCTCTCTCCTTCAGTCAAGAGGCCGGAATGCTTCCACTACCGAACACACTACTGCTCTGCAATGACAGTGGCCACCTACCTCATCAGAATGGAACCGTACACACAGCACTACCTACATCTACAGGTGAGGGTCATGTGATGGTCATGTGATGGTCATGTGATGGTCACATGCGATGATCATGTGGAAGTCACATGATGGTCATGCGATGGTCATGTGCTTGTGTGGTGTGTATGCAGTATGTTTACGCAGAATATAAACTTGTACACAACATGAATAATATTATGAGCATGTTTCTACATTCTTATTACTCGAAAACATAAAAGTTCAGCTTTACAATACATACTGTAAATTCTGTTTTAATGACTGCCATAGTTAAGGGATAATCATTCACTGTCCTGTGATAGTCAAATGGAAAGGGAACACATGACCTCCATGTCATGGTATTTGCTGCACATGCACAGTAGTGCTGTCCTTATGTCTCCTGCAGGATGGCACTTTTGACCGTCCTGACCGAGCCTTCCACACTGTTGAAGGATGTTGGATGTCTGCCTCCTATGGTGACCCCAGTGACATCAGGGAGCTTGTGCCCGAGTTCTACTACCTTCCTGACTTCCTCACAAACAGCAACAGATTCATCCTTGGTGAGTCGGCGTGAAGGAATTGAGGTGGTGGGGAGGGACCTGTTTGCAGCAGCCACAGATGAGGCTAACTCCTGCTTAAAGCACCAGTCTCTCCAAGCACAGGTTACAGTATCAACTCTACACTTCTAGGTCTCTAGGCATCTCTGCAGCATAGCTACCTATCTAAACTGCATCATGGTTATAATTTTCCATCATATTGAACTTACCAACTATCTTGCTTTAGTTCAGTAAGAGCTAGAAGGAATGAATCAGAATTGCTAAAAGACCAATAGACAGCGTATACTAAAGAAGAAGAAATTGATTTGTTTTGTATCCTTCCTGTATTCCCATTTGTGTGGTATGCTTGCAACTGAAGAAGGCTCTTTTGGGACCGAACCATTTTGCTTTATTGAAGGGAGAGGCTTTAGAGCATTAATCACATGGTATTAATGCTCTAACCTCTCCCCAACCAGTCTCCTGTGTTTACGTAGTTGCCATGTTTTAGTTCTATCGCTTTTTCTGTTTAGCAGTGCTTCTCTGCTAAGTGTGCTAGCAGTGTTCTTATTTACTTCAGCTGGACAGCCACAATGTTGTTTCTCTTCAGGTGCGAAGCAGAATGGTACTGTTCTTGGTGATGTGTTTCTTCCTCCGTGGGCTAAGGGAGACCCCAAAGAGTTCATCAGGATACAGAGAGAGGTGGGTGGTGTTCGTCAGGATACAGAGAGAGATGGGTGGTGTTCATCAATGTACAGAGAGAGGTGGGTGGTGTTGGTCAATGTACAGAGAGAGGTGGGTGGTGTTCGTCAGGATACAGAGAGAGGTGGGTGGTGTTCATCAGGGTACTGAGAGAGGTGGGTGGTGTTCATCAGGGTACTGAGAGAGGTGGGTGGTGTTCGTCAATGTACAGAGAGAGGTGGGTGGTGTTCGTCAATGTACAGAGAGAGGTGGGTGGTGTTGGTCAGGGTATGTTTTGTGTGTGAAATGGTGTACGTACGTAAGTATATTCACATGTGCTTATGATATTACTTATGTGATTGTGTTGTACAGTATGTGTGTGTACTGGTGTGTGTATGTATTTATGTGTTTGTGTGTGCTACACGTACTACGTATGCTCTGCTCGATACTCTTTGTTGACCCGTGTCTCTCCTAGGCCTTGGAGTGCGAGTATGTCTCTGCACACCTTCACGAGTGGGTGGACCTCATCTTTGGCTACAAACAGAGTGGTCCAGCTGCAGTGGAAGCTTGCAACGTGTTTCACCCGTACTTCTATGAGGAGAATGTTCGTATCCTGTTCTTAGTAGTAGTAGTTGTTGTTGTTGAAGTTGTTGTTGTTGTTGATGATGTTGATGTGTATCTGCATGCATTTGTGTTAGTGTGCATGTAATGCTTATCATGCATATGTTTTGTTGCTGTTGTTTATTTGTTGTTGTTGCATTATGTATGTAATTGCACTTTATGCTTTCATGTGTACATAATATACAACCCTTTGTGTTGTTTGTTTGTTGTTGTTGTTTGTGTTCCTGTGTCTGCATGTGTTTATGTGCACATACAGTAGATACTCTTTGATGTTGTGAAAATATTTATTTCTGTAAATTCACGGACAATATATACATAATGTGCTAAAGAATACATCAATTTCTGTATGTCTATTGAACTTATATTATCATGAAATGGCATTCCCATCATTAAAGGAGCATCCTATGTCACTTGTGTGTAGTTTATTTGTCATCAGTAATGTGTGTGGTGTGTATTTGTGATGTGTTGTGCATGTGTGTACGTACTTATGTATTGCATGTGTGTGTGTGCGATACAGTAAGAGGTGCAGTTTCCTTGACAGTGGACTAGGGGACATTGACAAGATGGAGCCTGCCGACCGAGCAGCTGCCCTCAACATCATCCACAACTTTGGACAGATGCCCAAACAGGTAATATTGTGGTATGGGTGCAGTGTGTGTGTGTGCGTGTGTGTGTATGTGTGTGTGTGTGTGTGTGTGTGTGTGTGTGTGTGTGTGTGTGTGTGTGTGTGTGTTGTGTGTGTGTGTGTGTGTGTGTGTGTGTGTGCGTGTGTGTTGTGTGTGTGTGTGTGTGTGTTGTGTGTGCGTGTGCGTGTGTGTGCGTATGTGTGTGTGTGTGTGTGTGTGTGTGTGTGTGTGTGTGTGTTGCTCACGTGCATGTGTGTGTGTGTGTGTTGCTCACGTGCATGTGTGTGTGTGTGTGTTGCTCACGTGCATGTGTGTGTGTGTGTGTGTTGCTCACGTGCATGTGTGTGTGTGTGTTGCTCACTTGCATGTGTGTGTGTGTGTGTGTGTGTGTGTGTTGCTCACGTGCATGTGTGTGTGTGTGTGTGTGTGTGTGTGTGTTGCTCACGTGCATGTGTGTGTGTGTGTGTGTGTGTGTTGCTCACGTGCATGTGTGTGTGTGTGTGTGTGTGTGTAGGCACTCGTGCACTTGTGTGTATACATACGTATGTATACAGTATGTTAGGTGTGTGTATCTGTGTTTGCATGTGTGTGTGTGAACCACCTGACTGGCCTATACGGATATAGTGTATGTGTTTACTCTGTGCACATGTGTGAGTTAATGTGGTCCTTGCTCATCTTTACCACATTCTCCTCCTGTTTAGCTGTTCAAGAGGCCTCACCGAATGAAGAGGGTCTACCGCGTTGCTCCGCCTATTGCTGACTTTGCCCCCTCTCCTCTGGCTCGTCTCTTTTACAGGGACATTTCAGCACTGGAGCCTTCGAAAGATTGCACATTGAGTGAGTTTTGGGAAACTCCTTTGCACTTTGCTGCCTTGGGGAAACTCCCTTTTATGTGGTGCTGTCTAGGGGAAGTCCCATCTTTAGCAATAATTGTGTTGTGAATATATTTTTTGTACTGGTTTAGTAGCAAGTGTCGGAGGGAGGAGTGAGAAATTGATGTGGACTATACGTATAGAAAAGGTGGCATTTTGGGATGTTCATTTTGTGTTGGGGATCAGAGGAAGTAGAATAAATATTTGAATAGTTTCACATTTCAGTACAGTATGCGGCGGTTGCTGTGGTATTCTCTCCCATTTCACTGGCTCCTCCAATCTACTGTAATACCTTTGTCTGCTGTTCTTGTACGCTACTATTGGTCCCTCCTTCACCTTTGTGCGCATGCAGAACTGCAAGGAGAAGTTGGTCAGATTGTTGCAGACAGACATTTGATTGCCATGGAAAGGGACAGGGTAAGTCAGAGTCCGTTGCTCTGTGACACAGCTGTCATGTTCCGTTCAACTACCCCCTCTCACCTCATCGTCCCCACTCTCTCTCCACCCCACCCTCTCCACTTGCCTCATTCCCCTCAATGCTATACTTATTCTACACTCCCTCCAATCTCCTTCAGTTTCTACTTCCTCCAAACTACATGAAGTACTTTGCATGGAACTACAGTGACCAGAGTGCTAGGCTTTGCACTCAGGACCAGGATAAGGTGTGTGTGTGAGTGTGTGTATGTGTGTGTGTGTGTGTGTGTGTGTGTGTGGTGTGTGTGTGTGTGTGTGTGTGTGTGTTTGTGTGTGTGTGTGTGTTTGTGTACATACTGTATGTATGTGTTTGTGTGTTTGTGTTCATATGTGATTGTGTGTGTGTGTAGTGTGCTACGTATGTATGTTTGTGTGTTCAGTGTGTGTGTAAAGTGTAGCTCTAACACATTCATAGATCCTGCTTCTGTGGATATCACTAGTGCATGCAATTTGTATTAACGCATAGTTTCTGTAGCATTGACAACCATGTACTCTGTCACAAATGCGCACCTATCCTGTTCGTTAGACGCTGGCCGTCTTTGAAGGTCTCCATCAACGACAAATACTGTGTGCAGTGGCTGCGAGTGCTAGTGTCATCATCACGGGAGGAGAGAGTACCGTGGTGTGTGTGTGGGAGCTGAGGAAGGAGCAGCAAGACAGGGGGAAGCTCTCCATGCAGCTAAAGCAGGTACAGCCGTTCACAAAATGTGCAGTTGTTCTAATTGTCATTCAACTCACCGCTCCACTGTGAACTTTGGTTTAACGTTTAGTGAGGTAACTGTATTAACTGAATGGTTTAGGTCCCCTGCTTACGCTGTCAAGGTCAGAGGTGAGTCATGAGTCGGCTGATATTCGCGACAACTATTTTGGAATCTATACCATTCTGCACTTTTTCTTGGAACGGTCTAGCAAGCCAGATTAACTGTAGCCTAGGGTTGGCTTGTCTGCTGTATGTAGTGCATCATGAGATGGTGAGATTGAGTGCGGCTAGTCTTGATTGGCAGCAGAGTAGCTATGACGACGGGGAGTTTCTTTTCAACTGTTGGATGAAAGCAAATCGAATTGTCCTGAAGTGGAAGAACATAGCCTTGAGAGAGCAACATGACTGGTGCCCTCGAGATATGGAAGGCACTTCCCATGCAACTCTCCATAATTTCTTTGCGCTTGGCCGTTTTCCTGTGGCAGTTTTAACTGAATCACAGCCAAACAATGGACAAATACCGTATGGCCAGAAATTTTGGCGGGGAATTTATTTTGGCAGATTGGCGGTTTTGAGAGCAATCCGCCAATATTTCTTCTGCCAAAATTTGTGCAATCATATAGTTTTCCCGCTTAATAAGCCTGGTTGTGCCAGGCCTATAGATTAATCGTCAGCATGGAGTTCACAACTGACAGCAGCTCGAGGACACCACGGTTTCCAAGGAGTTTTGCACACCGGAGGTGGAAGAAGAGCACGAGGAAGCCAAAGGCAATTGGAACGGCGTCGTATATGCGGTCGCTGTGAAGACTGACGTTGAGATCATTGTCGGTAACTTACTGCAGCAGATTTCGGCAGCCTGTTCTCTGTTTTTGCATTGGAGCGGTACAATTGTGTGCGAGGTGCGAGGAGGCTTAGGACGAGCATCAGCAGATCTGCCAAAAGGAGGCTTAAAAGCCTTTGTACGTTGCAGCATTCCTGGGAAAAGCTATAGATTGGAACGAAAATAGTTCAATTATGGTCAAACAACAGCGCGTGTACTCCTCAGAGACTCTTCAGCAATCAGCTCTGTTTGTCCAGATTAGCCATTTTGCTATGAATATCATTATAGCACAGGCTTTGCCAAACTGTGAAAGTAAATTCTGCCAAATACAGAAATTTCAGCAATCCGCCAAAGTAAATTCCCACCAAAATTTGCAGCCATACGGTATACGTTATACTAACACTGTGTATATGTGTGTGTGTGTATGTGTGTGTGTGTGTTTAGTTTGTTGTATTTTCATGTCCTAGTTCCCTGTCATTCACTTTAGCATAACATTAAATTTTACTATTTTAAATGCAATTCTGTGTTTCTGTGGTGTTGCATTGATCCTACACTACATTTATTCAGTACCTTACTGGGTCTTTGTGTGATAATTCAGTTTGCTGAGTACAATACATTGTACTGTCTACTGTACTGTATTTCACTGTATAATGTATTGCCCTGTGTCTCTGATGTAATGCAGGTACTGTATGGCCACACAAACTCAGTCGTCTGTCTCACCACATCAAAGACGTACCGCGTTGTTGTGTCTGGATCGGCTGATGCCACCTGCATCCTTTGGGACCTCAACAAGATGTCCTTCATCCGACAGCTGTGCCCACATTCTGGTCCCATCACTGCACTGGCCATCAGTGACCTGACTGTGAGTTATGGATGCATGCATACACACACGAGCACACACACATGCACGTGTGCATACACACACACACACACACACACACACACACACACACACACACACACACCACACACACACACACACGCACACACACACACACCACACACACATACGCACACACACACACATCCATTTCCACATACAAATGTTATGCACACATACAGCACACTATTACACTAGTGCTGTGGGACCATGCCCAGCCACACACATGTGCAAAGATGGAAGTACAACATGGTACGTGACCTTGGCTTATGTTATGGCATTCCTTCAAAGGCAGTGGATTGTGATGCAGCATAGTATGTATGTGTCCCATGTTTGGGGAGCAACACGAGCACCCTTGAAGCTGCTTTGTGCTGTCACCTGACCCCTGCTCCCCCTCCCCTTTCCTATCAGACCTCCACACTTGATCAGGTGTCCCATTGACAGCTGTATAGATGGTACATTAATGTATCAACCTCACTTGATCGACCAGTTATTGAGAGTCAGACAACAGTACCCTCTACTGTTCTGTTCACAGTAGGCATAAGGCTTTGGAGTGTTGTATTGTGCACATCCAAACGCATTCAGACTAGTCATTTTTGCTGGTGGGAGGCATTCTGGTGATTTACCACCTCATGCTCATGTCCACTTGTCCAATAAGTGCCAAAGTGTAGTGCTACCATCTCCTGTTACAAGCAAAGAGTATAGGTATTCACTATCAATGATGCACCTCTTTGCCAAGGTAACCCATCAAAGCTGTCAGGTTGCCCTGGCCCTCCTATACCACCCACTTGTCCTCTTCCACCTGTCCCCCCCACCTGTCCCTTTCCACCTATCCCACTCACCTACCCCCTGTCCTCACTGTCCCCCCTGTCCTGCCCACCTGTCACCTCACCTGTCCTCCCTGTCCCCCTGTCCTCCACTGCACCCCCACCTGTCACCCTCACCTGTCCCCACTGTCCCCACTGACTAGTTGCCCTTCTTAAACTATTTCTGGGGAGAGCACTGCTGTCAGTAATTACAAAGGGGCTTCTTCAGCTCATGATGTGGTTGCTTCTACATACGTATGTACGTAGTTAGGTAGTGTTAGTAGTCTAAGTGAAGAAGTGCAGCTGGGAGAACATGAGTTTCATGAAGTTGTAACACTGAAGCAGACGTAGTTATGACTATAGTGATGGAGGAGGATCAACTTCACCCCTGCACCGTACACAGTGCTCAGTGTTCATGCTCACTATTACAGATGATTACCGGTACAGACTCTTTTGAGTATGTGAGTGACAGTCACATGCACCAACGTGAAGGCACAACTATAGACTATGTCATGTGTGTTTGGTGTTTCTGATTAGTGAACATGACACACTTCTCCTTTTATGGCACACTGTACACTGAATGGGTCATGATGCTGCATCTGATGTTATCTCCTATAAGGAAGCAGCGTGTACAGTCATTATCTATGTATTCTATTGTTTAACAGTTATTGAGATGTTTGGAGAGGTAGGAAGTAGGATGGCATACAATATGACACATCCTCTGACACTTTGCTCTACTCTACATCCTGGTCAGGCCCTTGATACACAGCAGTATACATAACTACAGTACATGCTCCCTGTCCCTATGTACTTCTCTGACATGTGTCCTGGTGGCAATGCAAATCGACTGGTAGTTCAAGTTAAGAGTTCAGCATTAAGATGCCCGCTTTGAGTTTGAGAGCTCATGCCACACTGGACTGGAAATGCTTACAAACTCCTGTGCTACCCATTGTCACCACTGCTGTCGTTCAGCTAGCTCTACCAGGACAGAGCTTAGTCTCCCGCCTGGCCCAATACTCTTTCAAAGCCATCAACAGTCTCCATCCCTTGTACCTGAAGATCCTTCTCACTCTTGACCTCAGCCACTCATGGCCACCACACCAGACAACCCTCCACAGGCAGTGCCCGTCTTCCCTTGCCCAAGACCAACTTCACGAAGAAGGCCTGCCATGCATGTGAATTGCCTTGGCAACCAATGCTCAAAATGTAGTTACATTTTACTACTTCTGCGTTTAATTCCATTATGACACGTTACTGCTTGCTACATGGTGTCCCATTTGCGAGACCAATTTATAACCCTGCTTCAACATTCTTGCAATATTTTGTATCCCTCCACAAACTCTTCCCTTCTTTGCTTCTCTGTTTATGTTTGTCTTGTTCTGGGTGCCTAGAATAGTAGCCCCCTGGGCTTAAGGCTTCCCTAGTTAAAATACTAAGATCCCCTGATACCTGAAACATCACAGATCTTCCAGGCTATTCACTAAAGGGGACCAATGTCTTTGATACATTTAGCAGTGTTGGCGTATTCATGCATACATGTGAGTACCAATGTCTTTGATGTATTCAATAGCGATGGTATATACGTATGTACATGTGGGTACCAATGCCTTTGATGTATTCAACAGCGATGGTATATACGTATGTACATGTGGGTACCAATGTCTTTGTTGTATATATACAGAAGTGTTGGCACATGCATGGCTACATGTGTTTGCAGGAATAGTAGTGCGTGTTGAAGTATGAATCCTAATGAATGCAAGCGAGCATGTGCCAGGCACGGGGTTCACTTGATAGTCTATTGTACGTACCTGTCTCCTCCAGACATTATCACCAGGTTTGTTTTACATGGTTGGAGACATCACAGACTGCCTAAGACAATACACTGAAGAGGGCTACCTTGATGTGCATGGTACGGGTATGTACACGTATGGGCTTCATCAGTTGTCGGAATACCTGGAGGCAAACAAAGTGAATCAATGACTTGTGACGTCCATCCATTGCCAGGTTTCAGTGTGGCAACTCCTACGACTGAATAGTATTTGATGCCTTATCATCTGTTGTCATTCAAACGATTTCAATGACGCAAACGTTTCAAAACAATCGTGTCATTTGCACTGTTTAGTTCATCTTTACTGGTAGAAATAAAAATGTCTGTAATAGCTACCTTATGGAGGATTCCCTGGAACCTGCACGAGTGCAAACTGCGTTAAACGCATGTGTTCTTAATATATTTAATCAATTCCAGTCTGTTCGTTTGTTTGCTTGTGTGTGGCATTAAAAACGGGCATTTGATTGGATGACACAGTGATGTAACTGCAAACATGGCCACTCTGGCAGTGTGCATGCATGTGCCTCGCAGCCAGCCGTGTCTTAGACACTCCGTGCTCCTCAGTTTGGTCTCCCAGGTGCGACACGCACTTGTGCAGACATTTACTGTTATTTTCTGGTGCGAGGGAGCTGCTCTGGCTATCGGTAAGTGGGTATTTTTGTCTCCGTATGTGGGTACTTTGGCTGTCAGTGTTCTGGGCTGCTGAAAACCCTTTCTCTATTGCAAAATAAGCAAATGCCCAAAAAGCTTGCTTGGCTCCGGCACTGCCTTATTGGCTAAGGAAGACATAACCACACATTACTTTTAACATGGTGTAGATGTAGCTAGCTATATGTATATGTGCATGCAAGTGCATGACAGTTGCCGACATCTGTGCAAACAAGATCAGCACTATACCCAGGCAGTGTCACCCAGCTGCAATCACCCAAGTGGTGATAGATGGTGGCACCATGCACAGAATTGGAATGAGGAAGAAGGTGCACTGTGTTTAGAGTGTATTCTGTTCAGCAGTTCTGTAACATATCAACCTGTTTACATCACTAGTGAGATGTAGCATGTAAGGCTCAAGTGTCCTCAATAGAGGGGTGTACTTTACATGGAGTTCCTCTGTATCTACTCAGTATATGTGCATTCACTAGGTACATAATAATAATAATAATTGATCTTATTTAATGTGGGGAACCTTTAGCCAGAAGGCTACTCTTCCAGGCACCCACAACACATACATAGTACAAACAACACAGACACACATACAGTAAATCAGTTTGTTATTCATTTCAGTGAGGCTGTTTGTTGTCAGGGGGGTGCTGCCACTGAAAACTTCTCTGCCATGGCCTGGCTTGAGCTTGAACCGGAAACATCCCATAATCACGGCTCTTAAATCGTGTGCTTCAGCTCCAGACCACCAGCACCCCCCTGAGTGTTGTCTTTCATCAGTACGTGGGACAGATATAGCTTTCATGTCCTGTATGAAGGATGTTTCATCATTTCATTTTTGTATCATTATTTTCATAACATTATTGCACTTTGTCACCTTTGTCACACCTGCAGGGTGACATTGTGTCATGCACTCAAAGCAACATCTACCTCTGGACCATCAATGGGGAGCTCCTGGTGAAGACGGCCATCAGCAAGGCAGCCTATTCATCTATCACTTGCTGCACCATGTCAGAGGTGGGTGGGGCTGGGGGCAGGGTGAGGTGGAGTGGAGTGTAGGTATGAAAGCAGGTGGTTTGGGTTGGATTAAGATGGTGAGGCGGGGAAGGAGGCGGGGTGGGTGGCTAAGAGGGCACGTACACTGCAGCCTGGTGTAGACACATTTCAGTCTGCTGGTACTTGCGAGTATGCAACAGGTTGTGCTGGCGTGCTTGCATTCTCTTATATTATGTTAGTATTTATACAGCATTGAGAGGTATGCAGTTAGCACAGCTGTGCTGTGGCCTCATTGCCTAATATGGTCGTGCAGTTATAAATGTTATGTGATATGAAATTAGCTTGAGTAGTTGAACAGACTAAGTGGTAGTTAATCCATAGTGTGAGTGGTGTGAGCAGTTAGCCACTGCAGAGTCAAGCACGTAGATCATAAAGTTATCTATGGTAATCACGGATAATCAGAGTAACACTCCTTGGCCGAACTATTTCACTGTCAGATAACCAACGGATATTATGTCTTTCTCAGGGAAGAACCTGAAATCAAATTAAGTGACATCAGCAGGTGAAGTCATTCGTCTGCGGGTGATAATCCTTATTCTATAGCATGTGTACACTAAATGGAGTAATGTCTGTTGACCAGGCTGTGCCAGTGTGCAAGCCCTACAGTAGTGGGAGACATCCTGCTTAGTGCTGTGTCACTATGTTTAGCAACTAATTACCTACATGATGTAATGACCCTCATCTGAACTTGATTGGCATCCTTTGTCAATTTTGCATTTGGACCTATTCTTCATCCCAATGCACCCCACCTATGTACACTGCATAGCACTAATAAGACATAGGGGTAAGTTGAAATGTCCAAGTTGAAAACATGATGTAGCAGACACAATCCTACACCTGTATGGTGCACTCCCTTCAACTTCCCTACACTAACCACAGTCATCTATAGCTTCAAAACGAAAGGCAGGGAATCTCCTTTAAGAGTTTCTTCTAACCTTTGGTGGATCCAGGACAGCTTGTTAAGGTTTCTGGCTACAAAATTACATTACTGACTAATTAGTGGCTGTTGATCCATTGTAACTATCACGTGAGTGCTCTGATAATGACTGAACTGTTGAACATTCCATAGATCACTTAAATATGGTGTCTAGTAATCGTGTTCATGTCACTGCCTCATTTTACAGTTAATTGAATATGACAAGGATAACGTGATTGTGGTTGGATGCTCAGATGGAGTTGTAAGGGTGAGTTGGGAAGGAAGAGGAGGGAAGTGAAAATGAGGCCAGGAAGGCTAATGGGAAGCATTTTGTGGGCTTCAGGGTGTGTGGGTGAGAAATTGACACGAACAGAAAGGGTTGTGGTGTATAGGGAAAGTTAAGGAAGGGAAAGAAGTCCTTTGCAACCTATAATCTGCAGACACACCACAAATTATGAATTTTACCTGCAATGCTGCAAATGTGCTAGTCCAAACACTTCATATTTCATCTGCTTGTGTGGTATACCTGCATAACTGCTGTCACTACACTGGTTGCTATAGCCCAGTATGTCTTCAACGGGGGCTGGGGTGAGGTAGGTACAGTAAAGAATTGGGAAGAAACAATAGTGCTAAAGCATGCAGAGAGTCCTGTGTGGCCAGGTGTAGATGTCAGCTGCTTTAACTGAACCTCTCTAGCCAGGCAATCATTGAATTGTACACCTGTACACCACCCCTAATTTTACACCTGTCAGTGAAACATGTCAATGACAACTTTGTAGGTGTTGAAACTCTTGTCAATGCCTACAATTTAGCAATTTCTTGGCTAGTGAAGTATAATAGCTGCTCAGTGCTGGAACACTTGTCTGGTGAGAATTCTCAGTGCAATGATCTAGTGTAATGATGTAAAAGGTCTTACCTAAATGTGACTGCTGTGTGGTATGCCGCCCAGCTGACTGGGCCTGACTCAAGATTGCTACGTAATTATGTAAAGAGGTACGTATGCAAGGAAGCCAGTATGGTGGTGTGGCACATTATGACTGGTTTTCCTTGTGTGTGTGGATTTAGACTGGAAGTCTTTCTATCTGTCTATGCCACATATTCAACTCTGTGTTAAATTAATTGTCTTTTTGCATCTTTCAAAAGAACTTGTGATGTTATTAGTTAGTTAATGGTGATTACTGTTGTAATGTCAGATGTCTCTCTGTGTGGCTTCTTCATGCCTAGGTCTATTCTGTGACATACACCAATGATGAAATGGAGAAGAAGAAGAAGGAGAAACAAAGAAAGCTGGAAGAGAACAGAGAGGAAGAGAAGAAGATGGATGACGGTGTGATACATGAGTCCAACTGAGTTATCTTCTCCATAATTGAATCTCTAACCTGCTTAAACCAGCTGTCAAAGTGACACTCACCCACACTCACACCTACTCACACCCACATACACACATACAAAGACAGGGGCTTGTTCGGTGTTAGATTCCAGCTTTGATTTACAGACTTGAATCTAGGCTCTGTATGTGTCCATGTAACTCCACAGTGCCAACTGCTGTAGCGCTAAATCGTAGTTTTCCAAACTTTGGATCACCTGCAGCTGTTTCTATACTAACATATGCAATGTAACAGGAAACATGTCCCAACATGAAACAGGTGCAAAAGTTGTACAGAAAACTGCTGCAAAGCGTGTAAACAGCTACTAAAAACATGTTACTGAAGATTGTGCTTACAGGGTTAATTGTTTCCTGTAGCATATTTCTCACTGGGCACCTTAATTCTAGTAGCCCCTGGGCTATTGTAATGGTCCATCCTATTAAACTAAGAATCCGTATCTATTCCGATTCCCACTGTATCATTGACACTTACACACTAAATGCAGAAGTACGTATTTCAGTGTATATGTTGCTATTACATGTATGTATTTTGATAGTGTGCAGATTCTTCTTTAGACGATCAAACATGCCAGCAAAGTCACTTCTCATACTTCAATGTACCGCTTGCCCATCACAGACCTCTCTCAGTCACATAAATTATACATGAGTTTATGACGGACAAAATGCTCCACTGAATTGTAAGAAGCAACTTTGCTGAAGTGCTCAGTCATCCAAAGAAGAATTAGTGTACTATCAGAATCAGCATGCCTAACAATTTCATGACATGTGAATTGTATTTACGTACTTACATAATATGCTGTGCTTATGCGATACCTAGATGTGTCTGCGTTGCTAAGAAACCAGTGGAACAAGCACTCTGCACGCAAGAAGATCATGTCTGAAGGAAGCACCCTTCCCTCTGTTATGCCTACCAGCCCCACATATGGTAGACCCGTCTCGCTTGCCGAGAGCGTCAGTCAAGTGATGGAAGTAATGTCACAAGATGAAAGCGAGGAGGAGCTGGACACCCAATATGTGCCCTTCCGTGAGTATTTAGCAGTGTGTCAGTAGCTGTGTAGTCCCTGCAGTGATACTGTAGGTGCTTGATCCACATTTTGGGTATTTTGGGTTTGAAGGCTGGGCATTTTGGGCATCTCCTCTTATTTACAGGGAAGGCAACTCTGACTGGTGAACACACTGCAAAAGGTGCATCCAAAATTGAGACACTGCCAGAAGAATCACTGACTAAGAATGGGAAAGAAGACATTGATGGTGAGGAAGACAAGGAGGAAGAGAGACAAGGTAATGGAGGATTTGTGGAGGGAGAAGAAGAAGCAAGTGTCAGAGAAGGTGCTTGCATCACAAATGAACCTGTACAGATTCAAGTGAACTTGGAGCACTGGGAGTCTCACAAGATGAGTGAGTGTGTGCATACTGTATGTGACCACATGATGTGTTGGTCCAAATGCTTGGCTAAGTGTCATGTGACCAGTGACTGGTTGTGTGATCACAGTTGAATGAAGGTGTGATTTGGAAAGGGTTGGTTCTCCAATACCAGCTTCACAACAGGGTTGAAAACCTTGCTGACGATTCGACCAGATGCTCTGGTCTTCTTCAGAGCATCTGGTCAAAACGCCGGCAAGGTTTTCCACCCTGTTGTGAAGCTGGTATTGGAGAACCAACCCTTTCTGATGCCTGAGCTAGCTGAGAAGCCCTCACTTCAAGGTGTGATTTGATTAGCTGAATGTCATGTGACTAGGCACTGAATGCATATAGTCACATGTGATGAGAGAGGTGTGTTGCTGAAGAGCTTCACTGCTAATCAGGTAACGTAGTCACTGGTCACTTATCAATCAATTGATTGAGGAAGTATTGGTACAGAATAAGAGTTTGTTAGGTTTACCGTATGCATACAAATTTCATAAATGTTATTGTTAGGAATTTTGTGAATTGTGATTTTCATGAGAATAAAATGTGAAAATTCTCTACTGTTGTCAGACATTAACAGTATACAAGGGCTTTGTGAAAAGTGAAAGTGCAAAACTCCTGAGGCTAGGGGCATCTGCTTAAAGCTAAAATTTGTATGTATACGTTATCTCCTGTCTGGGAATGCACTGTAACACATTGTCAATAGTAAGTTAGTGTTATAGTGTACACTTGCAAGAACATACGTAGTGTATTCCTGCCATGAAGGACTTCGCCAGCTGTGAGCTGTTCAAATCTATCAATTTGTATGTCTTCTGGTCCCTTTGAACCAGTTTGGCGGTCATCAGATGTGGTGAATGAGGAGCTGTTTGTTGTGCACGGGATTCAAATGCCAGTAGTGACTATGTGATGTCAGTGGTAGAGGTCAGGCCATGGCAGCTGAAGTTTCAGTGTCAGCACCTCCCCTGCCATCAGACACTGTCACATTCAACAGAATTACAATTGCGCAATGGACTCGTTGATTTGCTGAGTTATGTATGAATGTTGTACTGTGTACATGCATTATTTAGTGGGACATTGCTTCCATGACTTTTGTAAGTTTGTGGGCGTTCACAATGATAAAACCTGTAGTACCCCTAATGTTGTTGGACATTAGGAGGATCTATGGGAGGATATAAGGGCTTTGTAGAAGTGATATTGCAGAAATCCTCAGGCAAGGACATCAGTTCTGTGAAATATACATCCCACTAAAATTTGGACGTGCACTCTATGTATGTATGTACGTATGTACGTATGTATGTACGTATGTATTGTATGTATGTATGTGAATGCCTGGAAAGGTAGCCTTCTGTCTAATGGCTTCCCCACAATAAATATGATTTCAATTCCAGCCAACGTGTAGCTTGCATAAGTCTTCTCTTCCTTTACTTGTGGGACTGAAACATAATGTACAGTTTCACTTTTGATGAAGGCCTTCAGCATGGAATCATCTTGTGTTTGTTAGTATTCCTCAAAGTTGCCACTGACTGTACAGTAAAATGTGTGATTGGTTGAATGTCATGTGATGTTGTGTGTTTCAAATTCAGAATGTACCTGTATGTCTTTTCCCTTCCCTCTCCACCTCATCTCCTGCTTCCTCTCCTCTCCTTTCTCTCCCCCTTACCCTCTTCTCTTCCCCTCCCTCTCCCCCTCCCCTCCACACAGGTAAATGGTATCGTGTGTTGGTGCTGAGGGGTAACCTAACTATGCATACAGCTTTTGAGAGGAAGGACAACATTGCGCCAGCCAAGATCACCTGTCTGGCCATATCAAAGTAAGGCCACCTGTGTGCGTGTGCGTGCGAGTGTGCGTGCGTGTGTGTGTACATGTGTGTGTGTGTGTGTGTGTGTGTGTATGTGTGTGTGTGTGTGTGTGTGTATGTGTGTGTGTGTGTGTGCACGTGTATGTGTGCTGATGTGCATGCATCTTCATGTGTGCGTGGGTGGAGTGGGTGATGTATGGATGGGATGCATCACACAGGCTTGGTTGTAGGAGTATATGTAAGTCTTCATGTGCATGTGGATATCCTTTAGTCTAAGCATGTGTGCATGAGAGCTGGAGTGGAATACCTTCTATATACCATGGTGTGCACTGTACACAGGATGGTGCCTGGTACACTGTGCACATGTGTATCCTTATATGAAGAAGCTATTGGGAAGCCCACTTGTACACACAAGTTCTAGCTTGGACTAATAAACCTGAATGAATGCTAGGTGTTTCTTCCGTGTTGGTGGAGAATGATCTTGTTTTGGGCGTGTGGGAGTGTGTTTGGCTGAACAGATGGGTGGGTATTCACAGTCATGCATGTGTCCACAGTATTGAATGACGCCACGCAATGCTTGGAAGCTCAGTTTTCTCCCTCCCTCAAAGAATATTCTATAATTCACCAGATCTCAGTTTGTTTGTTGTTTGTTTGTTTGTTTCCATTATAAGTGTACACCACTGAGAAGATCGGCTCCAAACCCACCACGTTGGTTAAAGCGTGGAAGGAATGTGTTATTGATGGTTGGCATTCAGCACGCTGTCCTGTTGCCAATGTTCACCGTTCACAGTTTTCGCATTCTATACTTGTGGCTCTCTGTGGCGAAGACATTTGTGGTCAAAATGTTGTATGGCTGCTATTATTGCATGCATTTGCTAGTACGTGACTGCTGATTATTGCTGCTTCCATCAGAAGCCTTAGCAATGAGCCTCTGTGATGTCAAAGTTGGGACGAAATGGGTCAAAGAGAGGCTCAGTGACGCTTCGTGCCGAAGGGCAGTGCAGGAGGCTGTGTGATCACACATATTTGTGTTGCTTGTCAGTTCCTGTCAGGTATATAGATAATAAACCATTGGCATTTACAGTATGTTTGGAGGAACGTGTTCAAACCACTCGCTGTGGCATGTCCTAATCTTGCTGCTTTAGGCACGTGACTTGCAGTGCAGAGGCTTAAGGCAGCCAGGAGTTGGCTGTTTCAGCCACGTATGACGACTATGGTTCATCATAATCACTTCTTTAGGAAATTGCTGAGTTATATTTATCACTCTTTGCGGGATATGAAATGTATGCATTTCTTTATATATTTGGAACACATGAGATATTCTGTGCACATTTTTCAGCATTCCTATAGTGGTCAGTGTCTGTAGAGGAAGATTTGAAACACATCTTGAGGTTACTGAACGTAGGGGTTGTTAAAATTGTGTTCAGATTTCTTTTAAAGCATACAGAAAGCTGTGTGGTATAATCTGAGCGGTGCTGCTCCACCCTTTCTGTTACTGTTTGCTTCTGCCAATGTGCATGGAGGATGCATGTGTTCGAAGGCACGGTACTGTTCATACATCCCTAACTGTGTTTTGGGATACATTTTATACATATTCCTTAGTGGTAGTGTCTGTACGATAATATGTGTGCTGATAATGTATATACTTCTTATGCCTCTGTAGGGACCACAGAAAGCTGTATGTTGGAGACTCCCTTGGAAGAGTCTACACCTGGATTATGGGTGATGCAGGTGTGTGTGTGTGTGTGTACGTGGGTGTGTGTACACGTGAGTGTGTGTGTGTGTGTGTGTGTGTGTGTGTGTTTACGTGTGTGTGTACGTGTGTGGGCAGCCATGCTTACCATATCTGGTGATGTGTCACGAATCTTGTACTAATTGAATCGCGAAGCATGGCTTTGCACATCAGTGTCATTGTTGGATTGCCTCATCTAATAATCCTTCCATGATAGCTATTGATGCTGATTAATTATGCGCATCAAGTGAAAGCATAACTTATTAATGGTTAGTCTATGACACCTTTGATGCTGTGTAAGACCTAAGGTGTTACATAGATTGACGCTACTGAGTCACGTACGTAGGGTGCCACGCGATGCTTCTTGAATTATGTAACTGCACCTGCTATGTTGATTACTTGAGTGGGCAGGTGTTAAGATTATATCATTCCATGTCATTGTCTAGTTCGTGAAGTAGCCTTTGGCCTATTAAAGAACATAAGATCTGAAAGCATATCTTGGTGATGGTTTGATCCATTTTATACTGTGTTGGGGTCATGTTCTCTGTTCCAATTAAGTTGTTAACTGGACATCCATGGAATGACTTTGGTGCCATCTGCTTCTTGTTGTGTGATAATTGCAAAGCACATTTTTGGTGATCACACCTAATGACTCACATTTGTGGTCGATTACCTAATGGTACACTCACCTTGTTTGCAAGATTCCCTTTGCACTATCTCTTTTTATGTCACTACTAACACTTAAGTCACTACTAGCAGGAAAGCCCAACTTCGGCAAGCTTTCCTCCTCCGGCACCCCTCAACGGCTGCTCCACGACGGCTACTCCACGACAGCCAGGCAACGATGGTGTGGGTATAACAGATTGTAGGGCTCAACCATGCACGTTGCAGGTGATGCTGTGTGTAGCATGCTGTGGACAAATCATAGCAAGAATTGCCGGGAATAAACGGAACCATGCATGCACCAACAGCATAGGTAGTTGGTAGAAAGGAATCAAAGAACAGTGTATACAAAGGTGGAAAGAAGTTGATAAATTACAGCAAGGGGCAGGAATTTAAAATGGAGTTGTGATGGGCAAAGTAAGAACAATGCATGCAGAATGTTGTTGAAAGATAGCTAGTGAGCTAGCGAGCGAAGAGGTTTGCCATGTTGCTGCATTCTGGTCTCATATGGTAGTTGATTTACATCAGTGTGGATCCATAGTGTTAGCTGTAGCGCTGTGTTGCAGGGAAGAGCGTGAGTGCTCTTCTGTTTGGCATGGTGCCCCTTTTTTGAAATGCTAAGTACCGAAATCTCATATACGCAGTCCGGAAACGTACTAAAACGTGGCGTCTTTTCCCGTAATTGAGGGAAAACGTGCGGCGCTCTTTGCGGGCGAAACGAATCGCCTTTCGTCTACCCCCCTATAACCTACCCCATGTGGTGCCCTGTAATAGTCCCGTGTTTCGTGTCGATCGCACGCAAGCTGCGGGAGGAGTTTGCGAGCAAACTTTTTCAGCTCTACCCGAATATATATGTAGATGTTTCTGTCAATGTGACTGTATGATTGTCAGTGTGACTATGCGTACATATGTCAATGTGAAAACATTGCTATCTGTCACTAGTTCTTCAAATCGTTTGACTTCCTTGTTGCCTCGGGCTACTAACAAGTACATCTAGGAGTGTGTGTGGATGGAGACATGTCCCTTTCATTCCTAGTCCGGTCACTCGCGGACTCACATGCCTTACTGTTGAAGTTTAACTGCTCCAGTCACAGTTGCCCCTAGTGGACCTACAGTCTGCAGATGGTTGTAGAAGGTGGTTGGAACATGCACCATAAAGCTGTGTCCTCATACAAGTACACTTGATTAGCCGGCAAGTGCTTTCCGCACTATTTATTGCAAGCGTTATTCAGTCTCTGATCTCCTCCGTTTATGAATCTGTTGTTTGAGTTAGTGTAAAGGTGATTGCTTCTCCGTGCGGAGATGTGTCTACGTTTATGAAGCGCGATGATCCAGCGCCAGATTGTCTGCATCTGCAGACACACGGGTTAGTCATTTGTAGCCAGGAATGCAGAATGGATTTTACATGGATGGGGAGGGAACTATGAGCATGAAATGTCCATGCAAGGTGTTGCATTTGCCATGGTCATGGTCAAGGGTCAAAGTGCTACTGCTTAAGGTGCAGTGTAAATTCTGTTTATATCTATTTGATTTGTATATGCCTTGTTGTCTGAACATAGGAACAAGTGTGTCAAACTGCATACACTCAAATCCCCTTGTGGTTTGAATGGCTTGTGTCCTGCTTTATGTGACTGAGCCTCAAAGGGAGATTGCTTTCCCAACAATCAATGAATGTGGGAGCATGCAAGCTTGCAAAGCAGTACTCCCGAAGGGTACCACAAAGATCATTGTGTTTATGCTGTCACCAATTCTGGTGTTCCTGGAACAGCATAGAATTATTGTGTCCCAGGTGATACTGCTTCCACATACATTCTCATGCCATTGTTTTGGCTGTTCAGAATGATATTACAATGGTATCTTTAGATAACCCATTCTTCAGACATCCTGGTGGCGACAATGCCCTATGGAATGCCACATTTCTTTGTCTTCTCAAGTCTCTTGTGCAATGTTACATCACTACTGTTGTGCACTGTTTGTGCACTATTTGTATACTGTTTGTGGACTGTTTGTGGACTGTTTGTGGACTGTTTGTGGACTGTTTGTGCTGCGGGTTTGTGGGAATACTTGTGATTAGTGTTCGTTAATGAGCATTGATTAATGGTTAGTGTTGACCTGGAGAGGGTGTGTTTTATCCATCCCATGAACCATTAGGAGCGCTGTGCAAGCAATAGCAGTGAATGCGTGGTGTGCAAGTATACTCATAAGCCAAGTGTGGTTTATTGAACTTTACACCGTCTTCTCTTCTCTCTTTTGTTTCCTGCCTCTCTCCCTTCTTGCACTCTCTACCTCTCCATCTGCAGTGGGCCACAGAGATCACTGGCAAAATGATGACACTGTTGATAAGTGTACCGCATGTCAGACTTCCTTTGGAATGATGGAGAGAAAGCATCACTGCCGTGACTGTGGGAAGATCTTCTGTTATAAGTGAGCTGACAGTGTGCATGTGCATGCATGCATGCCTGTGTGTGTGTGTGTGTGTGTGTGTGTGTGTGTGTGCATGTGCAGTTGTGAACTAGACCAGTTCTAGTGTGTGTGTCCATGTGTTTGTTTGGACTTGTGTGTGCACACAAGTCACATTGTGTATGCTCTGTAATTTGTATGTCACCCAGTGGGATGTATGTTTAAGAAATTTGTGTCATTTTATTGAGTTTCAATGCGTGGGGTGGGTGCACAGTCAGATAGTTTGCATATAGATGAATTTTGCCATTCCACTTTCTCAATACAGATGCAGTGATTTTGTGTCAGAAATTCCGGGGCAGAATATCAAAGAAAAGGTGCGTGTGTGCAAAAGCTGCTACGAAAAGACCCAGTTTCTCAAATTCAGGCACTTGGGATTTCAGTAATGAACCATTTTGCAATTAAATAGTCAAATGGTGTGCTGAAAATTATTTGCAGGCATTTATATTATTAAGCATGATTACTAAGAAATAACAAAGGAATGACAGACACTGTTCTGTGCAGGAACAGTATTGAGATTGCTAAAATATTTTCTCATTTTCATAGTTTAAACATTCTATATGCCAATCTTGTATTTATGGATGCAATTAATGAATGAAGCATAAAATGTACCATTAACATCCAATGCAATGGTATACAATGTTGTAATAATAAACTTACCCTAAGTGCTATTTTGTAAAAGGTCAAAAATGTTTATGCATAAAATGTCAGAATTTCAGAATTCTATGAAATGCGCTGCTGTTAGGTGTGCTGTAGCAAGCATCAAGAATCAGCACAAGCAGTCACTAGTCTTGAGTGAGGGTGCCATCTTCCAGTACACACTTCTACTCAGTGATGTGTAGTAGTACACTACACTGACTGTTGTTGTTTCGTTCTGTGGTGAAATTTTATACTCGGACACATCTGACTTCAACGCTACTGTGTCCTCTAGGTCTCCCTTTAGTATGGTAAGCCTGTCTCCATAGTAATCACTCTTTCCTTTCTGAATTCTCAAACTAATTTTGAGCGTAAAGCATTGCCTTGCTGGGATAGCGAAAGTCCATGTGGCCATAAATTTTGTTCCGAGGAGTGAATAGACATCACGGCTGCCTTGTGAAGGTCCAGTGAAGCACTCGTCTTCCCAATCCAATAGAAGCTGCGTTAAATTGGGAGACAGTGCCTTCTTGATCAGTGGACAATCACTGCGGACAGTCACTGTCTTCCTCCTAGATCTGTAGATAAATAGGGAGGCAGAATGATGTTTGTACAGTCATGCTGGACTTCAGATTTGTGGTAACTGTATATACATACAAAGGGAGTGATTTGTGCACATGGATGTATTTGAACCTGAATTAGCTATGAGATGCAGAAAAGGCACACTATAAAGCATTTGTGAACATTTTGCAACACAAAAACTACATTGTAGTATGAATTAAGCTTGTCGTGAGACTGCATTCACTTTGACTGACAAATCTACCACACAACATAGCTAGCTGCTTTTGACATTGGCTGAGAAACTTCATGTGCATGATCTGGTCTCAGAATGGTCACTCTCAGAAGAGGTTTACTACGTGATTATGTTGGCAAGTGTTCGCATCATGTCAGCTACATATGCACCTACTTGCTGTTAGTCATGTTGGATACAGTGTACGTTTCCTGCATGCATGCATGAGCGGTGTTGTATAACCAGAGCTTGTACAATGGTACCTTTCTTGGCTTGGATTTGTAGCAACAAAACAAGTACGTCAGGTGACCTGTACAGCGGGTCATGAGCTAAGCCTATTGGGAGACCACAGTGTATCGCTATGTATTTGAACAATTATAAACTATAATTTATATAGTGGTGATTCACATTGAAATTGCTATCTAACACTACTGTGTAGCTACTACTCTGTTTTGTACAGTGGACCACAATAGCATTTCATGCAGCGAAGAGCATGCCTGAATGGAATATACCACAGTGTGAAAGTGTACATAAGTAGCTGCATGGGGTGCCCATAGAAACAATGAACAGGTGTGCATTGCCACGGGGATGAGACAAGTGTAGAATTTGATCAGTAATACCAACACCTTTTCCCTCCCGTCTCACATTTCATTTCTATTGTAAAATGGAATGCATGACCACTGGGAGCCAAGTATACTGTTACCATTGGCACATCATATACAGTACAACCAGCAGTACTAGTGTCAATTCAACATCTATTGATATTGTTGACTCACATTGTCTCATTGGAGCCTGGGAGGCTGTCCACAATAAGAACTGATTTCTCACTGACTTCAAACACAAGCAACTTGTCTGGGTCTCTGCAGGAACCGTAAGAATGAAGACAATGTGTTTACTGTAATGTACTATAATGATCCGTACACACTTGCACACATGCACATACAGTATATAGCATGTTTAGTGAAGCAACACCTTATGCATTGGCTAGATATACACTTCACACTGCTGAGGTGCACACACAATGTCATAGGATGACAGGAAATGTGATCATATCTCCTACAAATATTTTACAGACTGTCTTGATCACGCGCGAGGTGAATGAAACTTTTGACGAGAATATTTACAAAGGAATGAGACCGTACAGCGGGAAAATGTCACGGAGAAATTTTAGCGGTTTTTCCAAAACCAAAATTTTCGCGGGTTTAATTTCGCAATTTCCAGCCTCCAAAAGAACTCCCTGGCAGACTAGCTACTTAGTTGAAGAGTATACCGTATAGTCTTCCTGTCTGCTTCCTGAATTGTCACAAGTCAAGTGCTCGACTCTGAGCAGCACTTTATTGGAATAATCAGACATTGACTATTTTTCAACCCAACTAAGTGACAAGTCCTGGTATGTGTTATACTGTACATGGCTTTAGACTGCCTGGCTACGGTGTGAAAGGCATTGATTGATGAGGTTGCGAGTATCACACTATCACAACTCACATGTACACCAGCACTGCTGCATGGGGATACACGAGTCACTAACTATTGTCATGCATGATTTATATCACTATGGAATGTTTCTCATCAACAGAGTGTGAATCAGTAGTACTTCAACATGTAGGAAAAGACTGGAACAGCTGTATATGTGCATGTAACATGTTTGAGTGCAGCTGGCCTGTTCTTGTTGCTAGCTTGATCTGATCTAACAAATGTCAATCATCCCAGGTCAATAACGCTACTGTTGACACACAAACACACACGCACACGCACACGCACACGCACACGCACACACACACACACACGCTGGCTGCTGCTTTGGCTACTCACCGGTAACCCGTGTAGATGCCCTGACTTTCAAGATGCATATCAAGAAGAGGATAGCTTGACCTGTGGAACAGAATTACGAGACTCCACGTAACCTCACGGGCGACAAAATAAAACATTTTGATCTGCGGCAAGGATCGCGACGCATGCCGTTAGTCGCCATGCGGTAACGTCTGGACCAGATGCAGCCTCTACGTGTATGCCAGCCAGCTTACCCTTGACAGGTCTTATTGCTGTCCTCATCGATCGCGATCTCAGCAGCGATGTTGATGGTGAACCGCAGACAAAGCAGACATGCCAACTTTAAGAGAAACATTTTGCAAAGGAGTGTACAGCTGCGCACGTAGCTAGCAATTCGTATCACCTTTACTCCACTTATCTGTGGTACGGACTAGACAGACTTGGCTAGCGCCGTTATATATAGCATTCGCCCGCTGACGTCACGCGTTACGTCACCCTGTCAGGACTCAACCTTGATTGCATCCCCATGATCATTGCAGAGGGCCGCATTCCCCCTGCAGCTGATTAACCTTTATGCACCTCCCTCACCACATTATAATACCTATTTGCTCCATTGCACTTGTGTGAACTTTATTATAACTCTTAATGCGTGGACCTTTAGTTTATGTTGGGCAGTGCGCATGTGTGCCCTATGTATAATTATCGCGTCTGACGTCATGCACTGGCCCGTACTATAGTGGTCTCGCGCGCCAGCCCCTAGTTTCCTTATTGCGCAATCGCGGAGAAATAGGGTCTAGTCAGACTTAGTCTCGTTCCCAGCCCCCCAAAAGGTGGTCTGGCACATTTGCTCGATATTGTGATTAATTAAAAACTTTCGGTATGTTGCGTCTCCTGCCTGCAAGAAGCACAATGATCGGGGCGCTTGCTAGAATCGCCTCAAAGGGCGGTAACGGACATCGAGAAACTGTACCAGGCCACCCTTAAAAATTGTGAAAGCGGTAAAATTGGGTACAGTTTGATCTCATTTGATAGAATACCTAAATATGACTCACGTAGGTGAGCGAATGAAGCTGCTAAATTGCGTATCGCAAGACATGAAGGCGCTTGCCAAAATTTTGGCAAGCGCCCCAAGGGCGGTATCAAAATATCGAGCAAATGTGCCAGACCACCTTTCGGGCCATTGCAAAATGGCGGCCGGAAGTGGGCTGGGGACGAGACTAAGTCAGACTTGATCGGTTCTTGCGCGATTGCGCAATAATAGGGGCTGGCGCGCCAGACTAGTACTATTTAACTACTATATTTTCAGTTATATTACGCCGAGTGAAGGAAGCCGGAAGAACGCGGCACATGTAGGACGTCTCATCGCACGCCATTCCAGTTCATCTCTCACTGCAATAGATTTTATCTCTGTGGTCTCTCTGAATGTGGTTTATTGAATAGGGATGGAAACGTACGGCACCATCCACAAACCACAGACGCACTAAGGGATGTATCTGTTTATCTATGCAAAATATAGAGCGACACACCAGTTTCATTGGCAATGTTTCTCTAGCTGGCATGCAGGTCTATGGAATAATCGCAATCCATGCCAGGAACAGCGATCGGAAGTCATCAGAACACTCTCCTTCGAAACGGTTCTCAAGCTAACGTCTACTGACGGTTGGCACAGAATGCTACACATCCGACAAATTCATCACACGTGCGCGTAAGACGTTTGAGCCAAAGCTGAATGAGGGGAGCTGGTAGAGTCGCTCGCAACTTGCTTCACCGAACGCTGGCTCTATAAGCGTTAGCCTACAAAGGAATAGCTAGCTGCAGCGCCGTCGTGGCATGATCGAACACACTAGCCAGTGGTAATGGTCTCAGTTTGTCGAAAGGTTCCAAATTTCTAAGTGTAATTATCGATGTTAACGTACTTTTGCATAACACTCTGGTGGCATGCGTTTACATACCAGTCACAGATTGTGAACATGGTTCATATGCTGCATTTATAATTATGTGATGATACATGGGGCATAATAATATCTCATGTGCATACACAATACTGTATCCTACTTACGAAATGAAGCTGCTGTGTATATATGTTTACTGTAAACCACTTAATATCAGCACAAGCAGTTGCTGGTCTTGAGAGAGGGTGACATGTTCCAGTACTTAACTTGGTCACTCATTGATGTGTAGAAGTACACAACACTGACTGATGTTGTGCCATTCTGAGGCAAAAGGTCGTACTCATTGACCTGCGCCTTCAACCCATGCAACTGTGTGCTCTAGGTCTCCATTTAGTATGGTAAGCCTGTCTCCATAGTAACCAATCTATCCTTTCTGAACTCTCAAACTAATTTTGATTCTAAAGCATTGCCTTGCTGGGACAACAAAATGTCCATACTGCCATAAGTCTTCTTCCTGGGAATGAAGTGACATCACGGATGCCTTGTGAAGGTCCAGTGAAGCACTTGTCTCCAAAATCAATCAGAAGCTCCGTCAAGTTGGGAGATAGTGCTTTTTTGGCCATTGGACAATCACCACGGACAGTCATCAGCTACCGCACAGATCTGCAGATAAATAAGGCAGCATGAATGTAGATCTCTGTGTATAGCTATACATAATATATTGGATTTCTGAAAAATGTTGTTGCCTTAAAGGCATGGGGAGCGATTTGTGCACATGCATGCAATTACTGACCTATACATGTGGATCAATTCTGATTAGCCATAAGAGGAACAGGAAGTGACATGTGATTCACCTCTGATATAGTGCTAACACAATCACTTTGTAATCTGCTAGTGCTCAGTGATTGTGTAATGTGTCTTATTGATGTCATCAAAACTGTGAATGACCTTAGCTATAGCTTGTGTGGTCAGCCTACACATCACATTACAACCCTATTCAGCATATAGGAATGCATACACACATGGATGGGTGTAACTAGAAGTTCAGGATACTAGCATAGCAATAATGCAATGATAGGCATCCACTAACTGCATGATAGAAGCCACACAGAGGTCAGTGATAAGTGACTTCATTGTCCAGTACCCACTTTGACTCGATCAGTGATGTGAAGTACCACAGTCACTACCCTGACTGCTGTTGTGTCTGTAAGTCGAAGATGCAAGTGTATTGGAAGTATTGATAAGGAAGTTAGTTTCATGTGCTTTCAAAGAGGATGGAAGTGGAGGAAGAGCGGGGGACTCTAGACTTCTAGTTTAGGTGCAATAAGTGGATGTGATGTCGACCAAGTCTTGATTCCTTGTTGGTGTGTGGGATGAGAACCTTCTAAAAGCTTCGAGAATTGTGGGTAGAGTTTGGTCTGGTCACTCATTGTTGACAGTGTGTCCTAATTGTATTACGTTATATGCACGTTCATTGTTGTAGCAGCCATCATCACTGCCGCTGTCATCATCAGTGGCTGTTATATATATAATAGAATGGTTCCGTGTTGAACAGTAGATGGATCAATGTTATATATAACACACTGTCCAATGGCACAGCGTCTTTCATGTAATAAAATTTGTCATGAGATATATACGTAATTATAAATATGCAAAACTTAAGAGAATAGTCCTACCTTCTTATATATAGGTCAGACTCATGGTCTAATACCTCCTTGATTCTCCCATGTAGCTACACTTTCCTCTTCCGTTCATAAGTCCTCACATATGTCAGTATGTCCATGCACATTTGCTTCAGTTTTGTCAGCCACCATCTTCTGGCCTCCTCATTATGTGCCTCCACAGCTCTCAGCTCACTGTCATGTCTCCTTTACATTGTCACCATGTGTGGGTACCACCATAATACTATGACTTTGTAAGTGGTCTTCTCTCCAATACGGTACTTCCTCTCTCAACCCACGCAATATTATAATTTGCTGCTGCTTCAATTTTCAGCCATGTGTTCATCTCACCTCTGTTTATTTCATCTCAGATGATGCTTATTTCACCTCTGCAGTGGCAGATCTAGAGGGGTATCCAAGGGTGCAAAGGAACCTCCCCATTTGCTAGTCTTAGGTAAAGTTTTGGGTAGTTTTTAGACCAGAAAGAGGCGTGGTGTTCTGTGATATCACACTAGTCTCTGATGCATGCATGGCTATACCAAATAGGTGGCATCTTGACTCACATTATCTCATTGGAGCCTGGGAGGCTGTCCACAGTGAGAACTGATTTCTCACTGACTTCAAACACAAGTGTCTTGTCCGGGTCTCTATACAACGTTCAGAATTAACGCTATAATTATAAAATGCATGCATTCTGTACGTATATTGCGCTACCACACACACATTACATGCACTGTAGCATGTTCAGTGAGGTCAGTGAAGCTACAGTTGCCTACTGAATTGTGTTGATCACGATATACGTACATGCAGCTGATCAACAAGCAACTTGAGGAGTGGAACACTGAGGGTGATGGTTACCTTATAGCCACTGCCATGTGTCTGTGAATGTTTACACACTATATCACGATCCACGTCAGGTTACATTTCCTGATGCTTAACCTGCATGCCTGTGAAGCAATTCCTGAGGCCTCACTTTGTTCTGTTTCCTGCTATATTGTGACAAGATTTCGAGTTGATCCTGTTGACCCTGTATGTGGTCCTGCCACTAGACTATGACTGGTGTGAAGGCAGTGAGGCAGTGAATATGATGCATGCAGTGACACTCACAAGTACATTTGCACAGAAGGGGAATGAGTAACTAACTGCCTTGATGTTGCTACATATGTGGGTGTTGTATATACTAATACCGTGAACCATCATCACTGTTAACACATTCAATCCTCAATCAGCTAGCGAAATGGTAAGCATGTCCCAATAAGTGATGAATTGCTTTATGCGGCACTGTCATTAGACTATGAATAGTATGAAAGGTATTGAGGCAGTGAGTATCATATAGCACCACCCACATGTACATCGGCACTGGAAGGGAAGGAGTCACTATTGTTAGTAACACTGTTTATTGTTGCTTGTCACTGTACTATCTGCACTTAATCCTCAATCATATCGCGAAACAGTCACTATAATCTATGCATGTGCAGTGTACTGCATGTCATTTGACTATGACTGGTGAAAGGCATTGATTCGAGCAATGAAATCATGCACATATTATGACATTTGAGAACAAATCAAATTTGATCTATCCTGTACGTAACCAATGTCAGTCAATCCCAACCACAAGGCCACATTTTAACTACTACATACACATGCAAACACACACACACACACACACACACACACACACACACACACACACACACACACACACACACACACACACACACACACCCTATATACACACACACTGCATTGGCTGCTCATCTGTAACATGTATAGATGCCTTGACTTCCTAGATGAGGATCTTCAAGAGGATATCTAGATCTGTGGAACAGAATTAAATATTAACAAGTATATCACTGCAACTATTTCTAAACAGATTAGTACAACAGTGCAACTGCAGTGCATTCAGAGGATGCTAGCTAAGTATTGCATGCATGCACATGCATAGCACAGTGACGTGCATAATTTGGCAAAACATGTCTAATCTATAATGATGCATTCTGTAACTGTTCGCTGTTAAGCGGTTCTGGAGCTATACGAATTCTTTGGAGATCACTTGAATTGTCCTTAGACCTATAAGCTAAAGGAAACTGTAACCTCTTGGTGAAGAAATGCACATTGAATTACTGGAATTGTTCGCACTAGCGTAACCTAAAAGCGCACATTTGTAAGCTGCTGTAAAGATCGCCACACTATCGCTTTCATGGCAACCGCGGCCCCGTATGGTCTGTGTGCCGCTCCCCTGATGAGCGTACCCTTGGCAGGTCTCCTTGCTGTCCCCGCTGACCGCGCTCTGAGCAGCGATGTTCACCACGGTGAACCGCAGACAGAGCAGACAGATCCAGAGTAACATCCTTTACAAACGAATAGCAATGTAGACGACCTTCACTCCAGTTGGCAGGGACAGGATGTCCGTACGTAGCTATCCGTAAAACAGAGTGCGCAGAAAGGCGAGCTAATACGGTGTATATGT
This sequence comes from Ianthella basta, assembly GCA_964019415.1. Lineage (NCBI taxonomy): Eukaryota > Metazoa > Porifera > Demospongiae > Verongiida > Ianthellidae > Ianthella > Ianthella basta. Next base: position 10,128,429 of record OZ025869.1, read on the forward strand.
TAGCTACGCGCATATAGGCAAGAATAGAAGCAAGATTATGATACGATGTCACGGCGGACAATCCTACTATGCAATATGGTCCATACTGATAATAGGATTGTCTGCCGTTTCTACACTGCGGATTAATAGGATTGAGCAATGATGCAGTGTAGTCTTGCGTAGCCGACCCGCTTTATCCCCTCCATTTTCATTTATGACGTCATCTGTCCTGCAGACCGATGACCACGGCTGTTTCGCACCAGGGGGGGGGGGGGGGTCGGACAAGTCCTGGGATTGCGCAATACCAGCACCTCAATAATTGCATTCCTGACATTCCAATCGCGTATCCACGTTAGCTGACTGTGCTCCAAGGCCGAATGTGCATACCCTGAGCCATGGCAGGGCCTTGTACTGCATTCGTGCCCCTGGTATGACCCGTACGTACGTAGCCAAGGAGCTATACGGTGGATTAGGCTTAATTGTCTGACCGCTTTCACGATTTAGTTTTGCAAGTTATCGCAGCGTTTCTTGAGGATTGCCAGCACGCTTAAGCCATTTCTAGCATCCCTGCTATCGAATGTGACAAATCGTGTACAGAACCAAGACGATTGCAAGGACGTGGCTGCCGATTGCACTCCCATTGCAGAAGCAGTCAACCTATCAGTCTTGCAGTCCTGAAGTGATCAATGAGGACTCGCTACCAGCTTCTAAGGAGTCACTTCCACAGGAGCACTTGCCCAGTACTCCAGATTAGGATCAATCTGCCTCGTAGCCAGCATCAGCAAACACTCGTACACCGGTGTTGGAAAATGCTCGCAAAACCTACCTAGATGCTGGGGAAGGGCGGGGAAGGGTCCATTTTCTGATAGCCCTTGTCCAACTGTGTGCTCAGAAGCAAAGAAACAAGCGATGCCAGGGTCGGCTGTAATTTCGCCATTGTAATAGTAAAAACTACGCTTTAAAGGCTAGGACTCACTGGAAACCTGTCATTTCTGCTGCGTGCCGACGTTACTTCTGCATTGGTAGAGTTTCCGTGGAGTAAAAGCCTATTCCCTTTTGCCGTTTAAACCTCGAGCTCAGTCTCGCCGCCTGTTCCCGGTTTCCAAACCAAAACTAAGATGCCACAATTTATATGGTGCGAAACAGCCGTGTGACGTGACCATATAAAGTGGAACGGGTGCAGTACTGGTGAAGTGTTATCATCAATATGTGATTCGCAAACCATACTAATTAGCGAGACCTCGTCAGAATGAAATGGGAGTAGGTTCTAGGAGGACGTGGCATGACCAAGTGGAGCATGACATGTTTACAGACACAGGATGCATTCCATGCCATAAACTAACACAAATAGCTATAGAAGCCAAGAGTGAACCAGTTGGGGCATGCCTGCATGCATGTAAGCAGTTGGTGGCTTGCATAGTGCTCTAGGTTAGTCTGTGCCCTAACAGAGCATTGGGGTCATTCAGTGTCCCTCTGGCATGGGTGAATGTGCATGGTCAGCCAGTTATGGCAATTTGCAGTGACCATGGCTATCAAGTATATTATATGTATGTGTGTGTGTGTGTGTGTGTGTGTGTGTGTGTGTGTGTGTGTGGTGTGTGTGTGTGTGTGTGTGTGTGTGTGTGTGGGTGTGGGTGTGGGTGTGGGTGGGTGTGCGTGTGTGTGTGTGCACATTTGTTTCTTTCCCACTGTGTCATCATCTCCTCCACTCTCCTCACCACTGTCTGTTTCTGGTTCGACCTCTTTGTGGTTGGTCACTGCTTAACAGACATGACTGCTGTATAAAGTGGTGACTGTATAATAATACTCCGGCTGAACAGTGCTCAGACTAAAATGTGGAAATTATCACATCTATTCCAAACTGGTAACTCTCACGTGCCACCTACCTACTAATGTAAGAATATTTTGCTACTATTAATATCCAAACAGAACTTTCATTGCGATCATTTGGAGTGTTTGTGCAGTTGTATGAGGTCATATGAGACGTGACCAACTGACCCCACCCTGGCCACGTATGGCATGTCTTCCAGCATTGTTTTACTAAAGAGCGGATGTGTCTGCAGAACGGGTTTCTCTGCAGACACAATGGCGGCATGGCATGGCATGGGCTCGCCAAATGGACGCAAGGACAACTATACACATATATGTATATATGGTTACTGAAGTGACGGTGGTGTGGCAATGTTGTAATGGGTAACTGGTATGTTGTGACAGTCGCTGAGGGACACGTGAGCTGACAGAGGCTCAAGGAGTGCATGCAGTTACCTGTGACACACATAATTATATGGGATGTGAGCTGCTTAGTAATGGCTAGCTATGGGGTGAGAGTTGGCTGGTGCTGATGTGAACCAGACAATGCATACAGTCCATGGTCTAGGGGATGCTCGGTGCTGCTGGTGGTGACCTTTGAGATTGCTGTCATCCCATGTTTGTTTGGTTAGGATGTACGCTGGTAACCAGGTAACCAGTTTGCTCCAACTGTTTGTGTGCACACAAACTGATCAACAATTATAAACAACGACTGATCAAACAGTATACTATTAAAATAATGACTGATCTTTATCTCTGCACCAGCCACCAATTGTATAGTCGAGACTATTACTGTTGCTATGTATGACAAAGGTATAAGTGGTATAAATGACTACTTATCTTACTTGTTTATGAATGTAGCGCATTCTTTGGCAGTCTGTGATGTCTTCAATCACAAGAAAGGTATGAGGTGATAATGTCTGGAGACTAACTATCAAGTGTACTGCCTGCATGGTAGAGAAAGACTCCTCAACTAGACAAAGGACTGTATATAGCTATTATTATGTCTGTGTTAATTTATAACTCCAATGTTAATGCTCATGAGTAACAATAACTATAATATTATGTGTTCATGACTCGTGTAGCTAAGTGCTACTTTGGACCACATTGTGTCCTAGTGCCTGTGTGGCATGATGCGCTCTAATATCATTGATTGATTGATTGATATAGCACAGGTGTGTGTGTGTGTGTGTGTGTGTGTGTGCGTGTGTGTGTGTGTGTGTGTGTGTGTGTGTGTGTGTGTGTGTGTGTGTGTGTGTGTGTGTGTGTGTGTGTGTGTGTGTGTGTGTGTGTGTGTGTGTGTGTGTGTGTGTGTGTGTGTGTGTGTGGTTGGTGGATGTGAGTGTCAGTGTGAGCAGTGAGTGATTGTGGTTGTATACATATGAATTATCATGTCTATAAGCACAGACACCCATTCACTTGCGCCACAAATGGAGAGGGTTACATTCCTTAGACCAGGTGTGCCTAAAATTTGGGTGCAGTACACTAATCAGTATGCAAGTTACTCAGTACTATGGTAGCATCATGTCTGATGCACAGTGCTCACAGCTGCATGCAGTATACTATAGTCTATACAATGTAAAGACGGAGGTGGGTAGCCTGTGTATATGTACGTGAAAAGGCCAGCAACATGCAGGGGTCACAGTACATAGTCTCTGTTGTAGTTGTGTGCACTGACCGAGGTACAGTTCATGCTCTTTAAAGAAGGATGGAAGAGGAGCTAGGATCTGCTACCAGTGACACCTGACTTCTAACTCAGTGAACCCAACTGGAGGTGATATCGATTAAGTTATAGTCCCTTGTTGGTAGGATGGGAACTTCAAACATACATAATAGTTTGAATGTGTGTGGACGGAGTAGGGCCTGGTCCGTCCGTACTTTACGAGTATTGTGCATATGTGTACTTATTGCACATGTTTACTCATGTGCATAGGTGTGCAATGCACATGTGTAATTGCATTGCTATAATAGTCATTTCTGTTGTAAACATCATTAGCACCATAGGACGGCTTTTAAATTGCTTTGTCTTGATACAGAAGTTGTCTCAAAGTACCTTTTACATTGCACATATGTAGTACACATTTAATATATGTTTCAATGACATGTAATAATATAATATATTAGTCAAATTTGCTTCATCCTTGACCATGTCCATCAACTGCAGGCATCCCATCACTGTCCCCTCCACACAATACCATGTCTAACTCTTATAATTTCATGACTTTGTTAGATGCATAGACCATCTCAAAAGTTAGCACCATTCTTTCATTTCTAGTATATATTGCTTACATCACCACATGCAGAGTCGTGTGGGTACCACTAAAACATTTAACTTAATTAAAAGCTCTTTATTTCTGCAATGCTCTTTTCTCCATTACCCCACACTTCCTCCCTCATTGCTCCTAACTCACTCTTTTCAGTTCTGTATTCCATTCTTAATGTTGAACACTGTTGGACTTACCATAGATGTTACCTTGTATGCACCACGCCCATGTACTGTCATCAATGCCGTGAAAGTGGTGGGAAGTCTGTTTCAGTGTGTGTCTAAGACAGCGCAAAGCTCACTCAGATATACTGTTCTATGTAGTCTGGTTGCAATTGTTACTTGTGCAACCAAAACAAGAAACAAACTCAAAAAGATGATCATGCATGCAGTTGAAACAACAAGGAAAGAACCGCACCATAAGTAGTGTGCCTATCACTGACTGCAACACATTTATATACATGTGCATGGGCTTCATACATCTGTGTGGGTATGCCACGTTTGCAATAGTACTGCGTATAACCAGCATGCATAGTTATGTATAGATTAATATGCTGCACCCCAATTCAGGTATACACATGTACACTAGCACACTCAAATCTATGCCAGCATGCATGCTGGTAGCCTTAGCTGGTGCAATGTTGTCTGTCCTCGCGAAACGTGTGCATAGCAAGGTACCTCTCTCAGCACCAGCACACCCTACCTGTACAGTGGGAAAGGAAATGGGATTCTACCTAACACGAAGCACATTTGCTACCCTTCTGGATGCTGCTTTGAAGGTTATAGGAGTATACTAATGAGTGTGAGGCACTGCCAAGGCAACTTGTGTCCAATAGACATCCCTTAAAAAATGCATGGCCTTTCTACAGTTTTGGGAAACTTAAGGAATTGGTAGGGGCTAGATACAGTTTGATGACAAAACTAAGATATAAGCAGCCGGGTTCGTGGCATAGTAAACAGGTTATAAAATGGTACTGTGCTTTTGTGTCATGCAGAAATTGCAGATATCAAAGAAATTGTGTGCTTACGAAAGTTACATTCAAGGACCTAAAACTCTCAAGTTTAGGTACTTGGGATTTCAGAAATGAAACATTCTGAATCAAATGTGATCATGAAATATTCAAATTCATCCTAGAGATGACATTCATCCACACAAGGGAATTCTGTGTTACTGAGTTTATTGGAGACAGGTGATGGAGGGAGATGGCACAATTAATGTAGGGTTCTCCTCCAGCATGTACTGTACATTATACGTATATAATATATGCAAGCACATGCACAGAACTCACACTTCTTTTGTGCAATGATACCATTTTTCCCATGCTTCATAGTATAATGCTAAATACTACTGTAATGAATGTTTATGCATAAGAATTGATCATGAATATTGTATAAAAATAATGCTAAAATGGATGATATAAAGATTATAATGAAAGTTAACAATATGCAGCACTTTGGTGGCATGCATGTAAAATCAACACAGTAAATCATACTGTGTGATCTGTGAAGATGCATTTGGGACTAAAATTTTCCATGTGTGTAAACATGTATTTTATCTGAACTATAAAATGATGTCCTGAAATTTGGGCTCACTGAAATACCTAATCTCAGCACAAACAGTCGCTACTTTTGAGTGAGGGTGCCATTGTCCAGTACACGCTTTGACTCATTGATGTGTAGTAGTACACTACACTGACTGTAGTTGTGCCATTATGTGGTGTTATCTCGTATTCGTACACTCCTGACTTGATCGCTACTGGAAGGGCTAACTCTCCATCCAGTATGGTAAGCCTGTCACTGTGGTAATCATCCTTTCCTTTCTGAAGTCTGATAAGGAATTGCAGTCCAAAGCACTGCTCTGCAGGTACAAGGAAGGTCCACACTGCCATAAATTTCTTCTTTCTGAGTAGTGAATAGATGTCACGGCTGCCTCGCGTAGGTCCAGTGAAGCATTTGTCTTCCCAATCTTTGTTCAGATCTGTTAAGGTCGGGGATAGTGTCTTGTTGGCCATTGGACAAGAGTCACGGAGAGTCTCCGTCTTCCGTACAACACTGTGGACAGAGAGGGAAGCATATTCAATTCAATTTAATGATTAAGGTGGACCATGACCACTTGTGAAGGAGCAACAGTCAGCTGAGCCACTTGACACTGTATTTGTTGAAGTCTGAAAGTTCTTATGCTTGTGAAATTATCTCTATTATATTATTGGCTAAATCAATTGCAGCTAGGTAGTTTTGTTAACTCACATTGTCTCATTGAAGCCCGGGAGGCTTTCCACAGTGAGAATTGATTTCTCACTGACTTCAAACAAGAGCAATTCGTCTGGGTCTCTGCAGCAATCATAACACACACAAATGTATACAACTGTTTTAGTGTCAGTGAAGCTACAATTTAATGCCTATATACTGAAGAGCACACATAGCTGTATGTTACAGAATGAGTATTGAGCACCCTGAAGAGCTAGGCTGCATAAGGTTGTTGGCTATGATACACACCCACTATCATTTGTCTGTAAAGGTTTCATACACTATCATGATCTTGAAGTTATATATTGATGGAATGCTTGACATTCACAAGGGGAAGAGACGAGCAGTTCTAGAAGCCTCTCTCTGCACTACTGTTCTGCTGAATTGTGACATCATGCTATACACACACACACACATGCATGCAAGCAGGCTGCTCACCTGATACTAGTGTAGATTCCTTGACTTTCAAGTTGTAGATCAAGAAGAGGATACCTGCATGTGGAGCAAAATGTGAAAAATCTCATAGACCTGGCATTAAACAAAACAGTAAAAACTGCAGTACAGACAGTTCGTTAAAACATAGCTGGAGTCTTTTCTGATCGAAAATGTCTCATCCATTATAAATGCAAATAATTGCTTCCCCCCCCCCCCCCCCCTCTTCACTCTATACAAGAGTTCTTTGATGTCATGCACTTGAATGTCTACAAAAGTTAGAGGAAACAGTAACCTGGCTAAGCAATGCACACTGACCGATTCGCTGAAGTGATCGCATTGATGCAATCATTTAGGGCGATTGCATGGGCATGCATATCTATCAATCAATCAACTCATTATTAGAGTGCACCATGCCAAGATACATCATGGTCTAATGTAGCACTGCACACATAATGCACCATGGGAAATGCAGAGATACATATGAGTACCACGTATATATGGCCGTGTGCCGCTCTTCCCTGACCGGCTTACCCTTGGCAGGTGTCGTTGCTGTCACCCCTGGCCGCGCTCTGAGCAGCGATGTTCACCACGGCGTACCGAAGAGAGAGCAGAAAGATCCAGAGAAACATCCTTTCAGTGCAGTACACGTAGGTAGTTATAGCAGCTCAAGCGACTCCACTCCGCAGTTTGCTAAAAGCTGAGCGAGCGCGCGTTATATAGCGTTTGCTAACACAAGAAGCCCAAAATATCGAGGAAGTGTGTGCCTGCCATGCGTGCAGCTGGCTTGCTGTCCACCAATCAGGGCGGGAAGTTGCGGACAGCAGACCAGATAAGCATTCACGTAGCTAGCCACATAGCCAAGCAACGTCAGGCCCGTAGGCTGGGCGGGGTTCGGAAGAGTTGGATAAGCTCATGCGGCCCATGCATGCACTTATCCAGTTATATAACTTACATCCAGCACTGGATAAGTTCCACCTGCCACTGAAAACTCTACGTTATAGTAGTAATGGCTCAACTGAACACTGCTCAGCAGCAGTCATAGTATTGCACTGTGTTCCACTTTGGCTAGACAAGATGCCCCCCCCCCCCCCCCCATTTTCTGACCAGGCTATACGGGCCTGAAGGATGCAGGGGGAACATATAGATCGGAAAGTTGTGTAAGAGTTGTCCTACTGTCGGTTGAGAATGTTAGGTTGTACCCATTTGGCATGCAGGCGGAGAGCCATGCACCAGGACGCATAGCTAGCCAGCTCCGCCTGGTCAATCCTTAAACTTTTTCAACGTAATTGCACTGACTGTCACACACCGATATACGCACAGTCGCACAACACAAACACACTGAAGTATTGGTACTGATGTAACTGGAGCATACGTTACAATGCAAATAGCCTCGCTGGTCGATATATTAAAATTATTTTGCTGTGTGCATGGATGCAATTTAATCGTGAAGTTTGCAGTGACTTCAGAATAACATGGCCGCCAAAGCATTCGTTAGCACGCACGTGTTCTTCGCCGCGAGCTTAGGAGCAGATTGCATGGTTGCTACATATAGCGAAAGCAGCACGAATTGTCTAGCAAGAACAAAGGACTGTATGTGCGAGCACCACGGACGTTCGCGACGTTAAACGTGGCGTACGTCATTGTAGTCCGTACATGGTCGGGGGGGGGGGGGGGGGGCAACCCCTCCACCTCGCGGAAGGCCAGGCAGCGAGGTGGAGAGGCTGACCCCCAGAGTACGTGGTCCGTCGAATAATAGCTAGGACGCACACATGCATTTGTGAGAATATTCCCTTCTTGTGAGCACACGTTAGAGCAGTTAGCTAGCTGCAGACACTACCACAGGTAGCCATATGACAACCGGACGCACTGGGATGGTTGCACATGGTACTGGTAATGGTTGAAGCCATCACTGAACGAAAACTTACACAAACTTCCGGCCTCAGACCGATCGAGTACTTTACAAACTCATTAGTAGACAATGTCAGTGTTTGCTGATACAAAGGTAGAAAGGGGACGATGATATCATTCGTTTTCGCAAATCTGCTAGCTACAGCCACTTACGTGTGCTCTAGCTGCTAGCTAGCTTGGCAAATTGCTTCCGTACCAATCAGTGACAGACAGTGTGATGGAGGGGGCAGAATGGGACAGCATGGCTTCAGTTGACGCATCTTGTTGGTTTCACCCTCATCCCGCTTGCTGAAGAATCCTTAATTCTTTGCTATAGGCCTGATTCTGCACTACAGCTGCATGTGTTAACTGACTTCAATCTGCATGCATGTGACCAGCTGGACATGGTGTTAGTGTCTTCATGCAAACAATTTCATTGCAGAAGGATAAATGTACAACTAACTAACATAATACAATGTAGGCTAAACTGGATGGTTGAGTATACATAGTATGCCAGGAAAAGTTAAAATCTAACTAAGGATATTTAACCTGGAGTACCCAGAGTGACACGTTAATTGTGGAGATAGCAAACTTTACTACTTTAAAGCCATATCCTATTCTGTTATGGCTAAATGGCAGCTGACCCACAGTTCAGGCCACAATTACTCTGATACTAAAACTGTGCAAACAGTGTATTGCTATGGAATCTCTATGAAAGTGAAAGCACAGCAGTTATGAGGGACACCTCTTCAACAACAACAGTTCAGTTCAGGACGACAGTTCAGTTCGGTTCTTTAATGAGGGAAGTGCCTACTGTCCAACTACATAGTGATGTGTACAAAACTACCTCTGAAACGAGGACACTTGATTGGGCCAGCCCCAAACTGTCCTAGCTAAATTTGTCTAGAACACAAAGAAGCCACTGTACTTCTGGGTCAATTTGAGAACTTGCATTTGATAGTGACGAGCTAATACGACTGATTCATTGTGTAATTTCCTCTGAGAAAAATTGTTAGCTAAATGGTAAGTTCCTCCAGATGTAATGTCATAGTGTGAAGCTATGAAGTGCCATCATGGTGTGATGTCATGGCAAGATGGAATGTACAATGTCACCCCACCTGGTCCTCATATGCATGGCACGTCTTTCAACCTTTTAAATTGAAAGAAAAACGCTGTGTATGTGTATGGAACGGGTTTCTCTGGTACACATAGGCGGCAAACTGGCTCGCTGCACGGTGCAAGAATGATTGCTATTACTCCAAAGTGAAAGTGATGGACTAAAGTGGCTTCGCCCGGTGGGGTGATGGTGCTTGGTGTTGGGTATGTTGTGTCAGTCAGTGAGCGACTATAGCTGTAAGGTAATTACTAAAGATTGCAAAGATTGATGGGCAGCTTCTCTACACTGTAGGACGTACAGTTGCTTGCCTCATGTTCTGTCATTCCCCGACAGCCACTGCAGGAGAGGTTGGCGGCTACTATGGCCGCAAACAGGTGCAGCCACGTATGTTTCAACACAACTGTATGCATCAAGGGTACATATGTGTGTGTGTGTGTGTGTTTGTGTGTGTGTGTTTGTGTGTGTGTGTTTGTGTGTGTGTGTGTGTGTGTGTGTGTGTGTGTGTGTGTGTGTGTGTGTGTGTGTGTGTGTGTTGTGTGTGTGTGTTGTGTGTGTGTGTGTGTGTGTGTGTGTGTGTGTGTGTGTGTGTGTGTGTGTGTGTGTGTGTGTGTGTGTGTGTGTGTGTGTGTGTGTGTGTGTGTCTGTGCATGTGTGTGTGTGTATGTGCATGCATTTAATTTTAGTGTAGCTAGGTGGATGTCAGTGCAAGTGATAGTGGGTGTATATATGTATGCATGCACCCACAGCTATTATACACCTGTGCCACCTGTAGGCGTTCATGTGGGGGTGGACATGTGCAGTCTTTTGATCAAGCAGGTAAGGTATGCGTGTGCAGTATACTAATATGTATTCTGGTTAACCACAGTGCTTCCTCATCACGCCTAACACATTGTCCACACATCTGTAACAAATCTACATAAAGGCATAAGTGGGAAGCCTGTGTATGTGTTACAGTTTACAATGCCAACACACCTTTTGTAGCTACAGTGTCTGTTCCAGATATAGTTTGATATGCTATGATGTAACACTAGTTTCATTTACTTTCAAAAAGGATGGAAGCAGAGAAGTGCTCGTGCAGGGGCTGTGGACTTTTAGTTTAGGCGCAATGAACGGATGTAATGTCAAGTTTAATTCCTTGTTGGTATAATTATGGGATGGGAACCTTCTAGAATCTCTGAGAAATGTGGGTGGAGTTTGGTTTGGTCACTCAACTTTGTATTGTAAGTGTATGACATTGTGTGTGCATGTTTATTTGCACATACAGGTGTTCATTTGCATTATCTGTTGTAGTATATAACCATCACTGCCACTGTCATCACCATTGGCTGTCATTGCTATCATCATGTAATGGAAGGCCTTGTTGTTTAACTGGAGGTGGACAAATATGTACCATAGTATTATTAAGACCTGCCTTCCTTTATAGGTGACACCCGTGGTCTAATTCCCCTTGATTCATCCATGTACACTAATTTCCTCATCTGTTTATAATTATTTCCTCACATAATTATATATGTATGTCAGTATCCCCATATAGTGCACATTTGCTTCAATTTGTCAGCCACTTTAACTTTCATTGCTTCATCTTTCACCATGTCCTTCATTCCTTCTTGTCCAAGTGCCTTACTGACCTCCCCATTCTTAAGGTTTTCCATCCTTGTCACACTTCTAGCTTTCTTAAAAGCATCAACATCAATGCTTGCAGCTTACTGCCATGACTCATCTACACTGCCAAAATCTCACACACGTTGAATAGTGTGCATGGGTACAGTGAAACCTGTCTAAGATAGCCACCAATCGGCCAGTTCTCACTGACCTTTATCGAGAGGTGGCTGCTCTGCAGAGGTAGACTGCAATGCTTTAGTGCTGCTTGGGGACAGGGAGACTGGCTGTTTTAAAGAGGTGCACGTGGCTGCCTATCTCAGTGACAACCTTGGACAGATTCCAGTGTACCACCGTTGCATTACATATATTTAATGTTGGATTCAAATGCAATTCTCTTCTCTCCAATACTGCACCTCCTTCCTCATTGCTCACGCCACTCTAAAGTGGCACTTCTTCCATTCATTTCTGTGCCCATTTCGCCTCATGCTTACCCTTTTGCATACTTCAGTTTTGTGCTCATTACACCTTAGCTGCTTAGCTCACCCTTGATTACTTTATCTCTGTGATTATTTCACCTCTGCTCATATCACTGTGATTCTTACAGGACAATGTATATCTTGTACCTGCATGTTATGCAAGTACAAACACTCCTGCCTGCACTGTCCACATGAACCATATAACAGGTGAGTAGCTCGTTTGAGTCAACTGGTGGAGTGTAACTGGAACTAAAGGGTAATAGCATAGCAATGATAGGCATTCACTAACTGCATGATAGAAGCCACACAGGGGTCGGTGATAAGTGAATTCATTCATTGTCCAGTACATGCACACTTTGACTCTGTGATGTGAAGTATCACATGCACTACCCTGACTGCTGTTGTGTCTGTAAGTTGAAAGTGCAAGACTTAGTGTAGTTTGGGTATGCTAATAAGGATGCTAGTTCCATGTCACTCCTTTCAAAAAGGATGGAGTGGGGGAAGGGCGTGGGGACTCCAAACTTCTAGTTTAGGTGCAACGAGTGGATATGATGTCAAGTTTTGATTCCTTGTTGGTATAATTATGGGATGGGGACATTCTAAAGGCTTTGAGAATTGTGGTGGAGTTTGGTCTGGTCACTCAATGTTTCTATCCTACTGTAAGTGTATGACATTGTGTGTATGTTCATTTGCATCATTCGTTGCAGCAGCAATCACAGCCACTGTCATCATCAGTGGCTGCCATGGCTATATAATAGAATGGTTCTACGTTAACAAGAGGTTAACCAAACTACAGTATGTATACAATGTCATGCATGTGCATATATGACACAACGTCACAATGTCACAATGTCACAACATCATTCATGTAATAAAATCTGACATATAACTGTAAATATGCAATACATACGAGAATAGTCCTGCCTTCTTTATATAGGTCAGACCCATGGTCTAATACCTCCTTGATTCTCCCATGTAGCTACACTTTCCTCTTCCGTTCATAAGTCCTCACATATGTCAGTATGTCCATGCACATTTGCTTCAGTTTTGTCAGCCACCATCTTCTGGCCTTCTCATTAGTATTACTGTGCCTCCACAGCTCTCAGCTCACTGTCATTTCTCCTCTACATTGTCACCATGTGTGGGTACCACCATAAAAATACTATGACTTTGTAAGTGGTCTTCTTCTCTCCAATACGGTACTTCCTCTCTCAATGCTTGCAACATTAAAATTTGTTGCTGCTTCAATTTTCAGCTGTGTGCTCATTTCACCTCTGTGATTATTTCATCTCAGATGGTGCTTATTACACCCCTGTGCTATTTTCCCCACTGTACTTATTTCACCACTGCACTTAGTTCACCTTGTACTCATTTCACCTCTGCATGTGCATATTCTTGTGTGCCTGATTGAACTATATCCATATCTATTACCTCATGTACAAGTGTGACGCACCTGCACACATGCACTGCCCACAGAGCCATACAAGGAAGCAATTGGGAATCTCCTTTCAGTCTGAGTCAGTGATAGACTGTAGAAGACAGCAAGATTGCTCAGGTCTTGTTCTAATCTGGTGTGAATGACAGTGTGAAGCCTGGAATTTATACGGGTTTATTTAGGGTGACTAGTCATCCAGCAATTTAGGGAGAGTTGGAACTTAAAAATGTGTATCAGACACTAGACCTAAAACAGAGACTTTATAGGGATGTGTGGGCGTACAGTGCACCAGACATGATACGGTATATGACACTATAATGCCATAGTAAAATACATGCATTTTACTGCACTCACATTTCAGACATGCTTGGTCTAAGGAATTGTGCCCCTACTGAGCATTTATACATCATCCACAATTAGGCATGCACTACCCACATCCACAGGCAGCCTTCATCCATTCCCCCATACTGGTGATCTTGGCTGGCCCAATGTTGTCCTTCCTCTCAAAAGCTGTATGCATAGTAAGGTTACCCCTCAGCACCAACACACGATACCATTTACCTGTGTGGAGGGGAGGGGGAGAGGGAGGGGAAGAGAAGAGGGTAGGGGAGAGAGCGGAGTACGAAGAAGAGGTGGGGAGGTGGAATGTGTGAGGGAAAAGGGGAGAAGATGAAATCACTATACTCTCCTGTCATCAGATTCTGCTTTGAAGTGCAGGTCAGTCTCCAGAGACCACATGCCAGCTAGTACACTCCTGTAAATAGTTATGCTGTGCATTGATATGGTTCTGAAAAAGAAATTGTTTGTAATGAAACATGCATAGCATGTGCGATTACTATGTAATAAGTAAATAATGACAAACCTTCTGGTGGAATCAATGTATGGTTTGAGACCATGGCACTCAGGACTTTGTTCGGTTTGCATGCATGCAGTCTAGTGAACCACTGAAAGTAGTACACTTTGAGTCCTTACTTGGAATCTTCATTTATGTCATTGTGCAATACTACATGGATGTCTCACCAATGGTGAAGGACTTTGGTCTGTGTTGTCAGCCTACACAAAGAGACTAGTGTACATCACGTTACCTCCCCTATTCAGGATGTGGGATTGTACACACACGGAGAAGTGTAACTGTATAGTTCAGGTCAAGTGGAACTTGTCTAAGATGGTCACTGAGTTAGGCAGCCATCTCTCTAAACAGCCAGCCTCCCTGGCCCCAAATAGTAATAAAGCATTACAATCTACCTCTGTAGGGTGGCCACCTCTCAAAAAGGTTCATTCAAACAGGTCCATAGGTGGGTGGTGTAGAGAGGTTTCACTTTACTAGTTCAGTACCATGATGATTGACATCCACTACCTGACAGAAGCCACACAAGGGTAAGTGATAAAAATATAAGTGAATTCCTCAGTTGTCTTCAGTTGTGTAGAAACACTGCAGGCTGGGAGGAAGCACTTTACAGGTGGTCAGGCCAAGTGGCGGAGCAATATAATCTAGACAGCCACTTGCACAGTCCAGGAAGTACCTTATAGATAAGCATGGGCAGACCTAAAACACTGGTCAGGCCATGGTCTGGGCAGCCTGGGCCTGTTCTGCCAGGCATGCACTGTCAGTGTTAACCTGCACTGTGTGATATGGCCTATGCAGCTTGTTAAATCTGTTTAGATGTAGCATTCAAACGAAATGCCTGCAATTATGCAACATTGCCAGACAGTGTCGCAGTCTTTGCATGTTTGCCTTTGAAAGGGTACTATTCCAATAGTACCAACACCTACCCTCTCTTATCGCACTCCACAATGCAGCGCATGACCTCTTGTGGGGCTTACTGGCACAATCAATACAACACTCATACAAACCCCTACACAATTTCTATCCTGACATGGCTGAATCAGTGTCCATGCACTGTAGCTACGTAGCTAGATGGAGCAGACTCCTTTAGTCCAGTCCACTCATAGTCCAGTTTGTATGACTCTGCACATCATTGGCATTTCCCACATCTGAAGGCAAGGAGGCCATGCTACAGTAGTCCTCTAGAGGAAGCTTGGCTTCCC
This sequence comes from Ianthella basta, assembly GCA_964019415.1. NCBI lineage: Eukaryota > Metazoa > Porifera > Demospongiae > Verongiida > Ianthellidae > Ianthella > Ianthella basta. Next base: position 10,143,728 of record OZ025869.1, read on the forward strand.
TGTTTGCTCTAATCAGTGAGAGCCATATACACATCCTAAGATAAGTGATGATGTCATGTATAAGAAGCCCCAAGAATGCACACCCAGCAGGACAGTCGCTGGTACATTATGCATCTTTGCTATGACAAATAGGCAATCAGCGCATACAGTTACTTTCATCTGTCCGCACCTGTAAGGAGGAGTATCTGTGAGGTGCATTCTTTGCATGCATATCCCTGAACACGTACAACTTCCATTGTGTCACATCGTAACCACTGCTGAACTTGACCTTGTAGGCTTTCTGTAGCCAGGCTGCGAATGCACTGAATGCAACTGCACAGGTACTCAGTATTCGCCCCACGTTGCATCTCAGGTCAACCCTTTGGGACTGACCATACTTCATTTGTAGGTTCACCTTAAAGCTGCATTATCATACCCAGCCTATAACAAGACGGCTGGGCATGGCCAATTCAGTCTGCTGAATACATGATTGTCTGGATGCATATGGCAATGGACTTCCTGCTATTGAAGGGCCTAATGTCCACTGAATGGATGTATCTATTGTCCTACAGGACATTCCTGAATGGAACCAAAGTTCAGATGCTTATCAAATGTCTTTCACACACACTATGAATACATACACTGATACCTGTTATGTAGCTATGCCACAGTGGCTACGCTGACTCACACATATACTGGGCCTACTCACATAACACACACTGCCACATTGACATGGATATTACACTATACTGCAGACACTCCTCCATGACCACCTATACACTTATACTCATTTTCAGTATAAAAGAGCACTTGAGTACATTTTAACTTAAACAGTAGTCTATTATATTGTATAGCTCTATGAAGTGGAGCAGCCCATTTTGTAAGGTGGACAGTCCACTCATAAGTGGGGGATTCCTGCTGACTTGGTGGGATTGTCCCATGCAACAATTTGCAATTGGTGGTCCATTTATGTAAACCACAAAGCCATCTGAGCAGTCACAAGTAATCAGTTGGACCACCCCAAATTACAAATTGGACAGACTCCCTTAACGAGTTGGACAGTCCCACCTAGTCAGCTTGGACAGTCCCACATAACCAGTTTGACAGTGACATGACCAGTTTGACATTGACATTAACCAGCTTGGACATTCCCACATAACCAGCTTGGACAGTCCCACATAACCTGTTACCAGTTGGACAATCCCACAACGCATTGGACAGTACCATATATTTAGACAGTTGAATTACACACATTCTATGCAAGTCTTGAATACCACTGAGTTCACTGAAAATTTCCCTTGTTTTATAGATTAAATTCTTAGGCTAATCTTGTATTGTAGATTCAATGAATGAAGCATAATCATAGTGTATATCATTGTATTTGAGGTCTCATAAACATGGGATAAAAGTATTGCTGCAGTATATGTACAATTGAGAGAAGGTATTATAGCAATACAAAGTACTTTGATGGCATGCATGTAAAAATACTCAAGGGAATTCAAACTGTGTGTTAACAGAGGAACTGCAAGGTTGGGAATAAAACCATTTGCATGTATTTGCACATGTACTTTTGTCAGTGTCACAAAATGGGTTCTTGAGGGGAGTTTTACTGTCAACACATAGAGTCAGCACACACAGTTACTGCTTTTGAGTGAGGGTGCCATTGTCCAGTACACACTTCTACTCAGTGATGTGTAGTAGTACACTACACTGACTGTTGTTGTTCCATTATGTGGTGTTATCTCGTATTCGTACACTCCTGACTTGATCGCTACTGGAAGGGCTAACTCTCCATCCAGTATGGTAAGCCTGTCACTGTGGTAATCACTCTTTCCTTGCTGAACCCTGATAATGAATTGCAGTCCAAAGCACTGCTCTGCAGGTACATGGAAGGTCCACACTGCCATAAATTTCTTCTTTGTAAGAAACGAATAAATGCTTCGGGTGCCTTGCGTAGGTCCAGTAAAGCATTTGTCTCCCCAATCTTTAGAAAGATCTGTTAAGGTGGGAGATAGTGTCTTGCTGGTCATTGAACAGGTATCACGGAGAGTCTCCGTCTTCCGTTGTATTCTGTAGACACAGAAGAAACCAAAGATTCACACATACTCTACTACTGTATATACATCATACACACACATACATGATGTATACATCAATTCGAAGTAACTGTCATGCTCAACAGAACTAGAGATAGTGAATTCGAACATGTTGTAATACATCAGAAAGTTAATCACTTTGGAATCTGTGCTTTAGATGACACTGTTCTCTGTGTGTCATATAAATTGTGATTGGCCGTACACAAATACATTTATTTTGTGGTATACATCCAGTGTACCACTTTACCGTCCTCCCATATGGAATAGTGCAAGCAAGCACTGAGGAGTACAACTGTAAGGCTTCCAAAGTCACAGTCTATGCAGTGATTACTGAAATACCAGTTAGTTATCATAACAATGCCAGACTATGTCACAATCTTTGCATGTTAACCTTCCTAAATGGACAATGCCAACACCTACCCCTCCCTTCACACGTCATATAGAAAATGCCCATGATCGCTCCTGTGGTATTCTGTGTACAATCAACAAATGCCACACCTAAAGCTAGCTATCTGCGTCTACTCAACTTCTATTACAAACACGGTTTAATAATACAGGTTGATATAGTGTGTTGACTCACATTGTCTCATTGGAGCCCGGGAGGCTGACCACAGTAAGAACTGATTTCTCACTGACTTCAAACACAAGCATCTTGTCTGGGTCTCTGAAGCAATGTAAAGGCACACTAATGTCTACCATGTATTCACTACATATACTGCACTATACCACCACACAGTGCACAATTTCCTGTTTAGTGAAGACTTAGTCGCTGACAGTGATTCTATAAGAACCTACTGAAGAGTATACCAATATGTAAGAGACATAGACTGAGTTATTAAGAAATCTGAGGAGCCTGTGGGTGATATATAACCACTGCCATGTGTTTGTAAAGAGTACATAATGTTCACACACAGCCTTGATCATGTGAAGTTATATACTTGAGATTCACCAGAACATAGCCATTAACTATTTTCAGTCCCACCAATGTGATGGATTGCTTCATGCAGCACTGTCATTAGACTATGTCTGGTATGTAAGGTATTGAGGCAGTGAGTATCATATATCACCGCCCACATGCTCATTAGCATAGGAAGGTAAGTCCCATAGTGTGACAATGTCATGGTCAGCATGTGCATAGTACTGGCAGTCAAACTCCATGACGAAGAGGTCGCAGTTGACACACACACACACACACACACACACACACACACACACACACACACACACACACACACACACACACACACACACACACACACACACACACACACACACACACACACACACACACACACACACACACACACACACACACGTTGGCTGCTGCTTTGGCTGCTCACCGGTAACCTGTGTAGATGCCCTGACTTTCAAACTGTTGATCAAGAAGAGGATAGCTAGACCTGTGGAACAGAATTACGAGAACGATTAAATATAATTAAGATTACACGTAGCTATAGAGCATAGCTAGGCGGTCAGCCGCAGAGAATAACCGTGTGCCGCTCTTCCCCGACTAGCTTACCCTTGGCAGGTCTCCTTGCTATCCCCGCTGACTGCGCTCTGAGCAGCAATGTTCACCACGGCGAACCGTAGGCAGAGCAGACAGATCCAGAGTAACATCCTTCCGAATAACGATGATATACCAGTCTAGCAACTTGGACTTGGGCGACTTCACGTGCTGTGCCGAACGTCGATCGAGTACGGTATATATAGGAACATGAAGCCATCTCCCCCCCCGCAGCCGCCGTGCAGGTATGCGAGCAGTAAATTGTTTAGTTATTAACTAGCGGAAGATCCATCTAATTGCTTGCGAGCAGATAACACCGCTATGACCATTAATGGGAAGAGTCGACTTTCTGCCGAGTACGTCCGGGTGTGTCTATTATATTAGCCATGTACATGGCTTTGGAAATCTTTTTCCTTGAGTGCATCCCCTTTGTCCCCACACACAACAACAAGCCATCACATTTTGCATGCTTCTAACCCTTTTGTCAATGCACTTGCACAGACTCACACAATAACACACAGCACCCTCTCCATATTAGGCCATAAACCTATAACATCCATCCTGATTATACACTATACATAGAAGACACTATCCCCCCACCCCCACCCCCACCGCCATGCAGTACATCCTGCCAATGCCATATTGGGTATGTATAGCCATACACATAAATGGTGTGGCGTTTTGAGTTAAATAGCCCATGCACGAGGCACCCACACCTCCCAAACTCTAAATTCTTGCTAGCGATGTCCTTGTGCATGCCTACTCAGCATGCAGTTCAGTCAGTAGTCGGGGATGCAGCATTCTAATTGCTGCTAGCCTGCATGGATGATGATGTATACCAACTTGTACTCATGGGTCTCCCAGCCAGCACACTTACTCTACTCGGCACATGCATGCAGAGGCTCTGCTGTAACTCGCACTGAGTGGTGGTAGTTGTATGTGTAGTAGTGGTGGTATAATTATTGAAAGGGGGCGGATGCTTGCAGTTAGCCAATGCAAAGGCAATAGATTGATTGCATGGTAATCACTGGATGTTATGCCAGAACTGCCAACTACACCAGTATTGGTGTGTGCATGATGATTGTAGCCTCCCTTGTCTGTATCTGTTGAAACCACAAGTGTTTAACTTGTGGTGCATGTGGATACAGAAGCAGCTAGTCACCCAACACCAACCATGAGTATGCCATACTGATGTGCCCCAGTCAGGGCGAAACAGCTTTCTGTGCATGGCGCTTCCGTCATTATTGGGTGACTGGGGGAGGCAATCACTGGTTGCCAACTCTATAGGGCTTCGGTCCTCCTACCATGAACTGAGACGCCAATACTGGTGTAATTGGTAGGTTTGGTCTACTATACAGTGATGCCATTCAGTGGTATAATTACATTGGAAAGACTATGAACCATACAAAAGCCTCAAAACTGAACACAAGATAAGAGAAGAAACCTATACAAACTACCTTCACTTCAAAATGACCCAAGACCAGAAGAGGTCAATTAACTTCAGAATCTGAAAGCCATTCTACAAAGTTAATGACACTCAGTGACAGTTGTCTCAGGTGCAGACATCTGGCAGAAAGGTCATGACAGTAACTTTAATAGCAAAGATTGGATTTTAAATTGGGTTTCACAGAACTGCTAGCACAATGCTTTATGCAGTGCTAGATAGTACAGCAGAGGGAGAAGACTTGCAGTGGTATATCCTCTGAAATGTTTTTGGGGTTCAACCTGCAACTGCCTTATAGTTGAATTCTTGACTACAAGTAAAGACTATCTATCAATATCCTGTACAGTGACACAGTCATCTCTATAATAGTTACCTTGCACTTGGTAAGACTCAATAAAGTAAATTTATGGCATCATGGCAATAAATGGGAGGTGGTTAGGATCCATGTGCACTTCACTGCATGGGACTACACGTATATTACATTTACTGAACCTTGTATTGCGTGGTTCTCTGAAGTGAGTAGATTCTGCTAGTATATAACTTCACAAACAGATGTAGCGCAACATATATCAACACTATATGCAGTGTATTCATCAATGACATGGGCCTACTCAGCATGTATATATAGCCTGGCAGTGTGCAATGTTTCTAGAGCCCCTTGAAGTACACGTAACAGCTGCTAATTTCTGAAGGTGGCATGCATTATAAGATTACCAAGTGTGTACCACTGTACCTGCAATGTGTTTGATATAAACACTGTCCTTCATGATCACTTGCTAGGATTCATGAATTCCTCATAGGAAGTGGCTGACACGTGGTTGTGCTCAGGCAAGGGGGCATGCATCCTTACAGTGCCATGTGGTTGTAGTGTATATGTGATGCGTGGGTGGCTTGTGGGTGTGGGTGTATATATAGGTGTTCATGTGGGGAGGGGAGCATTCCTCAGACCAAGCATGCCTGAAATGTGGGTGCACCAGCACATTAATAGTATGCATGCAAGTCTCACCATGGCACTCTATCATGGCTGCACTAGGCACTAGGCACTAGTACACAAACAGCAGTAATATATAATTTGTGTGTGTGTGTGTGTGTGTGTGTGTGTGTGTGTGTGTGTGTGTGTGTGTGTGTGTGTGTGTAAATACACATGCATATGTGTAGTCTCGCGTAGCCCAGACTCTTTCCTTCATTTCTGCTGTTGCGTACTTGAAAAGGGAAGGGTCTGGGCTACGTGAGACTTGCATATGTGAGGGTGGGTGACTGAGCATATACCCATGCACAGCCACCCACACGAACCTATTTATAGGCATTCATGTAGGATCCAACACCTTTAAACCAAGCATACATGATAGTACTAGTGGGTGCAGCACACAAATTCATATGCAATAATGCTTATACCACAGTCCTATCCCAATGCGATGCACTGAAAACACAACCGCATATATGTCTATATACGTATACATATATATGCCATTATATGCATGCGTATGTATTCATAACAGATGCATATGGAAACACCTGACATTGTGTGTGTGTTACAGTCGGTGATAGGCACCCTGCTTAGGGCCTGTTCTAGTTTGGGTACACTGACCGGAGCTTGCATGGTGATGCTATGTAATATAGCTTTGGGGTAGGACACAACAGACTGCTGTATAATTATAGGTTTGGTATGTCCTGCACAACACAGCTCAAGGAAGTGCTGGTTGCATATATATAGTGCATGCCTTCACCTTTTGTGTCTCCCAAAATGTGCTGATAGTGGGTCAGCCGGCTTCAAGTTTCAGAGAACTGCTGACTTGTATGGAAGGTCATTTTACAGTGTCTTGTGTAAGAAGAGGAAGTCAGGCAGTCACCTTGTTATTGAAGTAGTTAGTACAAGTGAAAGTCCAGTCAGATTTGTCGAGGTCATTGGTGTGAAAGCTGATTGTATTGTCATTGTGTAAGTACAACATGACATCACCTGGAAGTGATGCAGGTAGCTGCATTCACAGGGCAGGGAAGAAGAAATGGTGACTCACCCTTGAACTGTAATTTATGCTGATGTAACGAAAACCTTCTTTGACTCCACTCAGCTGACAAGGTGCCTCCAAACGAATGTGAGCAGCAACGTGGATATCTACTTAGCAGAAAACAATCATGCAAACACACAAAAGAAAAGGTCAGATACAGCTAGGTGTGACACCATAGATGGAGTCAGTAATTTGGAGTGCTCACACATATGGTCATACAGGAAAGAAGCTGAGGTCATCAGTGCAGCAGCTGCTGATGGCATTGTTCCATAAGTGTTGCAATATGCATTGGAATGTTCATTATCACTCATGGCAATGTCCTGGTACATGCCTTTCCAAAAGGAAGTTTGGATGAAGTGATAACTAAAAGGATGTGACATCATTTCTTTGTACTACCATATATAGTTGTATTACAATTATATTCTATTTATCAATCATTCAGTCATACAATCATCAATATGGCCTTCTCCATTGCTAGATGCCCGTATATAGCTGATGTTATGTATGATCTAATCTATATATACAGTGCTTGTCCATGCCACTGACTCTTTCTTCTTTGCATCCTCTTTATTTCATTCTTTGTCTTGCTTCAGTAACTCCTGTACAGCTAATCTTGCTAATCAACGTATTCCTCATTCCACTCTCTTAATGTATACCATTTCTATTGAGTGCATGAGAAGATTCTATGACACACATCAGACAGCACAATGGTGCTGTCTATGTAGGGATGGCGGTGGTTGTTTGTATGCTGCAATACAAACGAAAAGTAGCGTGTAAGGCTCGAAACCGGCGAAAAAGGGTACCCATGACAAAGTGTTGGTTGTATACCACTCAGGACTAACCTTACTTCCAAGCGAAACTGCGCGCTCCCACCGAAAAAGACTTTTTCCGTGTTTCGTCGTCGCCTACTTTTCTGACAGCAATAGCGCACGAACAATATCCAATAAGAACAATATTCTATCGCAGAATTACCCTGCTTTTATCTGGGAGTATTCCTTTGTAGGTTAGAAACCGCTGCAAGCAAGTATCACTCATTACGGTTACCGGGTCTGTCCGGAGACGTTACGCGAAGACGCCATTTTACAATGACGTCATCTACCGACAGATTTGCGCCTACTGTTTCTTCAATTTCTGTTCAATAGCCTCGCAAGACGGCTAGTTGCCTGTTCGGAGGTGTATACAAGACAAGCTTTAGTCGAAGTTAGCTTGCGCGTCGTTTCCAAGGACATCCGTGGTCATGCGTATCCCGCCATTTTAATTAATACTCGATTAGCTTCCGGTCGCCGTTTCTCAGATTATTCCTGTGGGCTAGCGCGGAAAAGTGCTAGCTCTATGATTACAGAAATAAGGTCTCATACCCGCATGGATGTCCTGTGGTTGCGACTTGGCATGTGTAATGTGCACACCATAAAAGGCACAGAAACTAGAATTAATATAAAATTGTTCTACAAAAATAGTAAGGATGTAGGGATGGCACAAATAGTGCAGAAAAAAGTAAAGGCTGTTACATGGTGCAGCGATCAACCATCGTTTCTGCATTCAAGGATGTAGGACTATACGGTGCGACATTCTTGCATGTAGGCCAGGACAATGGTTAATGCTCCACTGTGTAAAAGCCTTTACTTGTTTCTGTCCTTTTCATGCAATCACCACCTCCTTACTATCTTTGTAGAATTTTTTCTATTAATTCTTAATATCCATAGAGAAATTGCTATAGCTAGTATCAGCCCAGTCTGCATCCTAGATGACACAGGTTAACCTGTATGGCATATAATGTATGCAAACACAGAGTGAAGCAGTCATGCCTCAGGCAATGACTGGCATGCACTGTGTTTCTACTGCAGCTATACAGTTTTGTATATAAAAGTGATGGGTTTTCTGTAATATATATACTACAGTTTCAATGGTAGTTATGACAACATACATTGTACGTGATGCATAGGTGTAGGATGCATATTGTAAGTCTTCATGGGAAGGAAGTGCACCTGCAGCTTGCTGGGTTGGCAGGACACTGCCTCATCATTTTACATCTTCATCATGTAGGAACATACTATTATTAGGTATCCCCCAGACTGGCTGTGTTCTATATAATTATTATAGTAGAGAAGTATAAAAATAGTAACAGACAGCTGGCAGAAAGTCAGTCATGATGTGTCTCTACACCCTTCCTGGGCCTCCCCCCCCCCCTCCCCCCCAGACCTTTCTTCCTTCCACCTCTCACCCATGATTTGCATCATGATTTATGTCATCAGTGGCACTACCATGGCATTGCAATTGTACACTTCCATCTTAGCTTTCCTATACTCAACTCACTGCTTTCAAATACATTCCTCTTCATTACATTATTGCATGCTATACTTGCTGTGGTCAAGTTTGAAAAGTGTGTAGCTCTGGTCCTCGTCTTTTATTGCATTACCGTGCTACCCTGACCAGCTCTAGCTACAGCAGTAGTCTGATGGTTCAAGCTCTCTTGATGGACACGGCTGTATGTAAGTGGTCACCTCCCCCATTGTTTTGGAGGACCGAGGACCAAGCCCATAGCAACTTGACCCATATGTATGTGTTTAGAAATTCCTTGTTATAATGGAAGCCACATATATGCACACATGCCTGTCTTTTGTGTGACGCTGAATTAGGGCACTATGTATTCAATGAAACTAATTGTGCTTATTTTCCAATCGTAGTTGGAATGTTGGGTACCATCTAAGGCATACTTCAATTGTATCTCTATAAGATTACTCACTGTCAGAGAATGCACCTGCATGTGGCAGCTGCCAGTGCATGCCCTTGAGTACCCATGCAACTGGGTGCATCTATGTGATTTGGGCTGCACTAAGCATGGGCGTAAGTGACCACATAGTAATCAGATGTATTATAGTAGCCAGTGTTTAGTAACATCATTTGCACAAACCTGATTTACCTTAAAACTGGTGTCTCTCTGGATTAATCCTGTTACTTGCTGATTAACTTCATTAGTTCCTGATTAATTTAGTTAGTGATTACCCCAACCATAATACCATGAGGGCCCATAGAATGGAATGTGGTGACCGAGGATACCTTAATGCAATTGTACTGGCAGCTCTGACCAGAATAACTGCATTAAACAGTCTGCTTGCTATCAAGGCTTTAAATTGTATTAATTTTAGCAGCTGCCACAGACTTGTCATGTTGCCTGTTACATTGTGTATATGTATGTATGTACAAGAAATGGCTGCAAGTGACCTAAATAAAGTTTGGACAATTATACTAAAATATAACATGTTTTAGCAGCCATGATTAAATCCTATACAGTCCTCTCTTCAGACATCTTGCTGGGATCACCAACATGCAGCATGAACTTTGTTTTATCTTCTCAAGCCAATTACATAATGTTCAATGTACACTTGTATAATTTTACAGACTGTTTACATATTGTTTGTGCATGTCACAGCTGTTGCATTTTGACAGCTTGACTGTGTAGTACAACACTTCACATCGTGGGAGTATCGCAATAGATCAGCAGGCACTTACAGCATTAATGTGGGATCCCCATGCTTACAGTATAGTAAGGTGCTCTTATAACGTCTACAGGATGATGTAACGGTTTTATATATAATTTTATGCAAACGTCAAAGTAAGATGGCCGCCGCGCAGCGCAGAAAATGATCGTGCTATTTTACTTAGTAACTAGGCGAAACTCAGCCACCCACTCGCAGTATGGAGACCAATCAGAAAGCAGAGCATTGAAAACTTTTGATTAGTGTCCCCCAAGTCTGAAAGTCTGAAAGTATCATAGTGCATAGCTTCGATTTTTAGAAAATTTTGTCTTTGAGGATAAAATAGGCTTGGCCATGGCCTGACCGGCCGGACTGGGTGCTACGGCCCTGTAATGTTAGTAGACTTGACAATTTGAGCAATGCATGCTTGACATGTATGTGCAAGTTCTTCATTATGTTGATTTTTACTCAACTGGACTTGAAGTGAGAATGCATTTCCTCCCAATGGGAAGTGCTGTTTGTGTAGTGCAAATGAGTGCATGCATGCCACTCCTCCAAACGGCATGCACACGCAATGGAGCAGCTTTAGAATGTGCAGCATGGTTGACCGACAGCCTACCACAGCTAGTGTGTGTATATAGGTGGGG
>OZ025869.1:10159879-10162379 GCA_964019415.1 Ianthella basta
TGTGAACCCTACTATTCACCCCTATATTTTCTGGATGCCTTGTGAAGTAGCCTCGGAGCTAACGGCTTCCCCAAGTGAGATAAGATAATCATATCATACCATATATTCACTACCCCATAACCATCATTGCCATGCTGCGGAACTGGATGTGTGTGTGTGTGTGAGGTGGGGAGGGGGAGGGGGGTGAGCAACTTTATATATATAGTATAGAAGTCAAGAGACAAAACGTTTCAACCCACAGTCAAACAGCTGAAGAAGGCCCCGCTGCCGAAATGTTCTGTGTATTGGCTTCATGCTGCGTGAAATTCTTCAAACCCCCTCCCCTCCCACTTCCCTCGCACACTTCAAACAAATTAGGTTAGGGTTACACTGAATTGCATGCACTGGCCACAGTAGCTACAACTTCACGGGTGACTGCGAGTAGCTAGCTAGCTACACAATTCTGAACCTATCTACGTATACTAACTCGCTACATGCAGCCGGATGAAGACATGTCCCATTCAGCCAGGATTTGTGTTGGTACCGCCTACCCAACTGTTGCTAGCTACACAACTCTAGAACTAGTTAACTAGCTAAGCAGCTCACACTTGGCAAGTCTCATTGCTATCCTTGGCCAAAGGTGTCGCTCCAGCAGCGGCGATGTTCACTGTTGTGAACCACAGACCGAGCAAACAGAGCCAAAGAAACATTCTCTTACAGCCGTGTACTCGCAGCTGCTAACGCGGCTCAGACGACCTTCGTGAGCTTTTATAGCGGAGCGATGACGCAATATTACAGTCAGAGGCGATCCAGTTACTCAAGGGTTGTTAATAATCTGTGGAAGAATTCTGTGGAGGAAATGGATTTTATGAGGAAGCGACGGATGCACTGAGACAGCATAGTCACTTTATCCTTTGTCCTCATGCTGACCTATCGCTCAATCCACCTAGCAAGTAGTAGCTAGCTAACTGTCAATAAAACAGGAATTTCAGAGCAAGCAACTTAGCAGACGGAAACAAGACATTTAAGGCTCGAAGGACTTCGCCAGCAGTGTTAGCAAAATGTCCATGTTTTAGAAATGCCTGCAGACAGCTATCTGATTTGCTACGAAGTACAGTCAGCAATGTAGTTGGGTCTCACTGCTAAGGGCTAGCAGGGTCTGAAACGGCTTTTCTCGACATTCCAGCCTTCCAGCCCACATGCAAGCATGTTCAGCTATATCTTAGGTCTAACGAGATGATTAACGTCATTAGCTACAGCTATGCACTCTTGTTGGAGGTCCTTGCCCACTCCCTTCAGCTCCAAAGGTCATATGACGACTGTGCACATTAGTCTGTATACATAGCTTGTAGACTTCTACCACCACCCCACACACAAGGGCACGTTACAATGTGGATGACTAAATATGGTTAGACAGATGCCATTTTGCTGTATATAACATAACATATATATAATTATGCCAATGAATGTTGTATAGGACTCTTGTGAAGTGTTTGTGTAGGTGTGTGTGTGGTATGTGCAGTATGTGTGTGTGTGTGTGGTATGTGCAGTATGTGTGTGTGTGTGTGGCCGTGCGCAGTGCGTGTGTGTGCGCGCGTGTGCGTGTGTGTGTGTGTGTGTGTGCGTGTGTATGTGGTATGTGCAGTGTCTGTGTATGTGTGTGTGGCCGTGTGCAGTGTGTAAGTGTGTGTGTGTGTGTGTGTGTGTGTGTGTGTGTGCGTGTGTGCGTGTGTGCGTGCATGTGTGTGTGGTAAGTGCAGTGTCTGTGTATGTGTGTGTGGCCGTGTGCAATGTGTAAGTGTGTGTGTGTGTGTGTGTGTGTGTGTGTGTGTGTGTGTGTGTGTGTGTGTGTGTGTGTGTGTGTGTGTGTGTGTGTGTGTGTGTGTGTGTGTGTGTGTGTGTGTGTGTGTGTGTGTGTGTGCGTGTGTGTGTGTGTAAACATGCACCAGGTGTGCATTGCTAAGATGACCCTTAGCTTGTTTGGGAGGTGAGAGGGTGCAGAAACATAGAACTTACTTTACATAAATTGTGTAGATGTCATAACCACAGATGTCTTTGAGTCGCCTATTGACCTGCTTTCTGCATAGGAGACTTGTGCATTGTGTTGTCAGTGTAAAGGAAGAGACTACCAATGTAATGGATGGCTAATACTGCCCTGTTGTAACATCCCTTCTTTCACTCTACTTTGTGCCTTGTTTGACAGTTCTCTTTGGGAGTTCACTCCTATACCGAAGTTCAAAGAACAGCTACCTACCTGTAGAGCACTACCCCATTGTTAGTGCAGTCACATGTACTCATTTCCGGTGGTTTTGCCTCTGTGTACGCAGGAACTAATATATGAATACCAAACCTTTGATCTATGAATACCAAACCTTTGATCTTCATCACCAAACCTTTGATCTTCATACTGTTTTTTAAGACGATGCCTTTGATCTTCATTACAATGGTCACTAGGATAAAATTTCAATGTTGCCCTAGCAACAACACAAGTGGGAGTGAGTAACTTCCTCACACGATGCAG
>OZ025869.1:10169879-10224879 GCA_964019415.1 Ianthella basta
CATTAAGAAGTTGAAAGAATTAAACTCATTCTTTTAACTCTTTTTTAATAATTTTATATATAATATTCAATTTCCTCATGTCATATGCATGTGTCACCCATATTTATTCTGCTGCCTCATGTGTCTTGCATGATCTCTTTTGTGCAACTGAAGAAGGCCCTTCCTGGCCGAAACATCTTGAAACTAAGAAGTAGTGCACCATGTGATTTATACGCTAGCAATGTTCACTCCCTTTTCTATACATTAACAAGTCCTATCCTGTGTCCCTCAACAACAATTTTTGATTTGATTAATACCATTCCATCCACCCACCCAGAAACTGATCAGAATAACAATTGCTTATAGCGTAGATCCATCATCATTAATACTCAGTAACTGGCTAAAAGTGACTCACAATGTTATGTTGGTGTTTTACTCCCATTAACTGTATATGGTGGGAAGAAACTGGAAAGCAGTTACTGAGGCAGTTGATAGGCCAGGAATGCTTGTCGAATGACTGACACTTTACTCTCTCTGCCATGACTATACGAAGAAATGGCTTGCTTTCCTGCAATCTGTTCCTTCTTCTGTGCCTTTCAAACCAGTACCTATGGCCTGTAACTAGGGAATTTCTAAGGTCTAGCAAGACAGATGTATATAGTTATGTGATAATCTGCCTATGATGTAACTTCATTTCATGCATCAACTTCAGATCACATATAAGCATTGATTGCAATTGTGAGTGATAGTAAGCAGAAATTGATGATGAGGCAAGTTAAATGAGGATATAGGCTGGTTATAATGAAGTTCCAATGTATGCATAAGATATACTGAGCAGCAGTGAAGGCAGCACCTAATGTGGCAGCACTTGAGTAAGAAATTACAATTAACCAATTACTGAGAAATAGTGAACAATACTGTACTGTCCTGCAGTGTTTAGTAGTGTGTGTGTTCTACAGAGGTGTGACAAAGATGGTGGGTCCCTCCAGTTCAGGAGTGGAAGGATTGAGGATCTTGATGGCTGGTTCTCCAATTTCCTCAAGGGGAATGGCCTCGGCAGCTACTGTGGGGGACAAATGGCAAAGCACTGTATACAATTGACTGCATTAGATGCTACCAATCACCAATATTGTATAGTGTGCTTGACCACCAAGGGCAAGATGCAACATGCTCACCTTCATCCTGTTGATCCTGTTGACTTGTTGCTTGAAGAGTGTGTCCCCTTTCAGTAGTAGGCTCAGGGTCATTGCTGGAGCGGGAGTCAAGTGGCACTGAAGACTCAGCCACTGCAATCAAGAAAGGAATAGACAACTAATGTAGTAACGACAGACACACCATTAATACCATACAATGCAGCACACTTACTGCTACACATGTACACGTATACAGCACACAATAAGATAATGCACCATATGAAGTGCTACCTTTAGTGATGGTACAATGTACTTACATACAGAGATGTAAAGCATCATTAACACATACACACACTGCACTGAGTGCTCATGACTGCTGCAGTGAACTGCATGGTTCTATCTAGCTAAGGCTAAGTCTGTCTAACATGCTCACATTCATCCTGTTCACTTGTTGGACAGTCTCCTTCAGCAATAGGCTCTTGGCCACTGGTAGAGGAAGGCTGATTGGGCATTGCAGGCTCACTCGCTTCAGAAGCAGCAGGTGGGTGAACAGCTGGAGGTGCTCTGGGCAAGACAATGGAGCAGTCCTCTAGAGTTTTAGGTGAAGTGGAAAGGAAAGGAGGGAGGAACAGAGGGAGGGGAGAGGGGAAGGGAAAAGAGAAGGGGGAGGAGCAGAGGGAGGGAAAGGGGAGAGAGGAGGAGGGATGATGCAGGGGAGGAAGGATAAGAGAGGAGTAGAAATAAGCACAAAACATGATATGCCAGCACATCAGGTCTCAAACAGCAGCTCCTTGCGAGTTACGGTCATATCTCAGCTCTGTAGCTCACCTTGTAGCTGCTGCTGAACTACAAAGTTCAAGTCCATGTAAGGGCTGTCCTGTGCCTTGGATGCAGTTATAAAACGATCCATTGTCTTCTTCAGCTGACGGAAGGTTGCTCTCTTGTCTGGGTCCATGTCCCAGCAGTTGTCTGTCATCACACTGTACCTATCAACAGGCAGACAGCACAAGAGTGCATGGAGGGACACAATGAAGAGTGCTAACATACACTACACCACTAACAGCTCGGGATTGCAGCCAACAGGCTCTGGCAGCTTGCCCCCACTGCAAATTGTTGCTATGACATGTTCATCACGCACATGGCTGTAGGGTAGACGGCCTGTTGAGAAGAAAGGAGTGAATGACACCTGTCACACTTGACACAGGAGCAGTGCACACAAACATGTGAGGCAGACACTACCAACAGTGAGTACCAAACAGATGCACCAAGTGAAGTGTCTAGCATGTTAGGAGCCCCATAGGATGCCACCCACTGACCCACAGAACCTATCTCCCAAAGGACAACTCCATATGACCACCTGTGGGACAAAGACACAAGATGATTGCATCATTCCAAGATGACAGCACCACACAGTGCTGCACATTCTGCAAGACTCACACGTCAGACTTCTCAGAGTATAGCTTGTTGGTCAGTGCCTCTGGAGCCATCCAGCGGTAGGGCAGGTCAGTGCAGCATTGGGAGACATAAAGCTCCTTCATTTCACGAGAGAGGCCAAAGTCAGCCACCTTCAGGTACTTGCCATCAGTCATAAGGATGTTCCTGCTGGCCAGGTCCCGGTGTACAATGCCCACTCCAGCTAGGAACTCCTGAAGGTGTGCAAGGAAGAGATTGGTAATATGTCACAAACTACACTTGTGTGGTCTCTGCTCACCATCCCAGAGGCAATCTGATAGGCAAATGAGAGGACGTCATCAGGCTCCAGAGTAAGGCTAGCGTAGTAGCTCCTCAGTGCCTTTGGGACTTGGATGGGAAGGGGCATGACTACGATGTGAGGGTTCAGTGCAGCAGCACGCTGAATGAGGAGGAGCAAAGGGAACAGTGAGTTCAGTAGTGAAACTATTCCTTCCACTCAATCATGTCTGCCAACTTTGGGTTTGTAGGAGTGAATGGAACACATAAGAAGATGCTTGTTTGACATGCAGTACCTCACCTGATTTTTAACTTTGGCAAGGAAGTCATGAAGGGTGCCGAGAGGAGCAAACTCCATCACAATTGCTGGTGGTCTGTCTTGGACAATGTAGCCCACCATTGTGATGACATGTGGGTGGCCTCTCCTGGATACCTTCTTCAGTATGGCAACCTCATTGAAGAAGGTCTGCATCTCCTTCACTGACGGTGTTACTGGGAGGGAGGGATGACAGTGCAAGGGAAGGTGGGACATGTAACGGTGCAGTGGTAGCTCTCAACGCTAGTCTTGATAGTCGCATTTACCAACCAATACGTAAGTGCTCAGCCCAACAAGAGTGCCCAAACAATGTACCCACAGCAGCATTTCTCCAATATAGACTCACCTTTTGTCCGCTTTACAGCCACGATCCACTGGTGTTTGTAACATCCTTGGCTCTTCTCCAATCTGGCCAATCGGTTAACAACCCAACAGTTGTATTCATTCTTGATCAGCTTGGCCTTTGCCACGACTCCAGAGTTGCCCCATCCCAGTCCATGTCCGAGCCTCAAGTCAGCATACCTCATCTCCCACCTGTTCCCTCTAGCCAGCCCTCTGCCCCGAGGTGGGGGGACTTGTGGTGGAGGTTTCTCAGGACACTCACTGGGCAGGTCCACCACTAAGTTGGGTGGAGCCAGGCAAGGAAGTGAAGGGTTGGGTGGGTCCTCCAAGGTGGGTGGAGCCTGTGGGTGTATCTCTACCAGTGTTGCACAACTGTATGGTGTTATTTCATCATTGCTGTCTCCAGTAGCAGACAGACCAAACTGGCAGTCCTCTATGGGGGCATCACAAGAGGTGATCTCTGAAATGGGAGATGAAAAGGGTTAAAACTCAACTATGCAGGACAGGCCCAAGAGCTGTCTGTGCATGTAGAAGTGTCAAAGGTAGAAACGTATGTCACCTGGGTCAGTTGGGAGAGAGGTGCCTGCACAGCTTGGCAGTGTGCGGACATGGGGCTGGAAGCGGGAGGTACCTGTGTCAGACAGTTAGAGGAGAGAGAGTGGGAGCATACAATTAACCAAGGAGCACTGCTTATAGGACAGGACTGCTGGAAAGTAGCTGAATGCTTGTAACAAATCCTTAGTGACTTCTGGTGCTGCACATGCATAGTGGCAGTTTACTGTTAGAGCAGTCACCTTGGGAGACTTCTTCATTGGCCAGAGGGTCGGCATCAGATGAGCAGGTAAGTGCTGGTAGTGGAAGAGCAGGAGCAGGCAGTGTGTCCAGTGAACAGCCCTCTGAGGTGGGAGGAGCACGTGGGTGGATCTCTACTGTGACCTGTATAGGACCGTGTGGTGGGATTGGCAATGCATCCACTCTGTTGAGGGCGGTGGGTGGAGAGCTGTCCTCTGTCTCAGTATCAGAGGAAGAGGCATAATCTGAGATTGGAGAAATGAGGATAACTGTCAGGCAGTTTGGATGATCTCAAGGTCTATCTAAAGGCATAGAAGAGTTAGTCACACTGCTGTTCATGCTATGTTAATACACTGCATGTTTCTGACTCACCTTGGGGCACACTGTCTGTGCTCTGTGGGTCTGGATCAGACCAACAAGTGAGGGTTGCTGGTGCTTCCACTTCGGAGTCAGAGTCACTTACTATGGCTGCATCTGGGGTGTGTGAAGTCCAGTGCTCAGTGAGTGGTACAGGAAGGCACACCTCTGCAGAACCAAGAAGAAGGAGTACAAAGGGAGGAGAGAGAGAGAAACACTGAGTATGATAGTGAGCATGTGATGGTGTTAAGGTCAGATACTACAGATACAAACAAGTACGTCCATTCAAGGAGTGACCAGTGACTGCTGACTACTGTCATGCAGGACTGCCCATGCTGTTGTTCACCTCTCGCTTGCTGCTGCAGCTCATAGTGCAGGTCCACCGGTGGGTTCTCCTCAGTTGTCGACTGGAGATGTTCCAAGATGCTCTTCACCTGAGAGAAGGATGCCCTTGTATCTGGGTCCATGGCCCAGCACTTGGTCAACATCACACTGTACCTGCATACATAAGGGAAGTGAGCGGACAGTACTAGAGTGTGCTGGATTGTCTGGCCAGGGGAGTGAGTACATAGCCATGTTGTACAAATCTCACAGAGCAGGGTTGCATCCATCTGGCTTCTGCAGCTTGGTGCCTTCACTAATGGCCCTCATGGCATCCAAATTGCTCAGTCGGTGGTAGGGCATCCTGCCTGTTAGGAGAACAGCAGTACAAAGGACAAAGCTGCACACATGCTATGGACATACACGTGAACAGACCACATTGACATAGAAAGAGTAGACAGCCTCTTGCAGTTTAGCTCTACAGATCCATGATCAGTCTAATTGGACTCCCGACTAACCCAGAGTGCAGATCTCCCAAAGTACAACTCCAAAGGACCACCTGAGAGGGAGAGACAAAGACAGATATCAAACATACAGACAGTCACTGTGCACTGTCTGTACTTCTTTCTCATCAACACCTTCCACACCCAAACACAGCCAAACACTTACAATCCGTAGTAAGCAACACTGAACTCCACCTATTTGCAGGCAGTTACAATGTCAGCAAGTGAGTGTATTAATGCATGAGCACAGCATATTTGACTCACACATCTGACTGCTTGGTGTACGTTTTCCACACCACTGCCTCTGGAGCCATCCATCTGACAGGAAGGTTGCAAACTGACTGAGAGACATACATATCCTCCACCTCACGAGAGAGGCCAAAGTCGGCTAGCTTCAACACTTTGTCATGGGCAATCAAGATGTTCCTGCAGGCAAGGTCTCTGTGGATGATGTTCAGGCTGGCCAAGAACTCCTAGATAATTGGAATTAAAAGAAATGTGACAAGTTGCTCACTACCTGAGTTGGCATCTGTGCTCACCATCCCTGAGGCAATCTGGTATCCAAAGAGGAGGACATCCTGAGGCTCCAGGGTCAGTGTGTTGTAGTAGCTCTGGAACTCTGACACAACTTGAGTGACTGGTGGCATGATCACAGTGTCAGATACCATGGCAGGGAGATGCTGCATGACAAATGAAGTGAACAGAGCTAGTGACATACAAAGGGAGACAGTCTATTGTCCTAGCATGCTGGACCCTCACAGTATTCTTGTATTTCAGCAGAAAGCTATGAAGGTTGCCCAGTGGAGCATACTCCATGATGATAGCAGAATAGGGCAACTCAGGGATGCAGCCCACCAAGGTGATGACATTCTGGTGGCCTTCTGAGGATACCTTTATCATGACGGCAACCTCATTGTAAAAGCAATCCATCATTTGACGCATCCTGTCAGCTGGGTTAAACGGAGGGAGGAAGTATAGCTCATATAGCATGAAACAAGGTATACACAAAGTATGAACCTACAATGCACAACTCCATGTGCACAACCACTTTAAATAGAGCAGTGGTCTGTGTTTTAACAGTTGTACAATAACTAATTCACCCAAATCATTCAGTTTTTGGTCACTCTATATATAGTGACAGTGTAGGCTTATAGCCACAGCAGCTCTCACCACTGAATTGTTTCACAGCCACCAGTAGGGGAGGGGGCTGGCCACTTGGAGTCGTATGCTTCATGATGTACTCAGTGACTGGAGATGATGTGGCCTCCCTCTTCAGGCAGGCCAGTATCACCACTCCAAATTGCCCACTGCCCACTTGGTTCTTCAGTGTAATGTCATCATACTCCATCTCCCACTTGGTGATATCCACAGCAGCTACCTCCTGCAGTGGTGGCTGCACAGGGGAGAGGAAGAAGTGAGGGGAAACAAAAGAGACTGCCAGTAGTGAATACAGCAGGATACCTTCCTGATACTACTGGTAGTGGATTGTGAATCATCAGTCTCTGGAGCAGTGTGGCTGCAGTCTCATACAGTGAACTCTTCAACCAGTCACTGCACTTTCAACACAAGTGTCTAAATGATTTTTGGTGGCATTCTGAGTGCCTAACAGCTTCCCGTGACAAAGTGCTAGATGCAACAACATAGTGTGGCTAATGAAGCTAGGTGGCCCAATAACCCCTCCCAGAGAAGACACCTCACAAGATTCAGAGTGAACTAACTGGTGTCTTGGCTTTCTGCTGTGGTCCATCCTTGACAACGGCAACTGGAACTGGACTACCTGCAAACAAGAGGGACAGCAGACAAGTTGTGACCACTTGCCAGTAGAATGAATGAGATTGGGAATGATGGAGCAATGGAGTAGTGTGCTTCACAGGGAGCCACAGAATGGATGACCAAAATGAAACTGATTTGTCCCTTAGAGCACTCACCAGCTAGGGAGCATACAGTGTGGACTACTGTGAGATGGTGAGCAGTGGTAGGACTTACACACCTTGGTCCTGGGTCCCACCCACAGGGGCAGTGGTCTTTCTCCACTTGCGACATAGCAATGCTATGAATGCCACTGTGGCAGGTGCTGCCACAACCACCACTAAGGTGCCCACAACTACTGGCACCACGATGGTGACTATGTCTACTTCTGTAGCAGGAGTTAGAAAGAATGAGGAGGTGTGTTGAATTGCACATTCGGACACACACACACACACACACACACACACACACACACACACACACACACACACACACACACACACACACACACACACACACACACACACACACACACACACACACACACACACACACACACACACACACACACACACGCACACACGCTGCATACTTGTTTGAATGTGCAGCTCTTCACTCCTGTTCCCATACCCAGCACTGGTGTTGGCTTCAACAGTGATGACATAGTCAGTGTGTGGTGACAATCTAGTCAAAGTGAAGGCTATGGAGACTTTGGATGTTGACAAGTCTTGTGATGTGTTGGCCATCGACATGTCACTTTTGTTGACAGGGAACTCTACTATGTCAGATGTTGTCATGTTAGCTGATAGGTCTACCACGACCTCTGATGTGCTGTCCCCCACTTGTCTGGCCATCACTTGGTAAAACAGAAGGATTCCATTTGGTTCCGTTGGAGAAAACCAGGCAAGAGACACAGATGAGGAGCCTATGTCAATTGCCATCAGGGAGAGAGGTGGGCTTGGCACTGAAGGAAGAAACAACAGCAATCCGAAGTAACTGCCTACACTGCAGTGAATACACACGTGCAGTACAGAAGTTTAAGGAAGCCTGCATGTTGAGTGAGCATGTGTGCCACACTACTTAGTGCTTAGTCAGTAAATCAAACATTACAGAGGAGGGAAGTTACACATTGACTCTGAAAGGGGCAGTTGGTCACTTGCCATGTTCCTTGGTTCTTTGAACCACAGCCTCACTCGGTGGTCCAAGTCCATATTTGTACTCAGCTGTGACCGTGAAGGAGTACTCCGTGAAGGGGGTCAGGCCAGTGACAATGGCCTGATGAGAGTTACCCTCCACATACACGGTCCAGGTTGCCTTGGTTACCAGATCCTTTACAGAGATATTGTAGCCTGTGACAAATGGGATGTTTTCAGATGGTTCCATCCACTCAATGAAGACTGAGAATGGGGTGGCTTCAATCGAGACTTTTAAGGGACTCTTCTCTGCACCTGTGGGATAGTAGAGGAGATTGTGTGACAAGCTGAGGGACTCTCATCAAACACATTGTACATTGATATGGTGTTCCTGTGTATTATCTCACACCCTGTAAGCACTCACCTCTACACCTAACACCTGCTGTAGTACCGAAGCCTATAGCCCTCCAGCCAAAATGCTCACACTGCTCAATTCTCTCCTCATCTCCATTACATGATAATATGACCACCATGACAGTGCTACTCCCTGGTCCAAACCGTCTACGGCCATCACTGTAGGGGTACCCCACATGTCGACATGCAACACGAGCTGCTGCTGCTGCTGCTGTCGGGTAATGGAAAACAACCAATCCCCTCCACTCTCCTTCATAGAACAGCTCCACTCTCCCTTCAGAAGGGACAGAGCCACCTACCAACCTGATATCACCTGCACACAGGGAGAGATACAGTGTGTGGCTGTGGACAGCAATGTCCCTTGTGATTAACAATCAATGATCCCTCACTTCTGACTAGGTCCACGTCCTAGTCCTGCTCTTGTCATACTAAATTCCATACAGCTGTACCACATGAGGTAATGGTGTCAGGTTGTGTAGAATGGGTGAGGAGGGGGTGGAGTTGTGAGTAGTACAATGTCTCAATGTTGTTAAACATGGTGGTGGTGGGGGGGGGGGGGGGAGGGAGGGGGGTTGCACAGTCTGAGGCTCAACACACCATAGTCACTTACCCACACTACACAATATACCATATAGGGTGAACATGTGCTCTCGGCCTAAGCATATACGTACGTGTTACAGTAGCTATAGGCTGTATTGCAATGACCACAGGTGACATCATTTACATTCTCTACACATCTAATGTAACTGGTGCTGACTTTAATGTCATGTCAGATATGGTGGAACATGATTTGAATGAAAACAAATTTGTGAGTACTAGATGAACTGTATTAGCAAACACATGTGTACCATGTCAATGTATTGCACCTTGTTGTCATGGTAACATCATACATTGAAAGGCCATAGATCAGTTTAGGATTCCATATTAAGTGGGACAACTAAATTCTTTGCCTTGTAAATATCACATCACAGATGACACCATGTACACTCTTCACACTCTTCCATTACAACACACTGTTAATGAGAAGCTTGCTACAACTGATACTGTATACCAAACAAACACATGCATGAGCTTCCATTCTAGCAGATGGCTTTATACTTCTTCTGGAATTACGTATGATGCTACATACAGTATGAGCCAGGTTTTGCCAGGAAGCCCACAAGCACCAACTACAGTCACCCTTCCCACCACACAACACACACCCAACTCAGTTCAAGTACACACACATACTCTACATAATGTGTTTACTGGGAAATGACCTAACCGACAAAATCTTACACTACCACTCTACTTCATCCATGATCATATAGGCAAGCATGAACACAGGCACATCTACTAACCTTCACCAGGCATGTCTTCATTAGTACAAACTACTCCGACATCCCTGGAGTGAGAACAGCCACTTCCAACACCATCATGTGGGCACTGCAGAAGGTTGGCTTCACTGCCAGTACAACGCAGGTCATTCAGCCAGGACAGCCCTGTACCTTCACCAAAGTTGTGTTGACTTGTGTAAGAAGATGTACGATTCACTCCCTTGTAACCGAGCTGCTGACAGACAACTTTACTCTCCAATGGATCCCAACTGACACCACAAACTGTCCCCCACTCTCCATTGATGTACACTTCCACACGTCCCTCAGCCTCACTGGACCCACCAGCCAGCCGAACAGCAACTGGATTGGAGAGAGTGCACAAGAGTGGGTTACGTAGGTGGAGTGGAAGGTGTGATGGTGCACTTACTGGTAAATGGAATTGTGTCAAATGGACCAACTATACATTTGTCATAATGCATGCACAGCTTTTTGAACAATTGATTTAGTACAAACTTAAATTAAGCCTGCTATAATTATGTACAATACAATTCAATGTACATGGTAGGAAGTTAGAGAGAACATTGAAAAGAAGAAAGTAGAGAGCAGAGAGGGAAGTGAGGCCGTTAGCGTCATGTTAGGAGTAGTGGTAGGAAGAAGGCCTAGAGGGTGACCAGGAAAGTTACATGCACAGATACTTAGAATGTATTTGTGAGCTAAGTGACAGGTGGAATAACTGAACAACAAGAACAGGTCAATATTCTTCACATGGTGACAATACTTGATAGACTAAGTGGTACATTGTATTCAAAGGTAACAAAATTGAACACATAAACATGGGGCATTGGAACATTCAATAACCAACAAGAACAGGCAATGAAGCCTCTTCCAATGAGAGTTTGTTAAGGCTTTGAGCCATTAGGGTTGGGATGGGGGAAGGCCATGCGGTCGTCAGAGTTGGGGGATGAAATGTCCCCCCTCCACATTCAGTCGTCCAAGAGTTACTGTTACTAACAAAAACACACACAAATGTAGACTGACTGACCTTCACACACTGCACCTACATCTTACATAAGGAGCTAACTGGGGAATTACTTAACTGATGAAATCCTACACTGTCCTCGACTTCATCTCTGATCATGTAGGCAAGCATGAACACAGACACATCTACTCACCTTCATTAGACAAGTCTTCGTTGGTACAAACTACACCAACATCACGGGAGTGAGCACAGACCTTTCCAGCACTATGATGTGGGCACTGCAGAAGGTTGACTTCACTGCCAGTACAGCGCAGGTTCCTCAGCCAGGACCGTTCTGTACCTTCACCAAAGTTGTGTTGACTTATGTCAGAATATGTACGATTCACTCCCTTGTAACCGAGCTGCTGACATGCAACTTTGCCTTCCAATGGATCCCAACTGACACCACAAACTGTCCCCCACTCTCCATTGATGTACACTTCCACACGCCCCTCAGCCTCACTGGACCCACCAGCCAGCCGAACAGCAACTGGATGGGAGAGAGTGCACAAGAGTGGGTTACGTAGGTGGAGTGGAAGGTGTGATGGTGAACTTACTGGTAAATGGGATTGTGCCAAATGAACCAATTATATATTTGTCATAATGCATGCACAGCTTTTTGAACAATTGATTTAGTACAAGCTTAAATTAAGCCTGTTATAATTATGTACAATTCAACTCATGATCAAGTACACTACAGCAGGTCATTGTAGGCTGCGGTGGATGAGTGGTTTGTAGGGCATTGAATTATGGGATTGAACCATTTCATATTCCGGAACACAGCTGTTGTGATGAGGTTGGACCATACATATACAATGAATGAGCTGGTTTGGGATAATTTGCATTTGAAATAATTACTGTACGTGGTAGGAAGTAAGAGAGAACATTGAAAGAATAAAGTAGAGAGCAGAGAGGGAAGTGTGGCCATGAGCATGATGTTAAGAGTAGTGGTAGGAAAAAGGCCTAGAGGGTGACCAGGAAAGTTATGTACATGCACAGATACCTAGAATGTATTTGTGAACTAACTGACTAGTGGAATGACTAAACAACAAGAACAGGTCAATATTCTGCACATGGTGACAATACTTGATAGACTAAGTGGTGCATTGTATTCAAAGGCAACAAAATTGAACACATAAACACGGGGCATCGGAACATTCAATAACCAACAAGAACAGGTAGTTTAGCCAGGGTTTGTAATAGCTTTGAGCCATGAGGGTTGGGATGGGAGAAAGGCCTCACTGTCGTCAGAGTTGGGGATGAAAATTCCTCCCCCCCTTGTTCTGTGATCCATGAGAAG
The DNA here is from genome assembly GCA_964019415.1 of Ianthella basta. NCBI lineage: Eukaryota > Metazoa > Porifera > Demospongiae > Verongiida > Ianthellidae > Ianthella > Ianthella basta. The sequence goes on from OZ025869.1 coordinate 10,182,242, forward strand.
AGTTACTCCTACAAACAAAAACACACACACAACTGTGGACTAACTGACCTTCACACACTGCACCAACATCTTGACTGTGACTGCAGTTATGACCACCAGTGCTGTGATGATCACACTCACTGATGGTGCTCTCGTTACCGACACAAGACAGCTCACTGAACAAGATGGGGCCACTGCCTGAACCAAACTTAGCAGGTCCCACTGCAGCTGTTGCATTAATGTAGCCCAGTTGACGACATGCTACCATGGCATCCTGCAGATCCCAGTCATTGTCACACACAGTGCCCCAGACACTATTGTGGTAGACCCCCACACGCCCCTCATATGGACCAGACCCTCTCACCAGTCGAATACCTGGACCTGTAACAATTGCAACAAACTGACAATGGGCACACTCACATCCACTCACACTGTCACCACAGACTACATCTATATGATGACACAATGAAAGCCTGACAAAATGCACTCCCATCAATCTTTGGATAAACATCATTTCGTTATACTTATTCTGTGTTTGGTGTGTACACTAGAACTAACTGTGCCAAGTGTGTGCACATAAGTGTCTTTACTCAATCAACAAAACTGTGAAAACTAAAGCTACATCAGTTCACAAGAGTGGGTTGGGTGGAGTGGAATGTGTGATGGTGCACATACTGGTTTATGGGATGCTGACTAATGGACAAACAAATTTTACTATGTTCAATTGCTCCAAAGTGTAACTGCGCTATGTGAGTGCTCACAATATTATGTACTTTGATGAATTGTCGATTAAATAAACTGTCATAGCACACTCACTATTAGTGGCTTCCTTCCTCTCAGCACACACCTCATACCACTAGCAATCTCACTCACTTGCACAGATCACTCCTGCATCTTTCCAGTGGCCACAGTTATGCACTCCAAGACCTCTCTGGCCACACTGAGTGAGGTTGGTTTCATGGCCACTGCACCGCACATCATCATACCAAATTGGACCACTTCCCCATCCAAAAACAGCACGCTCAAGTGCACTCACAGCAGTTCCATAGCCCAGTTGGCAACATACTACCATGGCATCCTGCAGATCCCAGTCATCATCACACACAGTGCCCCAGACACCATTGTAGTTGACCTCCACACGCCCCTCAAGTGGACCAGACCCTCCCACCAGTCGCACTTGACCTTCACCTGGAGTTGTGGGCAGGAGCAGCACAGACCACCAGTTACACATGTACACTCAGTCTGGTGCAGTGAGGAGGAGGGGTAACAGCTAATGGGGCCTGGGAGCTGAATACTTGGCACGAATCATTGTTGCATTTGTCACTGGTCAATCTGTGGGCTTTCACACAACCGTTATGTGCACATACAAACAACTACAGACTGCATGACTGACCTTCACACACTGCACCTACATCTTGACTGTGACTGCAGTTCAGACCACCAGTGCTGCGATGATCACACTCAGTGATGGTGCTCTCGTTACCGACACAAGACAGCTCACTGAACAAGATGGGGCCACTGCCTGAACCAAACCTAGCAGGTCCCACTGCAGCTGTTGCATTGATGTAGCCCACTTGGCGACATACCACCATGGCATCCTGCAGATCCCAGTCATCATCACACACAGTGCCCCAGACACCATTGTGGTAGACGTGCACACGCCCCTCATATGGACCAGACCCTCCTACCAGTTGAATACCTGTGTCAGGATCAATCACAACACAATGAAAATGGGCACACTCACATCCACTCACACTGTCACCACAGACTACATCTATATGATGACACAATGCAGAGTCTGACAAAATGCACTCCCTTCAATCTTTGGATAAACATCATTTCGTTATACTTATTTAGTGTTTGGTGTGTACATTAGAACTTTGTAGTTCTAGAACAACTCTGTTAGAGGAATTGCAGTGCCAGTTTACTAACAGTGGCCAATAACCACCAAGCACGGATATGAGAGACCATGGGAAGCTAAGTGGATCACATTAGATTGTTAAGTGAATGACAGTGACATTGTCATCTAATTAATGTCACAGATGCTCACTGCTGCATAGCAATGATCAATGAAAGACATTTGATAACATTCAAGTAGGGAAGCAGTTTAGACCACAAAGGTCTTGTCAGGCTCTAGTGAAGGGGACTGTAGAATGGAATTGACAAATGGCAGTTATGTATGTATATCATACTGAAGACCATTGAATACCTTTGTGGTCAACGCTTCACACACAAGAAAGTTTTGATCTTTTGGTGAATTATGAAAACTGTGAAAACTAAAACTACCTCAGTTCACAAGAGTGGGTTGGGTGGAGTGGAAGGTGTGATGGTGCACATACTGGTTTATGGGATGCTGACTAATGGACTATGCTCAAATGTACAATAGTGATGCAACTGTGCGATGCGTCCATCACAAGCAGCTTTCATTGAATTGTCAATTAAGTTAAAACTGTTACTGCACACTCATTGACATTGCTTCCTTCCTCTCAACACACACCTCATACCACTAGCAACCTCACTCACTTGTGCAGATTACTCCTGCATCTGCCCAGTGGTAACAGTTATGCACTCCAAGACCTCTATGGCCACACTGAGTGAGGTTGGCTTCATGGCCACTGCACCGCACATCATCATACCAAATTTGACCACTTCCCCATCCAAAAGCAGCAAACCCAAGTGCACTCACAGCAGTGCCATAGCCTAGTTGACGACACACTACCATGGCGTCCTGCAGATCCCAGTCATCATCACACACAGTGCCCCAGACACCATTGTGGTAGACCTCCACACCCCCCTCAAGTGGACCAGCCCCTCCCACCAGTCGCACTTGACCTTCACCTGGAGTTGTGGGCAGCAGCAGCACAGACCACCAGTTACACATGTACACTCAGTCTGGTGCAGTGAGGAGGAGGGGCTACAGCTAAAGGTAGCTTTAAAGTTGGAGCATAATAATTGGTATATGGATTCAATTGCATGAGTTCCATAATATCATTGGTGCATCTGCTGTTGAATGGTCCATCTCTGAGTCCACAGGAGTAATATGAACTTCAGCAATGAATTTAGTTATAACATCCTACACAATTCCTGAGCAATTCAACGTCTCATTCAGTATCACTTGCTAAGCGAGTAGAGTTCTGATTTTCACGGGCCGAATTACAGTTTAGGGTACAAAATGTGACCAGTTATTGGCAGCTTGCTCTACAACCACAACTACATTGACCTCAGGAAGAACTGTAATACATGGGAATGTGATGCATTTTCTTCATGATCGGTTGGTTCACTTGTAAACATGAGCACTGACGAGCATACACGCACGCACGCACGCATGCACGCTCGCACACACACACACACACACACACACACACACACACACACACACTCTCTCTCTCTCTCTCTCTCTCGCACACACACACACACACACACACACACACACACACACACTCTCTCTCTCTCTCTCTCTCGCACGCACACACACACACACACACACTATATATATATATAATAATATAATTTACATTGGCATTTCTACATACATATGCATCTGTGTGCTTCATATTTGGTACATCTGGTAGATAAAGAAACATAGACAGAGAGAGTATCAGGAATATAATGAATTATCACTTCTAATATGGCAAAGTGAGCAATAGCTCCTTAATTATCAAACAATCACCACATGAAGAAGAGTGCCCAATTTAAGAATGCAATAATGCATAAAGTTAATAAATGTAGCTGATTCATCAATGTCTCTCATTCAGCTAGTTGTATGAATTCAATAAATCTGGTCAATTTATCAACATCTCTTCTGCACCCTTAGCTGCTTTAATCTGAGCAAGTGCTGAACTACGTAGTAGAATGTTTCATTCTGCTGAAGTACGTAGTAGAATGTTTCATTCTGCTGATAATTGAAATTTGCTAGACACAATTGCAAAGCATGCACGCATATATTGTAAATGTAATGATATTCACGGATAATAAATTCTGCAGAATAGCCATATGCATGCGCAAATGAGAGGCTTGTGAGGAAGAACTTTTTGAAGTGCACTCTATGTAAATTATTAATTTTGTTAGAAATTGTCCAATTTACGGTGAGTGGACATGGCTGCTCTTTATGGCAGTACAGTACATACTCCAGTGGAGCATTGGGTGGCAGTGTCAAGACACGACTGTGAGGTGGAGGAGAGAGAAGACATGATTGACCACTACTCTAGACGGGATTTCATTACTCATCAGCAAAGAATTACTTGCCCATAGCTGCCCTCGACTTCACACCAAAGTACACCTGTAATTACCCCACATCTTCGAATATTGCACAGATGCCACCTCTTGCACCTGCTTGTTGGCTTCCGCAATGACCTGTTTCGAAATTATTCAGGATACCTGACAATCGGTGTCTGGTATTTTGTCTGCACAGACTGGCCGGAATCCATGGTAAAAGTCCATATAATATAGTGAGTCTATCCCACCAAACACTTTTGTGGGATAGACTCACTGTATATGTTGCACAAGTTACGTGCATTGTGCAATTTGCAGACTACAAATATTTCACACTGTAACAGTGCTTGCAAGTATGTATATAGTGAATAACTTCCACCACTACACACTACGCATACACACCTGGATCAGTCTGAATGTGCAGCTCTTCACTCCTGTTCCCATACCCAGCACTGGTGTTGGCTTCAACAGTGATGACATATTCAGTGTTTGGAAACAAGCTTGTTAGAGTGGTGGTTACAAGGACGGTTGTTGTTGACGAGTCTTCAGATTTGTTAGTCAATGGCATGTCACTCTTGTTGGCAGTGACCTCTCTCATGTCAGCTGGTATGTATTTAGCAATCTCTGCTGTGTTGCTCCCCACTTGTCTGGCCACCACTCGGTAGAACAGAAGGATTCCGTTCGGTTTCATTGGAGGAGACCAGACAAGGGACACTGATGAGGAGTTTGCATCAATTGCCATCAGGGACAGAGGTGGGCTTGGCACTGAAGGAAGAAACAACATCTGTAGTAACTGCTGACATTGCACAGACTACAGTACAGTAATCTGTTTACAAGGAAGACTGAATGATGAGTGTGCATTTGCATAATTATGCCATACAAAAGAGGTACACACAACACAATACTTACTCAGTAATACTATCAAGAAGAGCTACACATTGACTCCCAAAGGGGCAGTTGGTCACTTACCATGTTCTCTGGTCCTCCAAACCACAGCCTCACTAGGTGGTCCTACTTCGTGTTGGTATAAGATGGTGACTGTGAAGGAGTACTCTGTGAAGGGGGTCAGGCCAGTCACATTGGCCTTGCTCGAGTTACCCTGAGCATACACGGTCCAGGTTGCCTTGGTTACCAGATTCTCCACAGTGATATTGTAGCCTGTGAGCAATGGGACGTTGTCAGATGGTTCCGTCCACTCAATGAAGACCGAGAACGGGGTGGCTTCAATGGTCACAATAAAGGGACCATTCTCTGCACCTGTTGGATGGCAGAAGAGATTGTGTAACAACTGGTGATAACTCCCAACATTCACACACATCCATGTATGCACATTGTGTCAATTTGTAGACTGCCCTGATGTTTACTGTTTTACTGTATGCTTGTTCTGTGTTTGATGCATTTACTAGAACTTGTAGTTTGAAGCAGTCTCAATATGCAGTCCATTTGGAGCTTGACACACTTATATACTCCAGGCTACACATAGCCTACATCTCAACAATAAACAGTTGTACTTTTCATGGAAGACTCCTACTTTTGGGATAATAAACTATTGTCTGTGGAAAGGGACTGCTGTATGATTACCGATGACTATGTGACCAATAACTTCCTGGAAGGTACATTAGGCAAGTGTGCTATAACATATTGATTGTTTAGGGCTCTATTCAAACAGTTTTCATAAGTCATTTACACATGTTATGATTGACCAAGTAATCCGTCTCCAGTACCATAAGAGCTACTCAATAATTACGCATATAAACCTCGACACAAAGGTTATGGTCTAGGCAACACTTACAATAATATGCATTACACTAGCAAACTACAGGTGGACTGTCAGTGCTAGTCTACTTCTTGGCTGCTTGATCTACACATTTCCTTCATGGCCATATTGTAGGTCAAGCTATGCTCTCATCAGACGTAGCAAGAGGAATTGTTCTTGGTAGCAGACAACATCTCGTCTATGAAAATGACGGCTACCAATCACATTAAGCCCCATATAGAGCTCTAACCATACGTACAATTTCCACTGCATAGTGTGCGACAACAACACTGCAATGTCCTCAGTAGGAGCTGGCTTACTCACTAATAGTTTGTTGCTGTTATTATTGATGGGATACTCACCATGTGTGTCTGCACCAGAGGAGTGGGGGAGGTGGGGGAGGAGGAGGAGGAGGAGGAGGGGCATTATATTGAGACCTCCTCCAGCTGGCTGGGCCAGAAGGGCTGGCATCGCCCGTAGAAAAATAGGACCACTCAATTCAAACAGAACACAGATCAGGTTCGTCGGTTGGGCAGCAAGGCAATGAGGTTGAGTCACTAGAGAGAGAGACAAGAGAGATAACACTACAGAGTCTTTGTGCTTTCTCAAGGCACTTAAATAGGTCAAGTTCCATACATGAGAAATGGCAATCAGCTTGTGTATTACTGCAAAACTGATGGGTGGATGCACTTCAGAAGTGATTGGGAGTTGTTACTGACTATAGCAGGTAAGAGGCATTGGAGGGAGATTGAGATGAGGGTTACCATGACATTTCCATGGCAACAAGGTATAGGCACAAGTGATAAAAGATAGTCCTTGACTGACAATCTGACATTGCAGGACTAAAGTGACATACAATCATTATGTCAACTTCTGTCACTGCTCCAACAAACACTAGTGTGCACATCTAATACATGTACATGTACCTGATCAGTCTGTCTCCATGCGGTGCACCTCCCACTGCACGACCATGTCCTGTCCATTGTGAGCTCACTGTGTGTCAGTTCATGTGCAGCACACTTTACACCAGTTGCTCTGGGAGGGTCAGTGTGGACATAGGCAACATACCTCAGGAGGTACATGGCACCTGCCATCACGAGCAGTGCACACACACGTACATGTCACTTGTACATCACCACCCAATTACTACAAGGGACCACATTAATTAATGCTACTCCCACTAATCATTATGTAGTGTGGCACAAAGTGGAGTGAGCGTATCACTCTTAATGTGTGGCTGTAGCTATAATGACACAGCTATATTCATGCACCAGTCGTCCACTTACCGCCTCTCTGTTGCCGTGTAGAAGAAGGGTGTACTCAACACAGGACTGCAGAGTAACTCGCTGCCCTCTATGGTGACGCCACCAACGGGTCCATTGCTTGCAGTGTGTATATATATACATGTCTGTGCCTCAGAATCTCTTTTTGCTGCTATATATCCAAAGTAGTTACGTATAGGATCGGGCACTTCTGCTTGACAAGCAACGACCATTGCCAACTTCGCCTTTGGTCAGATTCGGTCACTTTGCGAGGGTGCCGAAGTGGCATTCCTGCTCCATCTATCGACACACAAAGGTTTCGGTCTACCCTCGGTCAACTTCAGATGGTATCATCCTTTTCCGTGACAGCTCCTGGCGTGTGTCGCCTGGCGATGGAACCGTCTTCTGCTTGTTTGTCGCCGTCTTACCCCCAGCCCTTTCGGAGAGCTCATTGCAGTGATTCGCGTGGAAGACCAGGTGGAGTTGGCCAGCGAACTGTGAGGCTAGCTGTATCAGAAGTGCAGTGAGACCCGAGGACTAGAGAGGTAGGTTATGTGTTTGTTTGCTGTCAAGATGTGCAGTATCCTCTCATGCCTTCAACACGTCATACCAATGTCATATCACGGGCGACAATGGTGTTGTTGTGTCATTGTAAGAGTGTCACATCACATGTCACATAGTGTGTGTCTAGATTCATTGTGTTTGCCACATGGTATGACACATTACATTGTTGGTGTCATTTCACATGATATTGTGTTTGTCAGTTCACGTTGTAACTAATTACGTATCTTGTCACACGTCATGTCATGATGTCTTTTGATATGTCACATCATGTCATTGTACATTACACCATGAGTGACATATTACAAGTCACCTTATAATGGTCATATCACATTAATACTCCTGTCACTTGTCACTGGTACGGTGTCATGTGAATGTCACATCAAGAGTGTCATTTCATATTACACCAGTGGTATTATGTCACATTTACATCATTGGTGACATATGCTCCACCACATTTCATTCATTGTCATATAGCTACACTGGGTGTCATGTCATATTACATTGTGCTGTCATGTCACTTGTCACATTAGACTTATATACAGGACATGCTATGGGTATTTCTGTGTATGTACTTTGGTCAGCAAAACACAACGTACGAATATGGGACTTGTTTGTTGGCTGCAAGGAAGTGTCATTTATACATGTACATTGCACTCTGTATACTCTCTACACATTGTACTATACTAATGTGGGCATACACCATTTACTGTACAAAGAGTGTAGTAGTAGTAAATTTGCTGACAGTGGAAAATATCTGGAAATTGTACTGAACATTAGTTTGTGGGACTTTCCCATTGCCCTATAGTGTGATGTGTGAAGTTCCAAGATGGCTCCTATAGTGAGTGAATATGTAATAGCTACATGCAAACTTCCACCTGCAAACTGTACTCAGATGGGAAGAGAAAGGTGAAGTGTGCTGAGCTAGGTCTGTGTGGTAGGACTTTAGACACATTCACACAAACTAAGCTCTCTAACACACATATGCACATTGGATGCACATTCAGTGCACTGTAAGGAATAGGGCAATGAGTGTACATTGTGGGCTTGCACCCAAATCAACTCACAGGTGTGTTTCCACTCCCATTTCAAAGTATGCATAGTGTTGGGAGACCTGGCCTCTGTCATTTCCATTTCAACTGTACATTTGGTATGGGAACACATGCTGCAATCATGCACTGCTGGTCAGCCTATTAGGCATGAGGTTCTTCAAGCAGTAAAACAGAATTTTCTGAGGTTGGAAGTCCATCCGCTGGTGTAGTCTTGTTTCCTCTGAAGCACAAAGTCGGTAATCCTGCTCAGGACAAGATGTGACCACTAATTTACTTCCAAAAACCTCTCTAATTGCCACAAACAAATTGTTTCTGTGTAGGCATAATTGACAGTATTTGTGAGTTGTGATGTGTGTCGGGTACAAGGTGTCTGCAGGAAATAGCCCACTTGCAGTGACTGTCCATGGCACATGATGCATGTGCACTAAGACTGTGCAATCGTTCATCTCTATTGACTGGTATATGTAAAACTGTTACAGTGTATTACAGCTCATGTCATGTGCTGTGTCCACCTCTCTCTCTCTCTCCTCCACTGCAGGAGTCTAGAGGGGGTGGAGTCTGCACAGTCCCTCCACTGTGTGAAGTGAAGGAATACGTACCTCCACAGCACACACTTGCACTGGAACTAGCTGAAGGGCCGGGGATCTGGTTTGCCATGAGAAACTTGCTTGGTGTGTGTGTGTGTGTGTGTTTAAAGAGTCTTTCACTCTGTAGTCCTCTCCACTCTCTTGTACGGCCTAGAAACAGCAGTGCTTCTGGAGCCACAGGTACATCGACTGCAGAGTTTTGTGATGTGCTGTCTCCGCTCCATCCTTAGAGTGCCCTTGTGGAATGGACAGAGAGACACCTCCATCAGAAAGACCGCACGGCTTCACCGAATCTCCACCATGTTGACCCAAAGGCGTCTTTGTCTCCTGGGTCACATCATGCAAATGTCCGAGGATCGTCTACCAAGGAAACTACTTGTGTGTGCTCCATCTCAAGGTAGGCAGTCAGCAGGAGGCCAAAGGATGAGGTGGAATGACCAGGTGCTCAGGGACCTCAGAGACTGCAACCTTGATGACAAATGGAAGACACTAACACAGGATCGGAGTGAGTGGAGGCATAAGGTATGGACAGAGACTGGACACCTCAACGACACCAAAGAAGCTGGAGAGAAGACCCGATGAGCAGAAGCGCCGCCGTGAAGCACAGCAAACATCATCAGACCTTGCTCTTCATTGTACTGAAGAGGGTTGTGGTTTCATTGCACTGAACCACGCCGGCCTTGTTAACCACCAGAGGCAGACACATGGTCCATCTTCGACTGGCCAAAGCCAGTTCTGCCACCAGACTTTCAAACTACAGGGCCTTCACAACCATGAGTGTTTTTGCAATCAATGAACCACCTAAAACTCCAACACAACCACTGTGAATTGGCTTGCATTTTTCCTCATTGGAATAAAAGCAGCGAAAGGAAAGGAAAGGCGTGTGTGTGTGTGTGTGTGTGTGTGCGTGCGTGTGTGTGCATGTGTGTGTGTGTGTGTGTGTGTGTGTGTGTGTGTGTTCTGCATGCAAAGTATAAATAGTACCCAACGGGGAGATGTGAGCTTTGTGACTGATCGTTGGAAGTAAAATGTCACACCTTTCACACTACCTATACCACTGTCTCCTCCTCCACAGGGCCATCCCCTTCAGTGATTACCACCCATCCTAAAAGGACTATATACAAAGGAGCAATCTCATGATCAGGCTACAGAACACCTACCTATTACCTGTACACAACCTCACAAGAATAGAGCAGAAGCAGAGAAGTACGGTGGGTGGGTAGTGTGTCTGTCGGCATCGTTGCTGGATGGTATCCTCTCCATCTCAACTTCCTTCACTTTGTACATACAACAGCGATTTTAGCTATGCATACACGCCACACTGCACACCACACCACACGTTACACTTCAGTACAGTATGCAGAAACTCTAATTCCTCCTATTCTCTATATGACTCTGTTGCAGTGATATATACATGTTCAATTATTTCTATTGCAGTTTGCATTTTTGTTTTATGTACAATTTGCTGTAGGAATATTCATAGTCTGTCAATAAAGCTCATTAAAGACATTTCAATGTAGCTACTCTTTAAAAATGTACAATTGACATCTAAAAGCAGTGCAAATTCTATAAACCTATGTAAATCTATAATGTGATAAGAGATTCTACCATTGGTTCGCTGTAAATGCCTAAACTCAGCACACGCAGTCACTGCTTTTGAGTGAGGGTGCCATTGTCCAGTACACACTTCTACTCAGTGATGTGTAGTAGTACACTACACTGACTGTTGTTGCATCATTCTGCACTGGATGGTCATAGTCAGTCACTCCTGACTGCAGCACAATGGGGTAGAACCCTCCTCTGTCAAGTATGGTAAGCCTGTCACAATATGAATCACTTTCTCCTTGATGAATTCGGAAAATAAACTTGAGCTCAAAGCACTGATTTGCAGGGACAGAGAAGGTCCATACCGCCATAAATTTTGTCCTTCCAAGGTGAGCACTGATGTCGCGGGTGCCTTGTGTAGGACCAGTGAAGCAGTTGTCTCCGTTTTCATTGAGGAGTTCTGTTAAGGTGGGAGACAGTGTCTTTTGGTGCATCGCACAAATATCACGGATAGTCATCGTCTTCTGCATAAGACTGTGGGCACAGAGGCAAGGACACCTGCTAATAGACCTCTGAGTGGTGGTGGCCATTTTAAAGTATGGACCCCAATACCACTTGACATGTACATCAACATTTGTTATCATTGTATGTTATTATACTAATAAGCATACTGTATAAATCATGAGATAATAAGACAATGATTCATGTACTATCTAAACCAGTATTTGCTGAGTCTGTTCTGGCCATAGTGTAAGTGCTTAGTGAAATGCTAGCTAGTGCAGTTGCTAACAGTGCATAACACTGCTGCAAGTTGAGTGTGAAGCTGTTTAATTGACTAACATTGTTTCATTGAAATTCAGATGTCTTTCCACAGTAAGAACTGATTTCTCGCTAACCACCCAAATCAACCAACAGGTGTGTTTCCACTCCTATTTCAAAGTACTGTATGCATAGTGTTGGAAGACCTGGCCTCTGTCATTTCCATTTCAACTGTACATCTGGTATGGGAACACATGCTGCAATCATGCACTGCTGGTCAGCCTATCAGGCATGAGATTCTTCAAGCAGTAAAACAGAATTTTCTGAGGTTGGAAGTCCATCCGCTGGTGTAGTCTTATCTCATCTGAAGCACAAAGTCGGTAATCCTGCTCAGGACAAGATGTGACCACAAATTTACTTTCAATGACCTCTCTAATTGCTACAAACAAATTGTCTCTGTGTAGGCATAATTGACAGTATTTGTGAGTTGTGATGTGTGTCGGGTACAAGGTGTCTGTAGGAAATAGCCCACCTGCAGTGACTGTCCATGGCCCATGAGGCATGTGCACTAAGACTGTGCAATCGTTCATCTCTATTGACTGGTATTTGTACAACTGTTACAGTGTATTACAGCTCATGTCATGTGCTGTGTCCACCTCTCTCTCCCCTTCACTGCAGGAGTCTAGAGGGGGTGGAGTCTGCACAGTCCCTCCACTGTGTGAAGTGAAGGAATACGTACCTCTACAGCACACACTTGCACTGGAACTAGCTGAAGGGCCGGGGATCTGGTTTGCCATGAGAAACTTGCTTGGTGTGTGTGTGTGTGTGTGTGTGTGTGTGTGTGTGTGTGTGTGTGTGTGTGTGTGTGTGTGTGTGTGTGTGTGTGTGTGTGTGTGTGTGTGTGTGTACCCTGATGTATTGGGTGTATGTATGTATGTATGTATGCACGCGTGTGTGCATTTGTGTGTGTGTGTGTGTGTGTGTGTGTGTGTGTGTGTGTGTGTGTGTGTGTGTGTGTGTGTGTGTGTGTGTGTGTGTGTGTGTATGTGTGTGTGTGTATGGCTTGAACTTGTGCTCAACAATTAAACACTATAATCTCCATTGCATACCATCTTTTCACTGATGATTGGAAGTGGGAACGTCACGCCTTTCACACACTATATCTACCACTGTTTCCTCCTCCCACAAAGTCATGAATACTATCTCCTTCAATGAGTACCAATTCCCCTCCTACAAAGACTACAAAAGAGCAGTCACTGCTATCTTCAGGCTCCAGGACACCTACTTATCTGTCCATGGCCCATGGTGGAATCAGCATGTGTTTGCACTGTAAATGTAATTGGAATCAGTGGCAGTGCTGTGGTCATGTTTCATTGCTCACAGCATCTGTCATGTATGTACCATGTGCATGTGTCTGCCTTGACATGGGCAATTCCATTGCAATGGTTGCCATGGTGATGTTAGGTATCTAGCTCCACTGATAGCTTCAGCTACTCCTTCCCAAGTGTGGTGAGGAGCTGTTGTGTTGACTGTAGATTACAGACTGTGAGTCTCTAGTGATTGCAGTAGTATATGTACAGATACATGTACAGTATAGCAATTAGACCAATGTACAATTCATTTTGAAACAGGACCCAACTCAATTCCTTGTACAAAGTGTGTCTGGTGTGGGAGTGTATGTTCTAATCACATACGTACGCACCACTCAACATCCAACAGCTTTGCGTTGGCTAGGGTGCCATGGGTTGATGGCTGTGTCTTAAATCACAACCCTCAAACACTGCCTAGCTTATTCTTCCTCCTTCGCTGTCACTTCCCCTCCCACAGAGCTCATGTCTGCCATCTCCTTCAACAAATGCTCCTACACACAACTTCACATAAATTGAGATACCAAAAGGTGATTGCAAAATAATTGTACAAGTGTGCATGTGGAGTTGTGGTAGGTGTGATTGGTGTTAGTGGAGCTAGCAGTGATACAGCTCAACAACATATTGCATGTAAGGTCATTTGAGTGGGCAAGCAGGATTATTAAAATTATCACAGTGTAAGCACATTCCACAGATGCAGTCAGATCTCTCCTGAAGCACAAAATGGGTAGTTCTGTTCAGACCGTGCACATGTGACCAGAGATATTTTTTCTCCAAGCTAGATCTGTTAGTAATGCCACCTGTAGATATCTACATAGCTGTCTGTCGGCTGAGTGTGTTTGCATGTACGTACATGTATGCACATGCACTTTGTGAATTGTGCGCGTGTGTGTATATGCATGTGTATCTTTCTGTGTGTGATTTCAAGTAGCACCTGACAAGTAAGCACTATAAGTGCTACTGTGTACTATCCTATAGTGACTGATGGGTGGAAGCAGAAATGTCACATCTTTCTCTCACTACCTATTACTTCTCCCTCCTCCACAGCCAGTCACAGTCATCATCAGAGTTTGGGACACCTACTGTACCTGATCACTACGAACAACCTCACAGAAAGCAAGACAGCAGGTCCCAGCTGTCAAGACGGCCCTGGAGTCTGGAACAAGACAACATTGAAGGCCATGCATGCATGCCATGGACAGTGTCCCGTAACACTTAACTGATTGCATCATACAATCATACATATTTGTAAAATCTGACCACATCACATTATAAATACTTGAGTGGATTATGGGTTCAGTTAACTCAGGGATGTATACCCAACTGAGACAAACCTGGTCTAATTAGTGGGTGCATGTCAGTGGATATCATCTCATGTGCATGTGTCAACCAATGATTGACCAAGTGATGAATAAAGGTGGAGGTGTACAAGAATGGGAAGAGGTTCACATTGTGTCCAGAGGTAATTTATGGCCATGGATTGGATAAGTATTAATTGCACTCCAAATGAGCTAAAACCAAGTTCTGTCAACTGATGAATCCAGTAGGAAACAATGTAGATACAGTATTACAGTTGCTAATTAGGATAAAGTTCAAAGGATAACTAATTCCAAAGTACATCAGTAGTCCTCTCTCATATCGTATGCCAACCAGATGTGGAAGTGACAGGTACACAGCTGCACACGGACAGATGGCAGAATGGCTCTATAACAGATGCACCAGACACACATCTAATTCCGCTACAATATCCAACATAAGCCTTACACACCATCAGTCACACAGGCACTGCATGCTAGGCCAATTAATTACACTTGAACACTGAGGAGTCCAAAACCCTTTCCATTTGGTATGTATGTTGATGGATCAAGTCAGTCAGTAATGAAAATCATGATTCATCAAACATGAATGCAGTGTTATAAGAGTCATTCTCTCCACTCCAATAAAAGCAATATTGTGGACACTTCTTGCTTGCTGACTAATGTTCCTCGGCACAAGGAAAGCCACTATCTGCAGACACACCATTGGCACACAGTGAATAAGATGAAGGAGTGCCAAAGTCCACAGGTAGTTGTGTTAAGTTGTATGTTGTGTGTAGTGCATGCACTGTGTGTGTGTTTGACTGTGAACATATGTTAGAGTGGGTCTTTGGCCATGTAAGTGTGTGACACCTGTACCTGTACAGGCAGTGTGTGGATATCAGTGTAAGTGTGTTACAACAGTGCACTCATGTGCCAGTGTACCTGTGTACATGCATTAGTTCATGTTTCTGTGTCACCATGGCAACAGTCGACCCAAGAACGAATATCCATGACTTTGTGTTTTATGCAAATATGTGAAGCTATGAATGTGATTGTGAATGTATGCACGTGTGTGTGTGTGTGTGTGTGTGTATGTGTGTGTTTGTGTGTACGTGTGCTCGTGTGTGCATGTGAACCAACCAATCATCAAGAAAGTGCATCACATGTGCACAGTGTGTGCACGAGTTGAGTTGTGTGTTGCGGTATTTGCCTGTGCGTTGCCAGCGGACACTCATGCCCATTGAGGACATTGCAATGTGCAGTGGCTGAGTAATTCCTCAGTGGGCTCATCTATCAGTTCTTGTGAGTGTGCAGCACAGACCAGCTTACATGTAAACCAGCTACAGGACAAGTGCAACAGTTAAGGACATTCACATTCACTCACAGGAAGAAAGGCCAGCCTCATATGCAGAGAATCCTTGTCTTCACAGAGATACATCATTATTGGATAACTCTGAAGAGAAGGTGCTTATGTACAGTATGTAGATTAATGAGGAGTATGAAGACCACACACAATAGTCATACAATCAAGAGGTTGGCTTGCTAGGTTCTGCATCCTCTGGACTAACTATTACATGGTTATACCAAGTGTGTGATAAGACATGGCCAGACACCCCACATAGTGACACACACACACACACACACACACACAAACAAATCGAAATGAATGAAAATTAAAAAAAGAACAAATAGTAGTATTGTTTTCACATTGAGCCCATCACCATGGTAACCAGCACAAAAAGCAATTTTCACAACATTAGTACTGTACACATCTGCAGACTACCCTACACAGTGGCCACTATAGACAGGTTCCACTGTACCAGGGGATGCTGGCTACCTTATACAGTGGCCACTATAGACAGGTTCCAAAACAAGGTACGGTTACGTCAGGTGGGCACGCATCTCCCACACAAACTACACTCACTACACAAATCAGTCAAGCCTGGCACTACTAAATCAACATGGCCAGTGGTACAACAAACGATATTCTCGCCAAGTTCTGAAGCTCTGGAGGCAGGTGGATGACGTTGTTGGGCTCTTTTCAGACAGGCAGCACAGTATTGCTATAGGGATGGCGGTGGCTATTTGTATACAAACGAAAAGTATGTACACGCGCCAAGTTGTCCATCTCATTTGTACTTATCAAAACTGATCTGAGATTTCTTGACGCTATGTGGCATGGACTGGTTGTGGAGTGGAGTGTGGTATTTGGTGGCATGGGGTGGTATTGAGGGTACTCACATCACTTCACTATGGAATTGACACTGTTAGCTTATGTTAGCTAGCTATGTATGGTTGTAGTACAGGCAATTGTATGTGTGTACATGTGCATGCCAAGGAGAGGGATCAGTACTTGCAGACACACACACATACACACACTCAGTGACATACACAATGTGCATAGACACAAATGGCTACAAACTAATACATTCAAACACACGTACGCATGCTTACACACACACATTCGTACATGTGCACACACAGAGACACAGACTCATGCATATAGGTCTGTGTGCTCATGTTAAAGTGTGTGGGTGTGTGGCATATCATACAATATGTAATAACTAGTGCCACACACACACACAGACAAACACATGTATACATATGTTATGTTTACATGCCAATCCCTCCGTGAAGTATTCTGATAATCATTCAGTTCCCATTTCAGTCATACTTCCCCCAATTGCAATTAAAGAGGGATTCTAATGGTACAGTGATCATATGAGGAACGAAGTCAGAATAAATGAAGTGAGCTCAATGGGTGAATTTGAACTACCTATGCTACTATCTTACTGTAGGGTGTAATTGTAGATTATCCACTCAATCCATGTGTTCATTCTAATATGTACAATTATACCTTGCTTATCATTAATTACAAGCAGGCATTTTAACGAGTGATCCTTGCTTCAAATGTTTCCTTTATCAAAGTTGCCCATTTAAGATTAGTAGGAAGTGACAGGTGTTCATGGGGGTCACCCAGAACAAGGGACAAGCAAGATAAGCTCCACATACTAAATTATGTATAGCACCACATCAAGGTACATATCACTGCTGGATTTACGTGCACACATAATTGTACATATGTGTACAAATTGTGTTACCATCCAGTTACGTACATGGTGTGCAGTAAACCAGATACTGCTATAGCTAAAGCACACTGTGAACATAGACAAGCTCGTGTAAGCAGGCTCCTGCATTGTGAGATCATGAGCCATATGCATGGAAGAGAATATGTAACACTCAAGTTCCAGTAGTCTTTAATGCATGGTACAGTAAGAATTAAATACTGTGCAATATTCCATCTAACATATGATATAACATAAATGTACTCATTGAATTGTTAAAGATACTAGCAGAGAAGGGCGCCTTCGGCACCCTCCTCTGCTCCGGCGCCCAACGCAGGTGCTTCCGATGCCAGTGCTTCTGATGCAAAGCACTTCCAAATCTGGCTACTGAGGAATAGCTATAGACGCTGCAGTTGCAGTTAGCTATGGAGTTGCATGCAGCTGACTCCTCTTCCACCATGAATCACCTTCAGCAAGGTCAAGTGTCTTGTATTGCCCTCCAAATTAAACAAAACTGACTCATGATGGCCCCTTTGAGCTGATTCCTGGTTGTCATGAGTTGACTCCTGGTTGGTCCTTTGAGCTGACTCCCCTTTAGCTGGCTCCTGCTTTTCCCTTGGTGCTGACTCCTGTGAGTGAAGGTTGAGTGATGTTCTTAGAGTTCTGACAGTTGTCGTCGATTCTGAAGAGCTCTCATCATCTCTGAGTGTCTTGACTTCTTGGTTAGTCCGGTGTTGCCCTTAATGTTCGGCATATGCGCACTGCAACGGTTGCAAATTGCTTTGTTTGGAAGAAACTTATTACGATGACGTCATGATATCATTGCGCAAGCCTAAAACCCGCATAACTTGTGCCAATCCTTTCGCCATCGAGCCGCTTTCACTCGCGTAAGACGGCGCTTTCCGCTATATAGCTTATATCACCCATAGCCTTCTACATTGTGCTAAAACTATAGCAAAGAAGCCGTCGCACCATCTTCCCAGGAGGAGTTGTGTAACAAAGGAATTCGCTGCGAATTCCGTAATCTACTTCGCTTTCCTCCGTAAAACAAAAATGGCGTCCTATAGTAACGTATGACGAGTTGGCGCAAAACCTTCATTTCGCAAGCTTTCGCAGGGAAACCCAGCCGAAGACACCCTCCGAATAGCGCTTCGACATTCGGGACGCGTTTTCTGCGAACCCTCCGCACGGTTCCCGAGATTAGTGCGGACAAAAAATCGGCCTAGCTCCATTATAATAAGATATGGGTGAACCAGGTACATATTATCCGCAACTCATTTATACTATAACATACAGCAGAGTAGTCGTACAAATATTATGCTGCATGTATACAGACCAATGAGATTAGAAGAAGGCCACAGAAGGAGAGCAGATGGGAATGGCAACGATGCGGCTGCTTCCAGCACGCCGAGGGGGCCACGCTGCAAGACGGTGCGCGCGACTTGATACGGAGACAGCGGGGCAAAGATAGGCCGGACTAGAAGCGAATGCGGCAGAATGGCGCAAGGCTACTGGCGTCGGCGACGGATGAAAAGCGGCAGTCCAGGCTTGAGGAACTTTGGCAGTAACAAGCAAGGTGCTTGGGCTACTAAGACAGCTCCAGTCTGTAA
Organism: Ianthella basta; assembly: GCA_964019415.1. Taxonomy (NCBI): domain Eukaryota; kingdom Metazoa; phylum Porifera; class Demospongiae; order Verongiida; family Ianthellidae; genus Ianthella; species Ianthella basta. The sequence goes on from OZ025869.1 coordinate 10,201,295, forward strand.
CATCACAATACATTTAATTGTCTACTGGCCACGTACTATTCATGCTGTGAGGCAATTCTATAAGCAGCCATATACTTATATGACAATTTCTCTGGCCCCTTGAGGGAATAGTATTGCGCACCACACTTTATAGCAATGCAGCCACCTATATCTAAGGCGAGCGGCCTCACCCTGATACCAATTATGTCAACACACTGCATCACACCTCTCAGCAAAGGAGCCACCTACCACACCTAACACATGCGCGGGGCAAGATTGTTTACATTAAGAAGTTGAAAGAATTGAACTCATTCATTTAATTCTTTTTTAATATACTTAATATTCAATTTCATCATGTCATGTCACATATGCACTTGCCACCCATATTTATTCTGCTGTCTCATGTGTCTTGCATGATCTGTTTTGTACAACTGGGAAGAAGGCCCTTCTGGAGCCGAAACATCTCGAAACTAAGAAGCTGTGTACCATGTGATTTATATGGTCAAAATGTTCCCTTCCTTTTCTGTATATTAACAAGTCCTATATAGTGTATCCTGTGTCCCTCAACCACATTGGAACTAAGCACATGAGCTCTGTGCCTGTTACTGTTACTCATTCAGTACATACACATACATGGGAATCGCACCTGTTTCTATAGCACTGTATGTGTGGACAGCAATATAATATTCTTAGCCTGATACAATGTATAAAAACATGGCATCATATCTGTATTATAATTATATAGTATACAGAAATGTGTGCACTGCTGCCTGTTGCCAGTAGCTCTGATACTAGACACCATTCCACCCACCCACCCAGTAACTGGTCAGAATAACAATTGTTTATTCAACTAATTGCATAGATCCATTATCATCAATACTCAGTAACTGGCGGAAAGTGACTCGCAATGTTATGTGTTTTACTCCCATTAACTGTATATGGTGGGAAGAAACTGGAAAGCAGTTACTGAGGCAGTTGATAGGCCAGGAATGCTTGTCAAATCACTGACACTTGAGTCTCTCTGCATTATGACTATATGTAGAAATGGCTTGCTTTCCTGCAATCCATTCCTTCCTCTGTGCCTTGCAAACCAGTACCCATGGCCTGCTACTAGAGAGTTTCTAAGGTCTAGCAAGACAGATGTACATAGTTATGTGATAATCTGCCTATGGTGTAACTTCATTTCATGCATCAACTTCAGATCACATATAAGCTATAAGCATTGATTGCAATTGTGAGTGATAGTAAGCAGAAATTGATGACGAGGCAAGTTAAATGAGGGTATAGGCTGGTTATAATGAAGTTCCAATGAATGCATAAGATATACTGAGCAGCAGTGAAGGCAGCACCTAATGTGGCAGCACTTGAGTAAGGAATTACAATTAACCAATTACTGAGTATTAGTGAACACTACTGTACTGTCCTGCAGTGTTTAGTAGTGTGTGTGTTCTACAGAGGTGTGACAAAGATGGTGGGTCCCTCCAGTTCAGGAGTGGAAGGATTGAGGATCTGGATGGCTGGTTCTCCAATTTCCTCAAGGGGGATGGCCTCGGCAGCTGCTGTGGGGGACAAATAACAAAGCAGTGTATACAATTTACTGCATTAGATGCTACCAATCACCAATATTGCATAGTGTGCTTGACCACCAAGGGCAAGACGCAACATGCTCACCTTCATCCTGTTCATCTTGTTGACCTGTTGCTTGAAGAGTGTGTCCCCCTTCAGTAATAGGCTCAGGGTCATTGCTGGAGCGGGAGTCAAGTGGCACTGAAGACTCAGCCACTGCAATCAAGAAAGGAATAGACAATTAATGTAGTAACTTCAGACACACCATTAACACCATACAATGCAGCACACTTACAGCTGCACATGTACACGTATACAGCACACAAGATAATGCACCATATGAAGTGCTACCTTTAGTGATGGTACGATGTACTTACATGCAGAGATGTACAGCATCATTAACACATACACATGCACACTGCACTGAGTGTTCATGACTGCTGCAGTGAACTGCATGGTTCCATCTAGCTAAGGCTAAGTCTGTCTAACATGCTCACATTCATCCTGTTCACTTGTTGGACAGTCTCCTTCAGCAATAGGCTCTTGGCCACTGGTAGAGGAAGGCTGATCTGGCATTGCAGGCTCACTCTCTTCAGAAGCAGCAGGTGGGTGAACAGCTGGAGGAGCTCTGGGCAAGACAATGGAGCAGTCCTCTAGAGTTTTAGGTGAAGTGAAAAGGATAGGAGGGAGGAACAGAGGGAGGGGAGAGGAGAAGGGAAAAGAGAAGTGGGAGGAGCAGAGGGAGGGGAAGGGGAGGGAGAGGAGGGGTGATGCAGGGGAGGAAGAATAAGGGAGGAGTAGAAATAAGCACAAAACATGATATGGCAGCACATCAGGTCTCAAACAGCAGCTCCATGGTGAGCTGCTGCCACATCTCAGCTCTGTAGCTCACCTTGTAGCTGCTGCTGAACTACAAAGTTCAAGTCCATGTAAGGGCTGTCCTGTGCCTTGGATGCAGTTATAAGACTATCCATTGTCTTCTTCAGCTGACGGAAGGTTGCTCTCTTGTCTGGGTCCATATCCCAGCAGTTGTCCGTCATCACACTGTACCTATGGCAAGCAGGCAGACAGTACAAGAGTGCATGGAGAGACACACTGAAGAGTGCTAACATGCACTATGCTACTAACAGCTCGGGATTGCAGCCAGCAGGCTCTGGCAGCTTGCCCCCACTGCAAATTGTTGCTATGACATGTTCATCACGCACATGGCTGTAGGGTAGACGGCCTGTTGAGGAGAAAGGAGTGAATGACACCTGTCACACTTGACACAGGAGCAGTGCACACAAACATGTGAGGCAGATACCACAAACAGTGAGTAACAAACAGATGCACCAAGTGAAATGTCTAGCATGTTAGGAGCCCCATGGGACATCCCCCACTGACCCACGGAGCATATCTCCCAAAGGACAACTCCGTATGACCACCTGTGGGAGAAAGACACAAGATGATGGCATTATTCCAAGATGACAGCACCACACAGTGCTGCACATTCTGCAAGACTCACACGTCAGACTTCTCAGAGTATAGCTTGTTGGTCAGTGCCTCTGGAGCCATCCAGCAGTAGGGCAGGTCAATGCAGCCTTGGGAGACATAAAGCTCCTTCATTTCACGAGAGAGGCCAAAGTCAGCCACCTTCAGGTACTTGCCATCTGTCATAAGGATGTTCCTGCTGGCCAGGTCCCGGTGTACAATGCCCACTCCAGCTAGGAACTCCTGAAGGCGTGCAAGGAAGAGATTGGTAATATGTCAAACTACACTTGTGTGGTCTCTGCTCACCATCCCAGAGGCAATCTGATAGGCAAATGAGAGGACGTCATCAGGCTCCAGAGTAAGGCTAGCGTAGTAGCTCCTCAGTGCCTTTGGGACTTGGATGGGAAGGGGCATGGCTACGATGTGAGGGTTCAGTGCAGCAGCACGCTGAATGAGGAGGAGCAAAGGGAACAGTGAGTTCAGTAGTGAAACTATTCCTTCCACTCAAACATGTCTGCCAACTTTGGGTTTGTAGGAGTGAATGGAACACATAAGAAGATGATTGTTTGACATGCAGTACCTCACCTGATTTTTAACTTTGGCAAGGAAGTCATGAAGGGTGCCGAGAGGAGCAAACTCCATCACAATTGCTGGTGGTCTGTCTTGGACAATGTAGCCCACCATTGTGATGACATGTGGGTGGCCTCTCCTGGATACCTTCTTCAGTATGGCAACCTCATTGTAGAAGGTCTGCATCTCCTTCACTGTTGGTGTTACTGGGAGGGAGGGATGACAGTGCAAGGGAAGGAGGACAGTGACGGTGGCATGACACTGGAAGTGGTCACATTGCAGTGGTAGCTCTCAACGCTAGTCTTGATAGTCGCGTTTACCAACCAATACGTAAGTGCTCAGCCCAACAAGAGTGCCCAAACAATGTACCCACAGCAGCATTTCTCCAATATAGACTCACCTTTTGTTCGCTTTACAGCCACAATCCATTGGTGTTTGTAACATCCTTGGCTCTTCTCCAATCTAGCCAATCGGTTAACAACCCAACAGTTGTATTCATTCTTGACCAGCTTGGCCTTTGCCACGACTCCAGAGGTGCCCCATCCCAGTCCATGTCCGAGCCTCAAGTCAGCATACCTCATCTCCCACCTGTTCCCTCTAGTCAGCCCTCTGCCCTGAGGTGGGGGGACTTGTGGTGGAGGTTTCTCAGGACATTCACTGGGAAGGTCCACCACCACGTTGGGTGGAGCCAGGCGAGGAAGTGAAGGGTCGGGCGGGTCCTCCAAGGTGGGTGGAGCCTGTGAGTGTATCTCTACCAGAGTTGCACAACTGTATGGTGTTATTTCATCATTGCCGTCTCCAGTAGCAGACAGACCAAACTGGCAGTCCTCTATGGGGGCATCACAGGAGGTGATCTCTGAAATGGGAGATGAAAAGGGTTAAAACTCAACTATGCAGGGCAGGCCCAAGAGCTGTCTGTGCATGTAAAAGTGTCAAAGGTAGAAAAGTATGTCACCTGGGTCAGTTGGGAGAGAGGTGCCTGTACAGCTTGGCAGTGTGCGGACATGGGGCTGGGAGCAGGAGGTACCTGTGTCAGACAGTTAGAGGAGAGAGAGTGGGAGCATACAATTAACCAAGGAGCACTGCTTATAGGACAGGACTGCTGGAAAGTAGCTGAATGCTTGTAACAAATCCTTAGTGACTTCCGGTGCTGCACATGCATAGTGGCAGTTGATTGTTAGAGCAGTTACCTCGGGAGACTTCTTCATTGGCCAGAGGGTCGGCATCAGATGAGCAGGTAAGTGTTGGTGGTGGAAGGGAAGGAGTGGGTGTGTCCAGTGAACAGCCCTCTGAGGTGGGTGGAGCACGTGGGTGAATCTCTACTGTGACCTGTATAGGACCGTGTGATGGGATTGGCAATGCATCCACTCTGTTGAGGGTGGTGGGTGGAGAGCTGTCCTCTGTGTCAGTATCAGAGGAAGAGGCATAATCTGAGATTGGAGAAATGAGGATAGCTGTCAGGCATGTTGCATGATCTCAAGGTCTATCTAAAGGCATAGAAGAGTTAGTCTCACTGCTGTTCATGCTATGTTAATACACTGCATGTTTCTGACTCACCTTGGGGCACACTGTCTGTGCTCTGTGGGTCTGGATCAGACCAACAAGTGAGGGTTGCCGGTGCTTCCACTTCGGAATCAGAGTCACTTCCTATGGCTGCATCTGGGGTATGTGAAGTCCAGTGCTCAGTGAGCGGTACAGGAAGGCACACCTCTGCAGAACCAAGCAGAAGGAGCACAAAGGGAGGAGAGAGGGAGAAACACAAAGTGTGATAGTGAGCATGTGATGGTGGTAAGGTCAGATACTACAAATACAAACAAGTGCGTCCATTCAAGGAGTGACCAGTGACTGATGACTACTGTCATGCAGGACTGCCGCTGCTGTTGTTCACCTCTCGCTTGCTGCTGCAGCTCATAGTCCAGATCCACTGGTGGGTTCTCCTCAGTTGCCGACTGGAGATCTTCCAAGATGCTCATCACCTGAGAGAAGGATGCCCTTGTATCTGGGTCCATGTCCCAGCACTTGGTCAACATCACACTGTACCTGCATACATAAGGGAAGTGAGTGGACAGTACCAGAGTGTGCTGGACTGCCTGGCCAGGGGAGTGAGTACATAGCCATGTTGTACAAATCTCACAGCGCAGGGTTGCATCCATCTGGCTTTAGCAGCTTGGTACCTTCACTGATGGCCCTCATGGCATCCAAATTGCTCAGTCGGTGGTAGGGCAGCCTGCCTGTTAGGAGAACAGCAGTACAAAGGACAAAGCTGCACACATGCAATGGACATACACGTGAACAGACCACATTGACATAGAAAGAGTAGACAGCCCCTTGCAGTTTAGCTCTACAGATCCATGATCAGTCTTATTGGACTCCCAACTAACCCAGAGTGCAGATCTCCCAAAGAACTACTCCAAAAGACCACCTGAGAGGGAGAGACAAAGACAGATATCAAACATACAGACAGTCACTGTGCACTGTCTGTACTTCATTATCATCAACACCTTCCACACCCGAACACAGCCAAACACATACAATCCCTAGTATAAGCAACACTGAACTCCACCTTTTTGCAGGCAGTTACAATGTCACCAAGTGAGTGTATTAATGCATGGGCACAGCATATTTGACTCACACATCTGACTGCTTGGTGTACGTTTTCCACACCACTGCCTCCGGAGCCATCCATCGGACAGGAAGGTTGCAAACTGACTGAGAGACATACATATCCTCCACCTCACGAGAGAGGCCAAAGTCAGCTAGCTTCAACACTTTGTCGTGGGCAATTAAGATGTTCCTGCAGGCAAGGTCTCTGTGGATGATGTTCAGGCTGGCTAAGAACTCCTAGAGAATTGGAAGAGACATGTGACAAGGTACTCAGTACCTGAGTTGGTGTCTGTGCTCACCATCCCTGAGGCAATCTGGCATCCAAAGAGGAGGACATCCTGAGGCTCCAGGGTCAGTGTGTTGTAGTAGCTCTGGAACTCTGATGCAACTTGAGTGACTGGTGGCATGATCACAGTGTCAGATACCATGGCAGGGAGATGCTGCATTTCAAGCGGAGTGAACAGAGCTAGTGACATACAGAGGGAGACAGTCTATTGTCCTAGCATGCTAGACCCTCACAGCATTCTTGTACTTCAGCAGAAAGCCATGAAGGTTGCCCAGTGGAGCATACTCCATGATGATAGCAGAATAGGGCAGCTCAGGGATGCAGCCCACCAAGGTGATGACATTGCGGTGGCCTTCTGAGGATACCTTCATCATGATGGCAACCTCATTGTAAAAGCAGTCCATCATTTGATGCATCCTGTCAGCTGGGTTAAATGGAGGGAGGAAGTATAGCTCATATAGCATGAAACTAGGTATACACTAAGTATGAACCTACAATGCACAACTCCATGTGCACAACCACTTTAAATAGAGCAGTGGTCTGTGTTTTAACAGTTGTACAGTAACTAATTCACACAAATCATTCAGTTTTTGGTCACTCTATCAATAGTGACAGTGTAGGCTTATAGCCACAGCAGCTCTCACCACTGAATTGTTTCACAGCCACCAGTAGGGGGGGGGGGCGGCCACTTGGAGTCGCATGCTTCATGATGTAGTCAGTGACTGGAGGTGATGTGGCCTCCCTCTTCAGGCAGGCCAGTATCACCACCCCAAACTGCCCACTGCCCACTTGGTTCTTCAGTGTCATGTCATCATACTCCATCTCCCACTTGGTGATATCCACAGCAGCTACCTCCTGCAGTGGTGGCTGCACAGGGGAGAGGAAGAAGTGAGGGGAAACGTAAGAGACTGCCAGTAGTGAATACAGCAGGATACCTTCCTGATACTACTGGTAGTGGATTGTGAATCATCAGTCTCTGGAACAGTGTGGCTGCAGTCTCATACAGTGAACTCTTCAACCAGTCACTGCACTCTCAACACAAGTGTCTAAATGATTTTTGGTGGCATTCTGAGTGCCTAACAGCTTCCCGTGACAAGGTGCTAAATGCAACAACATAGTGTGGCTAATGAAGCTAGGTGGCCTAATAACCCCTCCCAGAGAAGACACCTCACAAGATTCAGAGTGAACTAACTGGTGTCTTGGCTTTCTGCTGTGGTCTGTCCTTGACAACGGCAACTGGAACTGGACTACCTGCAAACAAGAGGTATAGCAGACAAGTTGTGACCACTTGCCAGTAGAGTGAATGAGATTGGGAATGATGGAGCAATGGAGTAGTGTGCTTCACAGGGAGTCACAGAATGGATGCCTCCTAATGAAACTGAGTTGTCCCTTAGAGCACTCTCCAGCTGGGGACCCAGAGCATACAGTGTGGACTACTGTGAGATGGTGAGCAATGGTAGAACTTACACACCTTGATCCTGGGTCCCATCCACAGGGGCAGTGGTCTTCTTTCTCCATTTGCGACATAGCAATGCTATGAATGCCACTGTGGCAGGTGCTGCCACAACCACCACTAAGGTGAGCACAACTACTGGCACCACGATGGTGACTATGTCTACTTCTGTAGTTGGTTGGTAGAAGTGGGGAGAAGCTTGCATTGCACATTCAGACACACACACATACACACACACACACACACACACACACACACACACACACACACACACACACACACACACACACACACACACACACACACACACACACACACACACACACACACACACACACACACACAACACACACATGCACACTCACTCGCGCATGCACACACACACGCTGCATACTTGTTTGAATGTGCAGCTCTTCACTCCTGTTCCCATACCCAGCACTGGTGTTGGCTTCAACAGTGATGACATAGTCAGTGTGTGGTGACAATCTACTCAGAGTGAAGGCTATGGAGACATTTGCTGTTGACAAGTCTTGTGATGTGTCGACCATTGACATGTTACTTTTGCTGACAGGGAACTCTACTATGTCAGATATTGTCATGTTAGCTGATAGGTCTACCACGACCTCTGATGTGTTGTCCCCCACTTGTCTGGCCACCACTCGGTAAAACAGAAGGATTCCATTTGGTTCCATTGGAGAAGACCAGGCAAGAGACACAGATGAGGAGCCTATGTCAACTGCCATCAGGGAGAGTGGTGGGCTTGGCACTGAAGGAAGAAACAACATCCGTATAGTAACTGCCTACACTGCAGTGAATACACACATGCACTACAGAAGTTTAAAGAAGCCTGCATGATGAGCGAGCTTGTGTGCCACACTACTTAGTGCTTAGTCAGTAAATCAAACATTACAGAGGAGGGAAGTTACACCTTGACTCTGAAAGGGACAGTTGGTCACTTGCCATGTTCCTTGGTTCTTTGAACCACAGCCTCACTCGGTGGTCCAAGTCCATATTTGTACTCAGCTGCGACTGTGAAGGAGTACTCCGTGAAGGGGGTCAGGCCAGTGACATTGGCCTGATGAGAGTTACCCTCAGTGTGCACAGTCCTGGTTGCCTTGGTGACCAGATCCTCCACAGTGATATTGTAGTCTGTGACCAATGGGACGTTGTCAGATGGTTCCATCCACTCAATGAAGACCGAGAACGGGGTGGCTTCAATGGTCACATTAAAGGGACTCTTCTCTGCACCTGTGGGATAGTAGAGGAGATTGTGTGACAAGCTGAGGGAATCTCCTCAAAACACATTGTACATTGATATGGTGTTTCTGTGTATTACCTTACACCCTGTAAGCACTCACCTCTACAGCTGACACCTGCTGTAGTACCGAAGTTGATAAAACTCCGCCAGCCAAAATGCTCACACTGCTCAATTCTCTCCTCATCTCCATTACATGATATTATGGTCACCCGGGCTGGGCCACTCCCTGGTTCAAAGTATCTAGTGCCATCACTGTAGGGGTACCCCACCTGTCGACATGCAACACGAGCTGCTGCTGCTGTCAAGTAAATGAAAACAAGCACTCCCCTCCACCCTCCTTCATAGAACAGCTCCACTCTCCCTTCAGAAGGGACAGAGCCACCGACCAACCTGATATCACCTGCACACAGGGCGAGATGCGGTTTGTGGCTGTTGACACCAATATCCCTTGTGATTAACAATCAATGATCCCTCACTTCTGACTAAGTCCACATCCTAGTCCTACTCTTGTCATACTAAATTCCATACTGCTGTACCACATGAGGTAATGGTGTCAGGTTGTGTAGAATGGGTGAGGAGGGGGTGGAGTTGTGGGGAGTGCAATGTCTCAATGTTGTTAAACATGGTGGGAGGGGGGGGGGGGGAGGTTTCACAGTCTGAGGCTCAACACACCATAGTCACTTACCCACACTACACAATATACCATATAGGGTGAACATGTGCTCTCAGCCTAAGGATATACGTACGTGTTACAGTAGCTATAGGCTGTATTGCAATGACCACAGGTGACATCATTTGCATTCTCTACACATCTAATGTAACTGGTGCCGACTTTAATGTCATGTCAGATATGGTGAAACATGATTTGAATGAAAACCCAAATCTGTGAATACTAGATGAACTGTATTAGCAATCACATGTGTACCATGTCAATGTATTGCACCTTGTTGTCATGGTAACATCATATATTGAAAGGCCATAGATCAGTTTAGGATTCCATATTAAGTGAGACAACTAAATTCTTTGCCTTGTAATTATCACATCACAGATGACACCATGTACACTCTTCACACTCCTCCATTACAACACACTGTTAATGAGAACGTTGATACAACTGACACATGTACACCAAACAAACACATGCATGAGCCGTCCATTCTAGCAGATGGCTTTATACTTCTTCTGGAATTACGTATGATGCTACGTACAGTATGAGCCAGGTTTGACCAGGAAGCCCACAAGCTCCAACTACAGACACCTCAGACAGCTCTAACTATACACAGACACCTTTCCCACCACACAACACACATGCACCCAACTCAGCTCAAGTACACATACATACTCTATATAATGAGTTAACTGGGAAATGACCTAACTGACAAAATTCTACAGTGTCACTCGACTTCATCCATGATCATGTAGGCAAGCATGAACACAGACACATCTACTCACCTTCAAGCAAGTCTTCATTTGTACAAACTACACCAACATCCCTGGAGTGATCCCAGATAGTCCCAAAACCACCATGTGGGCACTGCAGAAGGTTGGCTTCACTGCCAGTACAGCGCAGGTCACTCAGGCAGGACAGCCCTGTACCTTCACCAAAGTTGTGTTGACCGATGTTTGAATATGTACGCTTCACTCCCTTGTAACCGAGCTGCTGACATACAACTTTGCCTTCCAATGGATCCCAACTTCTACCACAAACTGTCCCCCACTCTCCATTGATGTACACTTCCACACGTCCCTCAGCCTCACTGGACCCACCAGCCAGCCGAACAGCAACTGGATGGTAGAGAGTGCACAAGAGTGGGTTACGTAGGTGGAGTGGAAGGTGTGATGGTGAACTTACTGGTAAATGGGATTGTGCCAAATGGACCAACTATATATTTGTCACAATGCATGCACAGCTTTTGAAACAATTGATTTAGTACAAGCTTAAAGCCTATTATTATATGTACAAGTCAACTCGTGATCAAGTACTACAACAGGTCATTGTAGGCTGTGGTGGATAAGTGGTTTGTAGGGCATTGAATAGAATTGAACCATTTCATATTACGGAACACAGCTGTTGTGATGAGGTTGGACCATACATATACAATGAATGAGTTGTTTCAGGATAGTTTGCATTTGAAATAACTAGCTGATTGCCTGCCCTATGGGCAGGTTCCCAGCTTATCGCAAGCCAGTGAGTTGGTACCTTGCCAGTTTTGAACTATCTGCACAGGTAGCAACGGAGGCTGGCTGCTATAATGACAGTAGAGTTAAATTCAAACGTTTGCCGACAACGAATAAGATTTTCCGTTACCAGAAGTCCTAGAGACCGATAATTAAAAATGGCGTCTTGGCCCGTGGAAAAAATAGGAAGCGCTTTCTTTGGCTGCAGGGCAGCTAGGTGAACGGCACCCTTCTAAGCTCATGTCCCCCCACTCCCTTAACTGACATGGCTCATATCAAGTACGCCAATGACCGGTAGCGGAAGGGCCGGTCGATAATGTTAAAAATGGCATATCGGCCCGCGGAGAATTGATGAAGGACATCTCGCTCTTCGTCCGCAAGGCAGCTAGGCAAATGGCACCCCACTAAGAACATGGCCCCCAGTCCCTCAACTGGCACAGAGTGTCTTGAGCCGATTCCCGGGAAGGCACCGATTTCATGGCTGAACAAACATACATAAAAATTCTAGATCCCGTAAATTATAGTAGGATTACTGTACGTGGTAGGAAGTAAGAGAGAACATTTAAAGAATAAAGTTGAGAGCAGATAGGGAAGTGTGGCCGTGAGCGTGATGTTAGGAGTAGCGATTGGAAGAAGGCCTAGAGGGTGACCAGGAAATATACATGCACAGATACCTAGAATGTACGTATTAAATTTACTAGTTGAATGACTAAACAACAAGAACAGGTCAATATTCTTCACATGATTACATTACTTGGTACATTGTATTAATAGGTAACAAAATTGAACATATAAACATGGGGCATCAGAACATTCAATAGCCAACAAGAACAGGCAATGAAGCCCCTTCCCATGAGGGTTTGTAAAGGCCTTGAGCCATGAGGGTTGGGATGGGGGAAAAGCCCCACTGTCGTCAGAGCTAGGGGTGAAAATGTCCCCCCCCCCCCCTCGTTCTGTGGTCCAAGACTTACTGCTACAAACAAAATCACACACAACTGTAGACTGACTGACCTTCACACACTGCACCTACATCTTGACTGTGACTGCAGTTATGACCACCAGTGCTGTGATGATCACACTCAGTGATGGTGCTCTCGTTACCGACACAAGACAGCTCACTGAACAAGATGGGGCCACTGCCTGAACCAAACCTAGCAGGTCCCACTGCAGCTGTTGCATTGATGTAACCCAGTTGACGACATGCCACCATGGCATCCTGCAGATCCCAGTCATCATCACACATAGTGCCCCAGATACCATTGTGGTAGACCTCCACATGCCCCTCATGTGGACCAGACCCTCCCACCAGTCGAATACCTGGACCGGTAACAAGCACAACAAAGGAATTGCAGTGCCAGTTTACTAACAGTGGCCAATAACCACCAAGCACGGGTATGAGAGACCATGGGAAGCTAAGTTGGATCACATTAGATTGTTAAGTGAATGACAGTGATATTATAATCTAATTAATGTCACAGATGCTCACTGCTACATAGCAATGATCAATGAAAGACATTTGATAACATTCAAGTAGGGAAGCAGTTTAGACCACAAAGGTCCTTTCAGTGAAGGGGACTGTAGAATGGAATTGACAAATGGCAGTTGTGTACATGTTAATGAAGACCTTTGTATACTGTTGTAGACAATACTCTGCAAACTGCATCAATGTATCAATTGCATTCAATCAAATTGCATCAATTAAATAAACTGTCATTGCACACTCACTGTTTGTTCCTTCCTTCCTCTTGGCACTAACTGTGCCAAGTGTGTGCACAAGAGTGTCTTTACTCAATCAACAAAACTGTGAAAACTAAAGCTACCTCACTTCACAAGAGTGGGTTGGGTGGAGTGGAATGTGTGATGGTGCACATACTGGTTTATGGGATGCTGACTAATGGACAAACAAATTTTACTATGTTCAATTGTCCCAAAGTGTAACTGTGCTATGTGAGTGCTCACAATATTATGTACTTTGATGAATCGTCAATTAAATAAACTGTCATTGCACACTCACTATTAGTGGCTTCCTTCCTCTCAACACACACCTCACTCCACTAGCAACCTCACTCACTTGCACAGATCACTCCTGCATCATCCTGGTGGCCACAGCTATGCACTCCAAGACCTCTATGGCCACACTGAGTGAGGTTGGCTTCATGGCCACTGCAGTTCACATCATCATACCAAATTGGACCACTTCCCCGTCCAAAAACACCACGCCCTAGTGCACTCACAGCAGTTCCATAGCCCAGTTGGCGACATGCTACCATGGCATCCTGCAGATCCCAGTTAGAATCACCACACACAGTGCCCCAGAAACCATTGTGGTTAACCTCCACACGCCCCTCAAGTGGACCAGACCCTCCCACCAGTCGCACTTGACCTTCACCTGGAGTTGTGGGCAGGAGCAGCACAGACCACCAGTTACACATGTACACTCAGTCTGGTGCAGTGAGGAGGAGGGGCTACAGCTAATGGTGCAAGGGAACTGAATACTTGGCACAAATCATTGTTGCATTTGTCACTGGTCAATCTGTGGGCTTTCACACAACCGTTACGTGCACATACACACAACTAGAGACTGCATGACTGACCTTCACACACTGCACCTACATCTTGACTGTGACTGTAGTTATGACCACCAGTGCTGCGATGATCACACTCAGTGATGGTGCTCTCGTTACCAACACAAGACAGCTCACTGAACAAGATGGGGCCACTGCCTGAACCAAACCTAGCAGGTCCCACTGCAGCTGTTGCATTGATGTAGCCCAGTTGGCGACATACTACCATGGCATCCTGCAGATCCCAGTCATCATCACACACAGTGCCCCAGACACCATTGTGGTAAACCTCTACACGACCCTCGTATGGACCAGACCCTCCCACCAGTCGAATACCTGTGTCAGGAACAATCACAACAAACTGACAATGGGCACACTCACATCCACTCACACTGCCACCACAGACTACATCTATAATTATGATGACACAATGAGAGCCTGACAAAATGCACTCCCTTCAATCTTTGGATAAACAGGATAAACATCATTTCATTTTACTTATTCTGTGTTTGGTGTGTACATTAGAACTTTGAAGTTCTAGAACAACTCTGTTAGAGGAATTGCAGTGCCAGTTTACTAACAGTGGCCAATACCACCAAGCACGGGTATGAGAGACCATGGGAAGCTAAGTTGGATCACATTAGATTGCTAAGTGAATGACAGTGACATTGTCATCTAATGAATGTCACTGATGCTCACTGCTACATAGCAATGATCAATGAAAGACATTTGATAACATTCAAGTAGGGAAGCAGTTTAGACCACAAAGGTCCTGTCAGTGAAGGGGACTGTAGAATGGAATTGACAAATGGCAGTTGTGTACATGTTAATGAAGACCTTTGTATACTGTTGTAGACAAACCTCCGAAAAGTGCATCGATGCTTCAATTGCATTCAATCAAATTGCATCAATTAAATAAACTGCCATTGCACACTCACTGTTTGCTCCTTCCTTCCTCTTGGCACTAACTGTGCCAAGTGTGTGCACAAGAGTGTCTTTACTCAATCAACAAAACTGTGAAAACTAAAGCTACCTCACTTCACAAGAGTGGGTTGGGTGGAGTGGAATGTGTGATGGTGCACATACTGGTTTATGGGATGCTGACTAATGGACAAACAAATTTCACTATGTTCAATTGTCCCAAAGTGTAACTGTGCTATGTGAGTGCTCACAATATTATGTACTTTGATGAATTGTCAATTAAATAAACTGTCATTGCACACTCACTATTAGTGGCTTCCTTCCTCTCAGCACACACCTCATACCACTAGCAACCTCACTCACTTGCACAGATCACTCCTGCATCATCCCAGTGGCCACAATTATGCACTCCAAGTCCTCGGTGGCCACACAGAGTGAGGTTGGCTTCTTGGCCACTGCAGCGCACATTGTTATACCAAATTGGACCACTTCCCCATCCAAACGCAGCATGCCCTAGTGCACTCATAGCTCTGCCATACCCCAGTTGGCGACACACTACTATGGCATCCTGTAGATCCCAGTTATAGTCACACACAGTGCCCCAGACACCAAAGTGGTTGACCTCTACACGCCCCTCAAGTGGACCAGACCCTCCCACCAGTCGCACTTGACCTTCACCTGGAGTTGTGGGCAGGAGCAGCACAGACCACCAGTTACATGTGTACACTCAGTCTGGTGCAGTGAGGAGGAGAAGCTACAGCTAATGGGGCCTGGGAGCTGAATACTTGGCACGAATCATTGTTGCATTTGTCACTGGTCAATCTGTGGGCTTTCACACAACCGTTACGTGCACATACACACAACTAGAGACTGCATGACTGACCTTCACACACTGCACCTACATCGCGACTGTGACTGCAGTTATGACCACCAGTGCTGCGATGATCACACTCAGTGATGGTGCTCTCGTTACCAACACAAGACAGCTCACTGAACAAGATGGGGCCACTGCCTGAACCAAACCTAGCAGGTCCCACTGCAGCTGTTGCATTGATGTAGCCCAGTTGACGACATACTACCATGGCATCCTGCAGATCCCAGTCATCATCACACACAGTGCCCCAGACACCATTGTGGTAAACCTCTACACGACCCTCATATGGACCAGACCCTCCCACCAGTCGAATACCTGTGTCAGAATCAATCACAGCAAACTGACAATGGGCACACTCACATCCACTCACACTGTCACCAAAGACTACATCTATATGATGACACAATGAGAGCTTGACAAAATTCACTCCCCTTAATCTTTGGATAAACATCATTTCGTTATACTTGTTCTTTGTTTGGTGTTTACACTAGAACTTTGTAGTTCTAGAACAACTCTGTTAGAGGAATTGCAGTGCCAGTTTACTAACAGTGGCCAATAACCACCAAGCACGGGTATGAGAGACCATGGGAAGCTAAGTTGGATCACATTAGATTGCTAAGTGAATGACAGTGACATTGTCATCTAATTAATGTCACAGATGCTCACTGCTACATAGCAATGATCAATGAAAGACATTTGATAACATTCAAGTAGGGAAGCAGTTTAGACCACAAAGGTCCTTTCAGTGAAGGGGACTGTAGAATGGAATTGACAAATGGCAGTTGTGTACATGTTAATGAAGACCTTTGTATACTGTTGTAGACAAACCTCCGAAAAGTGCATCGATGCTTCAATTGCATTCAATCAAATTGCATCAATTAAATAAACTGCCATTGCACACTCACTGTTTGCTCCTTCCTTCCTCTTGGCACTAACTGTGCCAAGTGTGTGCACAAGAGTGTCTTTACTCAATCAACAAAACTGTGAAAACTAAAGCTACATCAGTTCACAAGAGTGGGTTGGGTGGAGTGGAAGGTGTGATGGTGCACATATTGGTTTATGGGATGCTGACTAATGGACAAACAAATTTTACTATGTTCAATTGTCCCAAAGTGTAACTGTGCTACGTGAGTGCTCACAATCTTGTGTACTTTGATGAATCGTCAATTAAATAAACTGTCATTGCACACTCACTATTAGTGGCTTCCTTCCTCTCAACACACACCTCACTCACTTGCACAGATCACTCCTGCATCATCCTGGTGGCCACAGCTATGCACTCCAAGACCTCTATGGCCACACTGAGTGAGGTTGACTTCATGGCCACTGCAGTTCACATCATCATACCAAATTGGACCACTTCCATTTCCAAAAGTGGCATGCCCTAGTGCACTCACAGCAGTGCCATAGCCCAGTTGGCGACATGCTACCATGGCATCCTGCAGATCCCAGTTATCATCACACACAGTGCCCCAGACACCATTGTGGTTGACCTCCACACGCCCCTCAAGTGGACCAGACCCTCCCACCAGTCGCACTTGACCTTCACCTGGAGTTGTGGGCAGGAGCAGCACAGACCACCAGTTACACATGTACACTCAGTCTGGTGCAGTGAGGAGGAGGGGCTACAGCTAATGGGGCCTGGGAGCTGAATACTTGGCACGAATCATTGTTGCATTTGTCACTGGTCAATCTCTGGGCTTTCACACAACTGTTACGTGCACATACACACAACTAGAGACTGTATGACTGACCTTCACACACTGCACCTACATCTTGACTGTGACTGCAGTTATGACCACCAGTGCTGTGATGATCACACTCAGTGATGGTGCTCTCATTACCGACACAAGACAGCTCACTGAACAAGATAGGGCCACTGCCTGAACCAAACCTAGCAGGTCCCACTGCAGCTGTTGCATTGATGTAGCCCCATTGGTGACATACTACCATGGCATTCTGCAGATCCCAGTCATCATCACACACAGTGCCCCAGACACCATTGTGGTAAACCTCTACACGACCCTCGTATGGACCAGACCCTCCCACCAGTCGAATACCTGGACCTGTGGCAAACACAACAAACTGACAATGGGCACACTCACATCCACTCACACTGTCACCAAAGACTACATCTAAATGATGACAATGAGAGCCTGACAAAATGCACTCCTTTCAATCTTTGGGTAAACATCATTTCGTTATACTTATTCTGTGTTTGGTGTGTACATTAGAACTTTGTAATTCTAGAACAACTCTGTTAGAGGAATTGCAGTGCCAGTTTACTAACAGTGGCCAGTAACCACCAAGCACGGGTATGAGAGACCATTGGAAGCTAAGTTGGGTCACATTCGATTGTTAAGTGAATGACAGGGACATTGTCATCTAATTAATGTCACAGATGCTCACTGCTGCATAGCAATGATCAATGAAAGACATTTGATAACATTCAAGTAGGGAAGCAGTTTAGACCACAAAGGTCTTGTCAGGCTCTAGTGAAGGGGACTGTAGAATGGGATTCACAAATGGCAGTTATGTATTTATATCATACTGAAGACCATTGAATACCTTTGTGGTCAACGCTTCACACACAAGAAAGTTTTGATCTTATGGTGAATTATGAAAACTGTGAAAACTAAAGCTACCTCAGTTCACAAGAGTGGGTTGGGTGGAGTGGAAGGTATGATGGTGCACATACTGGTTTATGGGATGCTGACTAATGGACTATGCTCAAATGTACAAAAGTGATGCAATTTAACTGTGCGATGCGTCAATTACAAGCAGCTTTCATTGAATTGTCAATTAAGTTAAAACTGCTACTGCACACTCATTGACATTGCTTCCTTCCTCTCAGCAGACTCCTTACACCACTAGCAACCTCACTCACCTGCACAGATCACTCCTGCATCTACTCCGTGGCCACAGTTATGCACTCCAAGACCTCTATGGCCACACTGAGTGAGGTTGGCTTCATGGCCACTGCAGCGCACATCATCATACCAAATTGGACCACTTCCCCTTCCAAAAGCGGCATGCCCTAGTGCACTCACAGCAGTGCCATAGCCCAGTTGGCGACATGCTACCATGGCATCCTGCAGATCCCAGTTATCATCACACACAGTGCCCCAGACACCATTGTGGTTGACCTCCACACGCCCCTCATGTGGACCAGACCCTCCCACCAGTCGCACTTGACCTTCACCTGGAGTTGTGGGCAGGAGCAGCACAGACCACCAGTTACACATGTACACTCAGTCTGGTGCAGTGAGGAGGAGGGGCTACAGCTAATGGTGCAAGGGAGCTGAATACTTGGCACGAATCATTGTTGCATTTGTCACTGGTCAATCTGTGGGCTTTCACACAACTGTTACGTGCACATACACACAACTAGAGACTGTATGACTGACCTTCACACACTGCACCTACATCTTGACTGTGACTGCAGTTATGACCACCAGTGCTGCGATGATCACACTCAGTGATGGTGCTCTCGTTACCGACACAAGACAGCTCACTGAACAAGATGGGGCCACTGCCTGAACCAAACCTAGCAGGTCCCACTGCAGCTGTTGCATTGATGTAGCCCCGTTGGTGACATACTACCATGGCATCCTGCAGATCCCAGTCATCATCACACACAGTGCCCCAGACACCATTGTGGTAAACCTCTACACGACCCTCGTATGGACCAGACCCTCCCACCAGTCGAATACCTGGACCTGTGGCAAACACAACAAACTGACAATGGGCACACTCACATCCACTCACACTGTCACCAAAGACTACATCTATATGATGACAATGAGAGCCTGACAAAATGCACTCCTTTCAATCTTTGGGTAAACATCATTTCGTTATACTTATTCTGTGTTTGGTGTGTACATTAGAACTTTGTAATTCTAGAACAACTCTGTTAGAGGAATTGCAGTGCCAGTTTACTAACAGTGGCCAGTAACCACCAAGCACGGGTATGAGAGACCATTGGAAGCTAAGTTGGGTCACATTCGATTGTTAAGTGAATGACAGGGACATTGTCATCTAATTAATGTCACAGAGGCTCACTGCTACATAGCAATGATCAAGGAAAGACATTTGATAACATTCAAGTAGGGAAGCAGTTTAGACCACAAAGGTCTTGTCAGGCTCTAGTGAAGGGGACTGTAGAATGGGATTCACAAATGGCAGTTATGTATTTATATCATACTGAAGACCATTGAATACCTTTGTGGTCAACGCTTCACACACAAGAAAGTTTTGATCTTATGGTGAATTATGAAAACTGTGAAAACTAAAGCTACCTCAGTTCGCAAGAGTGGGTTGGGTGGAGTGGAATGTGTGATGGTGCACATACTGGTTTATGGGATGCTGACTAATGGACAAACTATGCTCAAATGTCCCAAAGTGATGCAACTGTGCGATGCGTCCATCACAAGCAGGTTTCATTGAATTGTCAATTAAGTTAAAACTGTTACTGCACACTCATTGACATTGCTTCCTTCCTCTCAGCAGACTCGTTACACCACTAGCAACCTCACTCACCTGCACAGATCACTCCTGCATCTGCCCAGTGGCCACAGTAATACACTCTAAGACCTCTATGGCCACACTGAGTGAGGCTGGCTTCATGGCCACTGCACCGCACATCATAGCACCAAATTGGACCAGTTCCCCCTACAAAAGCAGCATACCTGGGTGCACTCACAGCAGTGTGATAGCCCAGTTGACGACACACTACCATGGCATCCTGCAGATCCCAGTTCCTGCAACCACACACAGTGCCCCAGACACCATTGTGGTTGATCTCCACACGCCCCTCATGTGGACCAGACCCTCCCACCAGTCGCACTTGACCTTCACCTGGAGTTGTGGGCAGCAGCAGCACAGACCAACAGTTACACACGTACGCTCAGTCTGGTGCAGTGAGGAGGAGGGGCTACAGCTAAAGGTAGCATTAAAGTTGGAGCATAATAATTGGTATATGGATTCAATTGCATGAGTTCCATAATATCATTGGTGCATCTGCTGTTCAATGGTCCATCTCTGAGTCCACAGGAGTAATATGAACTTCAGCAATGAATTTAGTTATAACATCCTACACAATTCCTGAGCAATTCAACGTCTCATTCAGTATCACTTGCTAAGCGAATAGAGTTTTGATTTTCACGGGCCGAATTACAGTTTAGGGTACAAAATGTGACCAGTTATTGGCAGCTTGCTCAACAACCACAACTACATTGACCTCAGGAAGAACTGTAATACATTGGAATGTGATGCATTTTCTTCATGATCGGTTGGTTCACTTGTAAACATGAGCACTGATGAGCATACATGCACGCACGCACGCACGCACGCATGCACGCTCGCACACACACACACACACACACACACACTATATATATATATATATATATAATAATATAATTTACATTGGCATTTCTACATACATATGCATCTGTGTGGTTCATATTTGGTACATCTGGTAGATAAAGAAACATAGACGGAAAGAGAATCAGGAATATAATTAATTATCACTTCTAATATGGCAAAGTGAGCAACAGCTCCTTAAACTACCAAACAATCACCACATGAAGAAGAATGCCCAATTTAAGAATGCAATAATGCATAAAGTTAATAAATGTAGCCGATTCATCAATGTCTCTCATTCAGCTAGTTGTATGAATTCAATAAATCTGGTCAATTTATCAACATCTCTTCTGCACCCTTAGCTACTTTAGTCTGAGGAAGTGCTGAACTACTTAGTAGAATGTTTCATTCTGCTGATAATTGAAATTTGCTAGACACAATTGCAAAGCATGCACACATATACTGTAAATGTAATGATATTCATGGATAATAAATTCTGCAGAAGAGCCATATGCATGTGCAAATGAGAGGTTTGTGTGGAAGAACGTTTTGAAGTGCACTTCATGTGAAATTATTAATTTTGTTAGAAATTGTCCAATTTATGGTGAGTGGACATGGCTGCACTTTGTGGCAGTACAGTACATACTCCAGTGGAGCATTGGGTGGCAGTGTCAAGACATGACTTTGAGGTGGAGTAGAGAGAAGACATGATCGACCACTACTCTAGCTGACATGAACTTGTTACTCATTATCACAGGAGTACTTGCCCATAGTTGCCCTCGACTTCATACCAAAGTACACCTACAATTACCCCACGTCTTCGACTATTGCACAGATGCCACCTCTTGCACCTGCTTGTTGGCTTCTGCAATGACCTGTTTTGAAATTATTCAGGATAGTAGACAATCGGTGTCTGGTATTTTGTCTGCACAGACTGGCCGGAATCCATGGTAAAAGGCCATATAATATAGTGAGTCTATCCCACCAAACACTTTTGTGGGATAGACTCACTGTATATGTTGCACAAGTAACGTGCATTGTGCGATTTGCAGACTACAAATATTTCACACTGTAACAGTGCTTGCCAGTATATATAGTGAATAACTTCCACCACTACACACTACGCATACACACCTGGATCTGTCTGAATGTGCAGCTCTATTCAAACAATTTTCATAAGTCATTTACACATGGTATGATTGACCAAGTAATCCGTCTCCAATACCATAAGAGCTACTCAATAATTACGCATATAAACCTTGACACTAAGGTTATGGTCTAGGCAGCACTTACAATAATATGCATTACACTAGCAAACTACAGGTGGACTGTCAGTGCTAGTCTACTTCTTGGCTGCTTGATCTACACCTCTCCTTCATGACCATATTGTAGGTCAAGCTATGTTCTCAACAGGAGTAGCAAGAGGAATTGTGCTTGGTAGCAGACACCATCTCGTCTATGAAAATAATGGCTACCAACCACATTAAGCCCCATATAGAGCTCCAATCATAGGTACAATTTCCACTGCATAGTGTGTGACAACAACCCTACAAATTCCTCAGTAGGAGCTGGCTTACTCACTAATAGTTTGTTGCTGTTATTATTGATGGGATACTCACCATGTGTGTCTGCACCAGAGGAGTGGGGGAGGAGGAGGAGGAGGAGGAGGAGGAGGAAGAGGAGGGGCATTATACGGCGACCTCCTCCAGCTGGCTGGGCCAGAATGGCTGGCATTGCACGTAGGAATAGAGGAGCACTTGGTTCAAACAGAATACAGATCAGGTTCGTCAGTTGGGCAGCAAGGCAATGAGGTCGAGTCACTAAAGAGAGAGACAAGAGAGATAACACTACAGAGTCTTGTGCTTCTCAAGGCACTTAAATAGGTCACGTTCCATAAAATTAATGAGAAATGCAATCATTTTTTGCATTACTGCAAAACTGATGGGTGGATGCACTTCAGAAGTGATTGGGAGCAGTTACTGGCTATAGCAGGTAAGAGGCATTAGAGGGAGATTGAGATGAGGGTTACCATGGCATTTCCATGGAAACAAGTTATAGCTACAAGTGATAAAAGATAGATCAACGACCAACAATCTGACGTTGCAGGACTAAAGTGACATACAATCATTATGCCAACTTCTGTCACTGCTCCAACAAACACTAGTGTGCACATCTAATACATGTACATACACCTGATCAGTCTTCTCCACACAGTGCACCTCCCACTGCACGACCATGTCATGTCCATTGTGAGCTCACTGTGTGTCAGTTCAGTGCAGCACACTTTACACCAGCTGCTCTGGGATGGTCTGTGTGGACATAGACAACATACCTCAGGAGGTACATGGCATGGCCTGCAAGGAGGGGACCAATGAATACTATTAGAGGATGGGGAGGCTGTATCTGACATCACTAGCAGTGCACACATGTACATGACACTTGTACATCACCACCCAATTACTACAAGGGACCACATCAATGCTACTCCCACTAAACAT